>JAOXYD010000001.1:10279179-10289812 GCA_028565735.1 Pinacopodium congolense | reverse complement strand
AAAAATGATACACTTTCAAATCCATCCAAATTATTAGTGGCTTTTATTGACATAGCATATTAAATACAAAAAAAAAATAAAATTCACGTCTATTTTGAGCTGGGAAATATATAATGTTCTGAAAAAATCATTTCTTTCATCGAAAAGGAAAATTTATTAATTTTCTAACTTCTTTGTAATTTTATTTCCTTACAGGAATATTACATTGAATGTATTCTATTAGAAAAGTTTAACTAGTATTTTGGGTTAAAGGTAACAAAATATGTAATTACTAAAATGAATTCAAAATTTGCAATTAAATTGTTGAAAATAAAAAGGTCACCGTAAAATCAAAAAATTTTATAATAGTACCAATTTGATGGAAAATTGTACTGAAACTTCCTTATGGTTTAATATTTTTAAAAAAATTTCATTTGACTTAATCGAATTATGTAATTTTTAAGATCATAATCAGTGATTGAAAATATTAAGATGACAATTTAAATCAGGGTATTCCCATGTTATTATCCAATTATAATTAGAGAAAATTTGAAATATGTATAAAAGAATATTGATAACGAAAATCATGTGCATTTTTAGATTACATTCAAATTATAATAATGTTTCAGGAAACATAAAAATTCATAGAAAATCTAATGCAATTTACATTTCTCAGTATAAATTTTTAAAAGAATTACTCAGAGGATCCCAACTTTTAAATCAACTTAATGCGCTTAAAGCTTTTTAAAGAGATTAACAATTAATAGCAATTTGATTTGGTTGGATTAATTCTTTTAACTGTAATTCTAAAAAAACTATTAAATCTACAAATTAAGTTGTTTGATACCGTATAAGAATGAATCCTATGTTATCCTACTACCATCTTTCAAATGAAATATGAATAAATAACATCTTATAAATTACCAAAATTGAGAACAACTTCTAGCATGTGCTCTCACCTAAAATATAGATTAAATTATAAATCTACTGAAAGTAAAGTAATAAAAGTTGAACTTAACTTCTCAATTATTTAAGGGCATGTTTAGTTTCACTTTGATTTTTCGTTTTCGTTTCCTATTTTTTAAAACATAAAAATTGATAAAGAAAACACATGAATACAATACAGAAATCGAAAAAGAAAACTCAATACAAAAATACATCAACCACAATAAAAAATCAAAACTCACAACCCAACTAAACATACCCTAAAACTATGATGACATCAACAAAAAAATTATAGAATCTAAAAATTTAAGTTGTTGAGTCAAGTTTATAAATAAATCATCTAGTACTAAAAAAATATTTCATTTCTTTTTTACTTGATGAATGGATAACCTACTGGTATAAAATAGTTATTTTCTTTTTGTATAATAAACACTCTACCTTAATTTAAATCATGTAATAGACCACACAAGGTTTTTACTCGAGACACAACAAAAATCTCATTGCTCTGAGACTACGAGTTTACTCGAGTGGCAGCTTTATATGCAGAATAAAAGACAAAGTGGGATCACCATGGTGAAATTTTTGGAAAAGCTATGTCCACACTTTCACAAGAGAAAAAAAAAATGGTCCAACCTCTTGAATTGTACAATTATGGCATTCTTCTTTGTAATGATTAAATAATATCCGCTGATACAAAGACAGATCTTTCACGTGAGTTTTCTCATACGAAGAATGCTATGCGCATATATGCTATTAGGGTTCTTCCTGCTTTCTTTCATTCACCACCATCGCTCGCTAGAAGCTCATTCTTTTTCATTTTGTACTTGCCCACATCTTACTTTCTATTTTTAGGGAATATTTCTTCTTTTTAGGAGGTACAGAAAAAAGGGGGAGAAAGGGTGATGGTAATTCGAAACAGAGTCTAGTTAGAAAGAATGAAATAATTGTTTACATTTGGAACCGTTGCTTTTGTTTGAGAATTTAAAGATAGGAAGGGAAAAAAAGATGTTGGTATTAAAATTCAGGAGAAAATAAGGAATATTTTTCTTTTTAGTTTCAACTTTATTTGGTAAAATTGAGACTTCATCGTTACCAGACGAACTAAAGTGTAAACATTATTTAATTTTTTATAAATAGTATAGTATTTGAAAGAATCATTCAGATCCCTAACAAGCGTGTTAAAACACAATTAAATTATTTTGATTTCTATGACTAAAACAGAAATTTGATTTAATTTTTACAATTTAAACATAAATTTGATTTAATTTTTACAATTTTAGAGGCTTGTATGTGCGGAAGACTCTAATTTTCATACCTGTTCTGAAAAAAAGACTAGTATTATGAGTGGTTCAAAATAAATTGAACATATAAAAATATCTAAAATAAATTGAAGTTATAAAAATATCTCTTGGCCAAAACTAAAAAGGAATAGTTCAATCTCATTGGATATTCTACAGTTTTATTTTTTTTAAGACTAATACTTATATAGCTTAATTTAGTTTTAGTAGCTAATTTGTTTTGATAGCTATCAAACGAAATTTTATACATTTTCAGTAATTAAAATTTATTTTAATATAACAATATACTTTGGACCATGATATTTTATTGATAGTTCCATATCATTATAATATATGTTAAAAGGAATATATTTTCTTAGGGCTGATTTGATAAAGTTGTAGATTTTGGTTTTTGATTTATGTTTTTCTAAATGTAAAAATCGAAAAAAAAATAATATACTAATAAAATACAAACACCCTAAAAAATAGTACAAAAACTTAAAAATATACAAAAATAAAAAACACACAAAAAAATAGAAAATGAAAAGGGAAAGCCGAACCAAATGGTAAGGATGCCGTTTTTTGTTTTGGTTTTTAACACAGAAATCGAAAAATATAACACACTAATACAACACAAAAATCGAGGACAAAACATAAAAATCAATACAAATTTATCAAAATTACAACTCAAAATCACAACCCACAGTAATATCAAACGACCCCTAAACATGGCTTGTACTATTAAAATTAAATCATGATTAAGTTTTTCAATTAGTAAAGTATAGGATCTTAATTCAGTTGATCTTAAAAAATAACTTCTTCATATCAAAGACGTGCATATTGCTCAACAAACCATCAACTTGCAAGAAATCTAGAATTCAACATTTAATTATAAATAAAATCAAATTCATTTGCAAAAATTAACCTGAATAGATTCATCTATTTACACTAATCAAAAGAAAGAATTCTGTATTAAAAAAAACTTATTAAAAATCTCTAGTGAGTTTTTAATCCACGTAAGTAATTCAAAACAAACTCACTCCATATATAGTCCACAAAAAAAAATATATATATATATATTCTAAAGTGATACTTGATTTCATTTTTATAAAAGCAAAAATTATCATTCAAACCCTAATATTTTCACTCATATTTAGGATCGACCCTAACTTTTTAGAATGTTCAAATCAAATCTTAATATTTTAGAAGCATTAGAAAAAAAATCTTATTGTTTTGAAAATGTTCAAAAACAATTATAATCTAACACTACCCTATCCTTTCAAAAACATTTAAAAAATTGTTCAAAAACAACTATAAATCCAATATTAAATCAGGATTTTTTTAATATTTTTAAAATATTAAGATTCTTTTTAATATTTTTAAAATATTAAAAAAATTAAAACATTTTAAAGCGTTAAAATCTAAATTAAATATATATATATAAATGTTCAAGTTAATATAATAAGTAATAGAGTAAAAGGGAGATTTTTACGTATTTTATTAGGAACACATTTTCTTAATTTTTATTTTTATCTCTAATTTGTTATTTCACTAAAACAAACCTTAATAAAATTCTGGAAACTATTATCGGTAAACATGAAAGAAAAAGGAGAAACTAATTAACATTCCGATTCATGTAATGGAAAAAGAAAAAAGCATTAGATGACCGTAATATATCAAATATTATTTAGAATAATTTAAAATATAAAAAATTATTAAAATAATATTAATTTGAATAATTACAAAAGCCATTAAAGTAATGACTGGATAGCTTTTTCCTGCAAAAAGAGCAGTCTAGGACTTTAGAGAAGGGTGCAATAGATTCATAGGGTTGAGCTTCAGTAGCTGTAGCTGTAGCAGTGTACTAAATCAACTGGTGAGACACAAGGAAAGTAAGCAAGAAACAAGCAGTGCCTTCGAGGAATGGGTTCAGACGACTATTGATTGTGATTGTGCCACGATCCCTCCTTTTTAGCAATTATTGCCTTCATCATTATAATTCCATACATTTTACAGTTTTTTCTTTTTTGTTAATTTTATTACTATTTCTATTTATTGGTTTTACACTTAACGTTGATGTGTTCATTAAGTCGTGACATTCAGATCATTGACAGGGAAAGAAAATGATGGACTTGAAAGCCATTCAAAGGTAAACTTAAGGCACGTGTGTTTCACGTGGGCAGACAAAACCATGGAGTAGATAAGGAAAATCTTTATAAATATCCAAAATCTTCTTTCTTTCTTTTTTGTTTTTTTTATTTTAGTATTTTTTTATCATTTTTTGTGTATTTTGTGTATTTTTATTATTTTTTTAGATTTTCGTATTTTATTTGAGTGTTGTTTTAAATTTTTTGCACTTTTTTTAATTTTTGTATTTAAACAAAATAAAAATAGAAAAACAAAACTAAAAATAGAAACGAACAAACCCTTCAAGTTTTAATGGTTCGTGCTCAAAAATATAATTCCTAATTTCTCAAGTTCTCTTCCGGTTTTTTTTTTCTTACATAAAAGGATAGTTCACTTGAATTTGGATTAATTTTTGAGTTCAATATAACTAGTTTCACGTAAATAATTTTTTAATAGCTCTATGGGTATTGATTCTATATTGGTAATTATGTTTTTTTTATCGATTTCTGTATTATATTAATGTGTTCTTTATCAATTTTTGTATTTAAAAAAATAGAAAATCAAAACAAAAAACGAAAACCAAAGTAAATAAGGCTTAAGAAAATGTCCTTATACTTCTCGACAATATTTATCTAAAACCAATCCACAAATTATATATAATTAATGAGTTGCACAAGTAAAAATAGAGAAAATACTAATTTAACACAAAAGAAATGCAGAAAATCGTTTGCTTTTACTCACTTATCTGAAAATTCTAAGGAACTAATGAAAGGCTTATAATCAATCCTTAAAATACATGTAATCCCTTGAGAGAGAATTGACTAATAGTGAAATTTCACCTAATTCTACAATCTCTTTATATGATTAGAAGCGTGAGCCCCATAGGCTATGAATAAATACGGCACTTTGATAAGATGTTTTCTCGCATAATAGCTGGTATCTCAGTTCTTGTTTCCTGTGCACTTCCTTTTCTTGACAAGAAAAGTCGAGAAGAATTTTGTTTACTTTGGACATACCCCAATGCTTCTAAGTTACTACCCAACACCCTAATAATTTCAGCTTCTTCATTTTGGCAGACAAGCTTAATAACTTGGATTTGCTGTCTGATTGTCTTTAGACTTTGAAGGAGAGCATAATAATTTTCAAAGTAAGCAAGGCTTAACTTGTTTGATTTAGATGTATCGATCACTCGAACCTTGCAAGATAATTCCCATTTCTAGCTTTTGGACTAAGATGAAGCAATCATTGCTAAAATTCATGTAGACTGACTAGTACAACAGTCTAAGCTTATCTATAAGGTTCATAGCCTTGAGAAACCTTTGCAAGATCACACGCAAATCTATACAACTTCATTTGTTTAAATAACTAAATATATGTTTTAATTTTTAATAGTTATATAAAATTTTTTAAAAGATTTAATATTTGAAAATATTAAAAGATATATTTAAACCCTAGATCCCATCTATATCTACTAATATATATATATATATATAATGGTCCGTACCTACTGATTGAACTCGAACAAGTTTAAAATTCTAAAAAGCAGAAGTATGATTGTACCATTCTAATTCTTTTGACTTTTCCTCAATTCAGACACCTTCCACTTTAATAATTTTCAATGCGCTTGACCCCATAGTCGATGTACTTGTACATAAAATTTCAAACCATGACCCATCTTTTAATATTTGCTATAGTTTCCTAGATGAATTGGTATCAAGATTAGACAACATGTTGTCCCGCACATCCATCAGAAGGTCTAAGAAAAGGAATTCGTCCAATTTCCTGGTATAAGAAAACTCCTGAGTGGAAAATAAAATTGAAAGGAGACAGAATATATGTATATTTGAGATTTAAGTATATCTGCATGTTAGTGGCAGGTCCAAAAATCCAAGAGACATTGCTGCAATTCTATTCTTATTAAGAATAATTAATCACTTCCAACGAGTTATAACTATGGTGGAAATTTACTGTTCAAAGTCTTGATTTCGTCAAATCACCACGGTGCATCTCAAGATGCATAGCCGACATGTATACTCAAAAGTTATACCACCACACGTATTAGTAATATCATAATATCCATATTTTCCAAAATAATTGCTTAGGGTTAGGCCTAAAAATTAGTATATCTATTATAAGCTAGATAAGAAACAAGTCAATATAACCAACTGTTAGTTTACACTGAGCGGTCACAATTAAGGTATAATATTATTAATTTATTCAATAAAAACATGATTTATCTTTATATTTTTTTAATTGTGTTTAATGCTTAATATTAAAGACAATCTCTATAATAATTAATGTACGATTGAAATTATAAAATCATAGTTGATATTTAAATTGTATTTAGGTATTATTTCTAAATAGTTTTTTATTATAATTTCATCACGATAAAATATTGATAAAATGATAAAATTAGTATATGTTTATATTTCTTTCTTACAAAGAAAGTTATTAATCTCATAAAGTAACTAAATTTATTTTAATATTATTATCAATAATAAAAGTGTAATTACATTGATATAAACAAATTAAATCATAAACTAAAATAAGAAAATTGAAAATCACAATAGGAAAATAAAGGTAGCACCAAAAGATTCCTAACTAGATAATTGAAGCCAAAGATTTGAAGCGAATCCTTTAAAGATGACCTTGTCTTGAACAGCAAACGTAGTAGAGCTTGCGAGATGTTTAAGTGACCAAGATTGTGATAAAATCTAGATATAATAAAGGGTTTGCTTTTTATGTACTTGCACAATAACAACTAGTACTTAAAATATGGATGTTTAGTTAGGTTATGAGTTAGAGTTTTTTATTGTGATTGTTGTATTTTTGTATTAGTTACTGTATTTTTTTCTGTATTATATTTATGTGTTTTTTCTATTTTAAAAAATAAAAAATTAAAATTAAAAATTAAAGTCTAACTAAATAAGGCCTAAGTTGGTGTAACCATGAAAGAACTACACATCCTAAACTATTTTGCTTGAACGAAAAAAAAAAAAAGGAATCGAACTTGTGGAAATACCTCTTCATTACAAAAAGAAAGGGAAAAACAAATACATGTATAAGAACAATTAAGAAGCTCACAAGGTCTAAAGAGCAAAAGGGTATCTGAGGATTCCATTTTGAGAGATGACAATTTAAGAGGATTGAGTACACCTGTAGAATAAAGAAAAGAAACAAATGAAATGTAGGGCAGAGTGAGCGAAGGATGTGAACTGTGAAGGTATTTTTCTCACTCTTATCTCTCTCATTCATTCTTATTGAAATGGTAGGCCGTACTGTGATTTGTGTGCAGAAGCCCATCAGTATCATCAGCAACACTGTGCACTGCCATGCACACAGAATGTCAAAATTATAATAATTATAACATCATTACACTATCATTCATTCTCGGTCCACGATCTTTACACGTGTCGTTATCTGGTCTCATCGATTTGGGACACAATTCAGGTCTGGCAGCCGTCAGATGTGGCCTCCCAGAGAAAGAAAGCGACAAGTAAGGAGTGATAGATGGGTTAATAATTTCCATTTTGTAAGTGAAAGTTAAAAACTTTCTCATAAATATATATATATATATACACATATGTAGCTTTTGCAGCGTTTGAGTAGCTCGAGGAACCTTTTTTGCATGAAAAAAGTCGTGAAGATGGACCCCATTTAAGTCATAAATGTGACAGTAGCTACGATGCTTGGTATATTTATGCAAAATTATTATTCAATTCTCTCTGCTTCTGCTTCTGCTTCTGCAGTTCCTAGGTCTTCTTCTTGAAACCCGCAAGTTGGAGTTTTTCTATGTAGTCTTCTTACTTACCATATGATCCTCCTACTGCAACTCTCTTTTCCTTTTTCTGTTAAGTCTTGCTTTATTTCAATTGTGGAAGCTGAACACCCCTTAAACTGCGTAAGAGTTTATGCTATAGGCCATAAATGCGTCGTTAATTCGAAAAATCTTAGTTACCCACGTACCTTTACATACCTAAATACTACATGTAAAAAGTACATAGGGTAATTTTCTAGGATGGTAGTCGTTGAAATCCACCACCTATAAACCACCTATTCCCACCTAATCCTGTACTTGTTAATAATCCCACGATAATTCATGAAAGATGTCAGCTTCAAGTCCGTTGATAAAAACACATCCCTTAGAAAATCGATGCATTTGAAGAGTAGTTTAACAATTCCAGGGAATTTGATCATAAATTGATGCTCCATCAAAAGTAACATTTTGTACATGTAGTATAGCAGATCAGGGCGCTCATAAAAAAAAGTATATATATATATATATATATAGGTTTTCTGCGAGTTGCTAGTACACTTGGAGCATCTTTCATGGAGATATCGATTTTAAAGAACAAATCGTTTGCACCCTATGAGCTTTATTTCCTCTGACACAAGAAATTAACAGGTAAAAAGGGCATTATCAAGCTGACAGGTCAAGAAAAAGAGCAAACAATGGCCAGGTCTTTACTCGTGAAATTGTGTTGAAGACTTCAAATCTAGCACTTTTCAGTATAAATGTGACATAGCACCTCGGAGGATATATTCCACTTGAATATGAATCTCAGAGTTTATCTTCCTAACGCTTTAAAGGGTATTCTTAACATATGTGAAAACATTGGTATACGCTGAGATTTACTTTATAGGTTCGGTCGGGAAGAGACCAAAATTTCACGAACTAGGGAAAATTTATTCTATAAGACGCAAAGGCACTGGCCATCTGAGTCACCATTGTAAGACAAAAATGAGCAATTTAAGTGACATGTGCTTTGGTTTTGTTAGTTTTGCTTATTCGATGCATCGAGAAAGAGAACATCGTACTTTTTCTTGACCATTAACCAGAGTAGCAATATAAATAGTTCAAGCTGGGGATTGAACAGATCTTTTTCTTTTGTCTTTTAATTTTAATCATGTTTATACGTAAAGATAGAGAAGAAGTTTCATAAACAAGAAGAGAGCTTTCTTTTTTATTAGAGAAGGATGCATTTCCTTTTATTACACATGTTCCTTCAGAATTACTCGCTTATGTGTGACAAGAAAGATGAAGTTGTGGCTCCTAGGGCTTTCCTTTTAATTGCAAGTTTGCTAGACTGCGACTTCTCTGTGCTTTTGGTGATTGATCATTGATTCATTTAACAACGGATTATTTCTCAAATAGATATGTAAAATATCTCTTATACATCCAACTTATATTCAATTTAAATATTTATTCTTTTGATGGCCACTAATAATCATTATAGAAAGAATATCTAAGTATTTTCTTTTATTTTATATGATTTTTAAGGCTTTTCTTTTTCACATTTGATATATTTTTCTTATTACTACTTGTTTGAGAATTTATTTCTGTATTGTCATCAGGATTTTGTAAGACAAATTTATGTCAAGCAATTAATTCTGAAAATGAGCCTATGAACTAACAAACTTTCTAATAAGACCATTTTAAAACGCAAGCACGAAAACCTATGTCTCCATAATTCATGATTGTGTTTTAATACATATAGATTTGTTAATTTCTTAGCCATAATTAAGTATAGAAAAGCTTGAACTTTGAAACAACATTCTATTATATATGTATATATATTGTAAATAGAGTTAGACCACGAAGTCTTTGAATTAATACATTTCTCTTCAAATGCTATAACAATTAAATAATGTTATACAGTTCACATTAATAAAGAGGGAGTACGCCTTCTCAATAAAATTTTAGTTATTCCGATTTATTTAGAATCTTTATCGTCTCATTTAAATTACTCTACTAAAACAGGAGCACCGTGTGCCGTATACTTATGTTGTTTTATTGGTGTAACTAGTCGTATTTCAAAAATATATATATTCTTAAAAATTAATTAACTTAAAGTACTTATATATCACAAGCAATGTTTTAGAAACCCTCCCAGTTTAGCCGATTGAACCTTGTTGACCGTTAACTAGTTCAATTTTATATAAAATCTCATACTAAGAAAATCTTTAAGTTTTTGTTTAACCTCCCGGTTTAATCGGTTATAAATCAAGCGGTTCGATCGATTTAATCGGTTATAAGCCAAACAATTTGATCAATTGATTATCCATTATATTAATTATATTGACTTTTAAATCAAAATAGAAAAGGAATCATTACTTAATCTTAATTATAATGAACTTTAAAAGGCAATTTATAAAGAAAATACATTTGTTACGAATAATGAATTAAAAATATCTACTATACTAACAGTTAATTGCTATCTTATTTTTAAAAATATAATATGTTATTTTAAAAATAATTTTATAATTTACGTATTTATAATTTATTTAAATGTAATAAAAATATT
>JAOXYD010000001.1:10264383-10279079 GCA_028565735.1 Pinacopodium congolense | reverse complement strand
GAAATAGAAAATTCTAAAAATATTATTTTTCCTTATTCTTAAAATTCTTTTATTATAAATATTTGTATCATTTTATTTATTAATTTTATATTGATAATATGTTACTTTCAATTACAAAATTATATATATATATATATTTCCTTATATTGAAGCTATACATTAATTTTTTTGAATAGAATAATTTTCTATCTTTTGAAGGAATAAGTTTTTTCTATGTTTATATACATATATTGTTATAAATCAATACTATATATTTAAATATATTATTAAATTGAAAGTTTTTAAAAGTTGATCAGTAATAAAGTTGTATACATGAATATTTATGTGTACACTTTTTTAACATAAATGTCCACGTGTCAATTTTTATTAACTTCTTTAGTATAAAATTAAAGAAAAAATGCATATGTATGATCTACGTGGATTCCCACGTGGCTCATTTATGTTTTGATTTTTTAAAAATAATATTATTAGATTTTACATTGCCGTATCAACTTATCACGCTTATATAATTAATGGTTGATTAACTGAAAGTTAGCAGAGTTAGAGTTTATGAGATAAAATAAATTATTTTACAAATATTAGGAAGTCAATCAATCCCTTGAAAATAATATGAGACAAATTAAACTTTTTATGAACTATCAGATAGCAAAATGAACAGTTTCTCTTTTTAAAAATTAGAAATTAAAATAGAAATATTAAATTATAAAAGATCCGGAATAATTAACCGTATATATACATACATATGCTACAGTTGATGAAATATAGAACCGCATGGTAAGGCGAGATTCTCGCGGGATACAGGTGGGAATCATTCTCTCTTACAATTATCTTCCAAGGACAAGAGCAGAGTAGCGGTAACTAATAGTAATACTAAAGAGTAATAGGAAGAAAAGGATATATGATCCACTCAGAGGTAAAATGGAAATTGTCCTTTTTACTCGACTGCACACGTGTCATAGAGATGTTGACATGTCAAAGTTAAAAATTTTGGTTGAACGGATACGGTCAAATGACACGTCACATGGTGTCAGAACCAATGGAAAGAGGAGGGAAGCAAAGGACGAAATCATTTTGCAATTCATTGCTTTATGATTGAACGCCTCGCTGACAGCAGTGTCAGTATAGTATTGATGGCAGCTTTGTCCTTGCTCGTCCAACCTTCTCTCTCTCTTTTTTTTCCTTTTTCTGAATTTTTATTTATTTCTTCTCGCGGGCAGTACGGGCAGCGTGCGGTTGATAGAGACCTTACACCTCCAGTCCTGCCCCTCACCTAGCACTGAAGACGGGGGAGCTTTTCTTTCTTTTTTTGTTTTTTAACTCTAAATTTCGGTACCACTTTACTTTCACAAAACAAAAACCTGTACTAATGGATGTACGGTGGTGTTGTCTATTATTTGTTCGTGTTATGGTCATAGTTTAAAAGCAAAGGACTTATTTAGTATGATTTTAATTTTGTATTTTAATTTTTTAATTTGTTAAATATAAAAATTAAAAAAGATAACACATTAATATAATATAAAAATTAAGGATAAAATATAAAAATCAATACAAATATATAAACATTACAATTAAAAACTACAATTAAGAGTAATATTAAATGACCCCTAAAGATCCTTTGATATTGTAGTTGTTGTGATTTTTTATTGTAATTTTTATCTTTTTGTATTAATTTTTATTGTTAAGCTGTTTTTTATTTTTGTACTTTATTAATTTATTATCTTTTTTGATTTTTGTACTATTTTTCTTGATTTCTGTATTTAAAAAAATAAGAAATTAAAACCCATTTTGAAAGTCATACAAAACATGGCCTAAGAATTGCACAAGCAAACCTCTACATAATTTCCTTCTCTCTTTTACATTATGACATAGTTTTGGATTCCATGGTGTTGCAATGTTAGTTGAAAAAATTACGGGCATATTTAATTTTATTTTCGTTTTTTAAACACAAAAATAAAAAAATAGTTGAGAAATCGAAAAAAATGACACAAATTTAAAAAAATATATGAAAATCAATACAAATATACAAAAATTACAACTAATAACCCAACTAAACATGACATATACTTATTAGCAAATACCATAGATTTGTATTTGAAGAATTCAGACCCACCAAAATTAGACTATATCATTTATCGGGTTATTAGATCATAGAATTTAGGGGCTAATAGGTTTACCTTATTGTAGATGGATTTATAGACTGATATCACGAGAACATTATGGTGGAAGGAAAATTAAGTGGGGGAAAAAGAAAAAAAGAAAAAGAGGGCAAAAGGGAATGCTGGAGGTAATAGACAATCCTGAGCATAAAGGATGGACATTCATGCCGACATTCAAGAATATTCTGAAAGAAAATATATTCACTTGATAAGAGTATATCTCTCCCTGTATGTAGATATATATATATATATATCTCTTGTACTCTGCATGAGACAAAAGAAAAGGACAAACGAATTTATTTCAGCTTACATTATTGGTATAAGATTTGATGCCCATTTGATATCCCGAGTTTTGAAATGATTTAATGTAAATTGATCGTTCATTCTCCATCATCTTGATTTTTTTTTTTTTGACTTTCAATTTTTTGGATTCTGCATGGATCGTAGCTAGAAAATGGAAAACTTGGAAGGTTTCATGATTTTTGCTAATTTAGATACGCAAGAAACCATTACAAATATAATACTCTTTGAGCAAAATGGTGGGGGTTAAAGAACAAAGACTAAAAAGTTGTGGATGAAATTGCATAAAATTCCAAGAAACTAAGGGGAGGATGTCGATGAGGTTGTCAGAGAAAACTTTGTTTGAGGGTTCCCAGAATTCTGAAACAGACTCAGAGTTTATATATCTTATATATATATATATATTTTGGTTGGAATTGTTTCCCAAAGTCAGAGATGAATGATTCATTCATAATTACTATCTTTTAATGCAGTAGCGGTGATGGCGGGACGTGACGTACAGTGAAACATGTTATATCTGTGGTGGGAGAGACGACAAGGAGAAGAATCCTGATTAGGTCACCTGTTAGAGACATGTCTTTTTGTGGACCACCCATTTGCATGTTTCAGTAATTGTCCTTACGAAAGTTGACTTGACACTTTTATCAGAAATTTGTAAGTTTTTAGACTTTGGATGTTCTGTTGGTAGTTGAAACTACTTATGTTTGCAAACCCAAAAGCCCAATCTCCTGTCCTAGAAGAGTAACAATTTATTCTTCCTTTTTTGTCTTTCCCTATTTACCCAAAACCATACAAGTCTTCAAGCTACTACCATATTTTATCTCCTGCAATGGAGTTGGTATTAAAAGAAAGCTTTAATAGTCACAAGAATGAAGAGTTTATCATGCCGAGCCTTGTATTTCAATAAGGGAGGAGGCGTCCCTTTAGATTTAGAATATAGTGAAATCTTTATACCATCTTATAGGCATTGTTTATTGACTGTATACAGCTTCACAATAGAATTTATCCAAGAAATGTATAAAATTTAGTAGGCCTAAATTAATAAATGATTCAATAATCTAGGAAAAAATAAAAAAAGCCAAAGTATAGAAGATCTAGCTTTAAGATCAAACAATTCTATTGTATTGAGTAAGAGTGTATGTGTCATAGCATTTAATATATCAGAAATATTAATGAACTTGATTATTGAAATTGTTCAAGATAACCCTTTTTTAGCTAACATTATGTTTCTTTTTTTAATTTTTATTTTAATTAATTTTTTGGATTTTGATTAATCTCCTTTTTTTCTTTTTTTTTTGCGCAAGAAGAACATGAAAGAAAAATAGGAACATAATTAAAAAAAAGAAAGATGTACAAAACTTAAATATAATTTTTCATAAGTCCTTTGTTCATTTTTTTAAAGTTTAGCTAGGAGTAGTTATGATTATTAGGAAGAAGTTGTAACTCTCACTTCAGTTAGCTAGTTGTAATTTTTCTTCTCTTTAATATAGGATGAGCATTTTTTTTTTTTAAACATATGCATTGATACTCCTTAAACCATTTGGTAATAGGAAACATTAACATACGTTTGATATTGTGAAGATAAATGAGATTTAAGAATCATCTTCCAGATAAATGTGAGTTTATAAGATCGAAGACAAGGTATACAATCCATATAGAATAAGTAAACAAAGGATGGCAATAGTAGAAACTCTTCTTTCAGTTGTAACGATTGAAAAGTGGTATTTGGAATATTTTGATGTCAATAATATCTTTTTAAATAGTTAAGAAGCAACATTAATACATTACATGTTTAAATTTTCACAAAATACTATATAATTTATAATTAGACTTATATGGATATTGAAAAGGCCTAAATTCACTAGGTATGATTTTTTTTAAAAAAAATTGAAATAAATCATTATAGATTGCTTGTTAAATCTCTCAATCCACCATTCCAGAAATTGATAAATTTTAATCCGACAAGCAAAACCCTATTTGATGGGAGTGATTGGGTTCCCACAAAGTTAGGCCCAAAATCAGGTTGAGGAGGATAGCCTAATCAAACCACAAAGGAACTAAACTTATGAATTGTAACAACTTGATGCCTAAATAGTTTTCCACACAATTAATTGAACACCTTTGGCAGAGGTGGGAGAGATATGTATGAAACATTAAATAGTTGTCCTTTATTTGTCCGAAGTTACCAAAAATTCTTTCCGACCAGTTTTTTTTATGAGACAGATTACCAATTTTTCCACAAGCCAAGCTGGCTTAATACCTAGGTAGGCCTTCAATAGTCATGTTGTTCAGAATTCTTATTAGGAAAAAGAAATAAGCAAACAAAAGAGATTTTGAAGTGATTTCTGAAAAGTCTTCCTTTTCAAAAGGAATAATCAAAGACTAGTTTGTTTTGTGATTTATGTTGAGTAGATGATAGGGTACATAACAAAAACTTTCATCTTTCCCTATTTTCTTCAGGATCACATATGAATATATGATGATAGCTTCCCAACATGAGGTATCTAATCCTTCCTTCCCCCAATGTTTTGGTAATTTACAACATTAATAGGCTCATTAACATTCACCACCTCCAAATGTTTATACTTTTGGCTCCCACATGTCGAAATACAACTTGAACCGTTCCTACTCCAATTTATCTAACGATATACAGACCAAGACTAGCTCTCAAGCTGATACCTCATGTGACACTGAATTAGTAGAGTTCTGTATCCATTTTTATAACGTCTCTCACTCTCTACCATGGAAAAGTGAGTGTCTTTACTAGAGGTTGCTCCTGCTATCCAACCCAAGATACCCAATAAGCTTTCAACCTTCAGCGAGCATAATGCACATAAACATATTTTCAATGTCTCAAAAATCAAATGGTATACCTGTAAGAAGAGAAAAGGCATTTCTCTATTTTATTCGAGTAGTTCATAGCTACAAAAAGAATGAAGAACCTAACAGGAAGCAGCAAACCGATCAAGGAGTGGACTTCTCCTTGCAAGAATTAACTGCGACCGAAAAAAAACACAAATTTACAAAAGTTACTAACCAAATTTTCTACTTTCAGCTTGCAGTGCCCCAGTTCGAAGCCCGCACAAAGAATATAAATTTGACCTAAACTTGGTTAAAATCAGCTGCTGCTTCCCAAATCAATTTTCTGGACAATCAGTTGGTGTTGTTAGAACCCCCCATTGGCGATAAAAAGTCAGCAAAATCAGGCTCTAAATTCTGCTCCAAAGACAGGCCCACGGGTCTTCTTGTCAGTTATGTGCTCCAAAAGTCAATCTAACCTGCTCTCTAGTGAAGCGCCTTTGACTTTAAGGCGTTTTGGTCCAATCTCTATAGGGGGTGGCTCCCTCATAGTCCTTCCAAATTCATGATGTCTCTGTTCTCGCTGTCTATTCAGTGTGTCCTCATCGGTCAACCTTTTAATCTTAATGGAGATAGAATTTGTACTTCCCTTGGGAAACCTGTCCCTCAAAGTACTATCTGAAGCTTCTTTGTGGTCCGAAGTGGATGTAAGACTGCAGTTTGATTCATCATTCCTGCAGAATTCTAATGGCATGGTTTGCCCACATCTTCCTTGAGGTTGAAGCTTTTTCAACCGTTTAAGTCCCTATGTAACAAAATGAAAAGGGTGTGATTTCAAATCTGTGAACTGAAATTTTTAAATTGAAATTTCAAACGAAAACAATAAACATATGTTTTTGCTTTTCTAAATACCAAAAAAAAAAAAAAGAAATCAAAATCATAAAATAAAAATACAATATGAAAATTGAAAAAACAGTAAAAAAAATAAAAAATATATATACAAAAATTGATAAAAATACACAAAAACAAAAAGTTTATCTAAATGTACTTTAAAATTTAAAGTTGAAGAATTTAAAAGCAGCAAGGCCAAGAACCGAAGCCAACTTTTCCTTGACAGATTAAAACAGCATTTTAGAGATCAGTCAAGGCAGACACCTATCAACAACTACATACCTTACCTTGTTTTCATAGCTTCAACAAAATTATTATGCATGCCATCTTTACTTAAAGAAAACTGCTACGAAGCAGATCATCAGAAACTAATGGATCTCAAGTTCTCAACAATTAGGGAAGATTGAACTGACAATGTTTTATGTCTATCAGAATGCTCAAGAGATCTTGCAATCCAAACTTACACTACAGTTAATGTTATGCATGCTAAATAGGAGCAAAATAAAGCATTAGCGTAAGCTCACACTCCTACCATGAACATACGCTGCAGAATAAATTTTTATGCTTCCAACAAAACTATACGCCTACTTTGAAACTTGACTTTAGATTTTGAGATGCCCTCATCCAAGTAAATATTGGTGATAGATATGTTCATATTATATATTGAGTGCATGTTATGAGAAATATTTATCAGGAAGCTCCAGAACTAAAATGCCTTCTCAGCTATGCACAACAATATCATCATTGAATCCAGAAGACCACTTCAACTTATGAAGTAGGAAGAACTATCATAAAAATACAATTTTATGCTCCAGATCTTCATATTGATCATCCAAAGACAATTGCATATTCAATTGATATGAACACTAAGGGCCCGTTTGGTTCATCTTTTCGTTTCAGCTTTCTGTTTCTTAATTACAGAAACTGATGACAATAATTTTCATAGGTTTTTTTGTATTTTCGTCAGTTTCTGTCCTTTTTTATTAATATTTGTATTTTTTTAATTAGTTTTTGTGTGTTATTTTCATCAGTTTTTGTGTTTAGGAAAAAAGAAACACACAACAGAAACACAAAACAAAACCAAACGGGGCCTAAGCAATTTATGAGGCAACACTAAGTGCTTTATCCAGTGAGAAAATCTAAAGCAAAGCTGTATATGCAACTATAGTGACAATAATAAAGTCATTATCGAATGAAAAAGCTTTTGTAAGGAAAAGGTGCTCTCTTTCTCAGCATTTGCTCAACAAAGGTGAACAGAAATTCTCCTTTTGACTGGTACCAGAACTTTTTTCTTTGTTATAATGTTGAAGCCAGATAAACAAGAAACTTCAAACATGTTTCAGAGCTAACATAAGTTTCCATGAAAAGGTTTAATATAGTATCCACAAGACCCTTCAAAATGTCATTCAAACACAACTTATTGAAAAAAAATAGAAGAAAGAAGTTCCCAGCATTACCAAATTTACCAAGGGGTTTTCAGATTGAAAAAGCTTCGCTTCAGTTCCAAGATTATCGCAGAAAAAAGAAAGAAACAAATCTCGAAATTTCACCAAGTGACAAGATGTTCTTGAAAAACTCTCATCTAAATTCCCAATAAAAAGGATTCATACAAGGAATGGAAAGAATACAGAGTTCATGATAATAAGCCTTACCAGGTGTTGACTATGTTTTGAAGACACATCATTTATCACCCTCCTTTCTACTTTTACAGAAGGCCGACGCTTAACCCTAAATATCTCTGAATCAGAATCATCACTTTGCTGATCTACATATGGTCTAACATCCAACCTAGGAACATCAGCTTGCTGGGTACTGGGATATTGATCATGGGATACAGACAGAAGTGTCAAGTCCTGTGTGTTGTCTGATACTCCTGAAAACCTTTTTGAGCCAAAATTCCCTACGCTAACATCTGTCTGCCTCTTCACCTGTCATATATATAGTCAGCAAACAAAAGAATATAACTTCTTAATTAACTGCTAAATTGCTAAACCGGAAACTTCTTTTTTCAACATGTATCAAGTAGAACATATATACCCTGAAGGACACAAAATGTTAGAACCACAACTGAAAATAAGAAAGCTCAATATTACATTGTTGCCTGCTGAAAAGCTTTCAACTGGATCTCCGCAGAAGCAGAGGGAAGATGCAGCACAAGAAACAGAGGGCTCTGAAATTTCAGGTCTGAGATTTTCATTGCCATCTGTGCATGTGGATTGGCTAAGCTCTTGTGTGCTGTATTGAGTTGTTGCAGTAATCTGAGCAGTAAACTCAAAGTTGATGTCACAATAGGGGGAGTATCCATCTAGAACACTCTGAAAGGAATTTGATGATTGATATAAATATAATTGATCACCACTTTTCCCTTGCCTTTGTATCTCCTCAGAAATTTCATCTTCCATCTCAAACTTTCTAGCAGCAGCTTCCATTTCCCAAATATCATCTCTCAAAGATAGTGTGTGATTCCTCCCACATGAGAAGTCAAGTGAATTAACATCTGGATAGTAAAACAAGTTATCATCATAAGGAATCAAGAAGATAAACCACATGATAATCAATATGCTTTTCAATAGAAGCAATGTAAAAAAAAAAAATACCATGGCGAAGACACACTGGATGCAGATAACAATTGCAATTAATGAAAGCAACATAACAGTCCCTTTTGCACAAGGTGCAAAGAATAGTTCCATTCGGATTTGATGTAAGGCCAGTGCATGCCCTGGATTTCATAAGAAGCCAGCGTGCAAGATGTTGGAAATGCATCAATTTCACAAAAGCGACCTTGATGGAATGATGAGAGACCAGATCTGCAGAAGAATAGTCTAAATCTTCAAGTTCCAGAGCAGTGTTGAGGAATATAGCTTCTTTACAGAGAAGTTCTTCGTGAGGAAGGAGAGGAATCCTATTCAGAAGAGCGTATCGCTGACTAGCTACAGCTCCCAGAGGAAACCAATCACCAATTGCAAAGTTCACAGCCTCACCGCAATTGAAACCTAGGGATTCATAAACAAAAAGCATGATTATTGTGCCTTTAAGGTTCTAAAAGAACTTTCTACAACTTTAGCTTTTATTCTAATAAGCATTATGATTGCTTAGCAACTGAAAACAACAAACCATGGCTAAATCCAGCATGATATGCTCTGGGGAAGGTTATTATAAATTCTCCAGGCTTTTGCACAGCTTTGTAAACTGGAACATCATGTTCTAACAAGACATTTGGAGGAAACAAAGTTGTCTTTCCCAAAAGGACATCAAATGCTCCATCTTCTCCATCAGTTGACAAAATATCATGATTATACACATGTTCCCTTACAACCCTTTCAAAATTTAAAGCTGCATGACCAGGAACTCCATACCATGTTTTTGATGCCCCGCAGTGATGGTAATTTATACTGCAAGGAAGAAATATGTGAACCATAACATTTTGAAATCAGAGTTTTTCTCAAAACTTCCATGATCGATGAGACAACTTACAACATACCTATATAAATAGTGATCCTCAACATGCCAAGCAAACAAACTGAACAGCATTCCAATGTAAAGCATGGGATCAGTTACTCCCTGAAAGAATCGCATGGAAGTCAAAGAGGATTAATAATCAGAAGAAAAGTTATTATGAAAGGAACTTTTGTTCACTAATTACCGGAATAGCTGTTTCAAGAAGCCGTAGAATGGACTTTGGCAGCCGTGAAAGTTTCTGAAATCACAAGAAGTGGTCAAATTGCTAGTTAATCTAGGTGCAGCATTCTGAACATTAAACAAATATTAATTTCACAAAAGTCAATCTATGCCCAGGGAAGTGAAAAGAACACAAATAAAAAAGAGAATATGAGAGACATCTTAAATGAAGAAAACCTGATACTAGACATCGGATTAAAGAGTGCAAACCATAAAATACAAACAAGTTATTTAATAAGATTTTCAATTCTTGTTGTGCAAATGAAATACTCCAGTCCCTTGCAGGGCAAAACATTTCCAGTCCACAATGCAACCCCTAGAATTCCAGCAAGTGTCAGAAACAGGCACACCAGAACCACTTCTGCCCCCCTTGGCACCAAATCCCTGAAACCTAGCTCAACCAAACACAACTTGGACCACAAAAACAATCTTTGTGCGGCACATAATTTTGATAAATATTGAGTAATTAAATCATGGAACGCTCACCCCCATCCTACCAGCACTTCCAACCTCTTCCAGTAACCCATTACTTCACAATGCTGATTATAATTTCACATGACAGCATCTCTCATCTTAAATGGTCAATTGATCATCTTCCAAGGGAATTTAAAAGCACCAATATAAACCCAAGGAAAAATAAGCCCCAATTCCCCTCATCACATGCCATGTAGTATCACTCTCCCCTAAAATGTTTCCACCACCCCATCAATGTCACACAATTGGAATTACATGATAAACCTGTACTAGAATGCAAATTTTGAAATTAGAAAAGCAGGGGCAAACCAACACCTTTAAGTTCCATTTGCTACTTCCAAGCAGGTCACTGGGTGAAGATGAAAAGGCACTACCATCAACATCACATGCATATTCAACTGTTTCTGTCTTTCCACAACCAATTTCATGCCAAAATTCTTTTTCCATGTATGTTGCAGGAAGACAACTGGCACTACAGTATCTACGAGCGAAAACTTTGTTTGCCATTTTCTCGAAATCACGAAATGTATAATTTCTGAAAAGGCACACTCTAATTATAAACCAGATTGAACATGATACTCTGAAGATTTAGTTCACAGTGTAGGAACACTCACCTTCCACTCATGAAAAATGTCACTCTGTCATCAGTATCCCATTCAGCAAGACGAAGTGGTTGCACTCTGGTTGTGAACTTAAATCCGGCCTTCTCCTTCATCAATACAACCCCAGCAGGAACAGAAGCACTCAGAGGAGAGACAATTTTGCACATGCCTTTGGAATCAAAATCACTGATAGTACGTTATAATTGCTTCATTTTAGCAGTATAATTGTGACTGCAAAGTTGTCACTAGCATAATTTTCTGTTATATGAAATGTTCAACACATAGAAGAAGCATTACCATATTTTGAAGCTTCTGGTGCTATTTTTTGTAAGAATATTAATGGATCCTCAAACTCTTCCTTTGTAGGTCGATATACAGGGCAGTCTGGAATTTTCTCAGTCCAGTCCAAATTGCTTGTATTGAATTTATCTATCTTCTGCTTTGAAATGACATCCTTCCCCCTTGACGCACTACTTGATCGATAACATGAATTGACAGTTTCTTGTATCCTAACACCGCATGATGCCGAAGTCCTTAGAGCATCCCCTCCACTTCTACTCATCATGATAGTGTTGTTTACAGCCTCTTTCATAGACCCTGATTGCGATCGTTCAAGCCTCTTACATTTCAAATATTCCAAGCCATTTCTAGCCTCTCTGGACAAACTAACTCTTCCTTCCACCTGGTTAATACCATAGTCATAAAACATATTTTGATCATGAACTATAGATATAAAAGCAGGTTCACAACACAAATTAAGTAGAAATCTAGTGAGGAAAATGATGATCAGGTCATATTATAATGCAAGCCACGAGTTGAATGACATCAAAAAGGTAAAAGATGGTAATTATCTTCCATCAAAATTTCCAATAGGCAAACAATGCCCAACGTATCTGCACATAATGTTTCTAATGTAGGTATCCCCACATTGATTCATTTCACAACTCAGATTTCAAGATCTTACAGAAATGAATTACCTACACAGATTAAACGAGGAAACATTGAGCATACGTACTTAAATGGTCTAGCAAAAATACCAAAATAAAGCATGGAAGTTAATAGCCAGATATTTTACTTCTCGCATGTTTATGTAAATAAAAGCTTCACAATACAGGAATTTCAATTTCTAATAATCCAAAGTGGGTTAGAATCGATAACCATATTATGTACGATACACCTACATGAAGCCATAGGAGTAGGAAAAGGTTTTGAAGATCGCTCGGACCTAAAATTTGAAAATTATATCAACTTTTGACCGATCCTATAGAGTAGGCCCTCAATCCAATCACCCACTGACTGGGTCATCAAACAGAGGACCATTATTCCTTTTAGACATTTGTACCAGAAGGAATCTCTTACCAAGTCAATCATATATGACAACACGGATTCATTCTTTATCACCGTAACCAAGAGTGTTTACTGGAGCCCAACGTTGAATTGAGGGTCAAAAAATCACAAAATCTCTGCATATATTTGAAACACGGCGGAGAAATTGACCCAACTGGGTCCATGACCGTTTCAACTATCTAGAGTTCAAGATGATTTCTCAATTTTCACTGATAATCTTATCCACAAAATTAAAAGAACAAAATCATCAATATTCAACGCACATCGACGTCGATTATAGTTGCCTCGAATAAAAGTAAATTAACTAAAATGGAAAATAAAATCGAAAAATCATAAGTTCATCTCCGCATGAAATTCAACACGAGAGGAACTACAATTTCGTGAACCTCTCCAGCAAATTAAAACATGAATGCCTAAAAAAAATGGAAAATAAAAAGGAGAACGAAGCAGCTCTACGATAGAACATGCAACAGGAGATTTCACAAGTCAAATAACTAGAAATAGAAAATGTAACCAATAAAAAAGAATTTCTAGATACTTCCACAAATAGCACAAGGCTTCGCAAACAGAACAATGTCTGAGATCTAAACGCGGAAAACAGAATCTGTATTCATTGAACAAAATCATCCACAAATGGTTACAAATTTCTTTTAAGTAAGTTAATACCAAAATAAACAACACATTCAACGCTCAAGCCCATGTATGCGCACAGAGGATCTGCTCACCATTTCATGCCGCAAACGCTTTCTATACGTCTCCGTTTTTTACCCCAGTGCGTTAGGAACAAAACCCGAACCCAAAAGATCCGGAAACCCGGAATCCGAACCCTAAATCACGATCTTCTTAAGTAAAACTTCAAAGCAATGCATTACACAGGAACCAAACAGCCCACATTCTCCGAAAACGCCCGAAAAACGAAGAGAAATTGCCTAACGGGGAGATCCGAAATCGTCCTCAAATCGGGTCACAGAAACGGAGACAAAGAAACCGACGGAGCCTCAATTCGAAGAAAATGAGGAGTTTCTAGACGGTATAGGCAGGCCGGTCATTTGAACTACGAACGGTTTCCGGCGAAGAGAGAGAGTCTTCCGGTGGAAGGTAGAGAGAGAAGGGGAAGAGAAAGGAAAGAGAAGAGGAGAAACAAAAGCAAGAGGATGGCTTAGAAAACCGTAAAAAGAGTTAAACGAGGATAATTTATAGCTTTATAATGTAAAATTAAAAAATGAAAATAATATATATTGACTTTTTATTATCAAATAATATTAATGAAAAAATGAATTAAAAAGTAAAAATAACGGAGAGAGGTTGTGTGAAGAAAAGAGGTGGTGGTTAAGCGGTTCAACCAACGCCCTCGCCGGCCAAAACGAGTTTTATTTTGTTCACTCGGCTTGGGTTTCGCTTCTCTAGTACGCTTTTTCCGTTTCCAACAGTTTTACCATTTTGCCCCACTAATTGCAGATAATTTCTCTCAACGAGTCAGATTTCTTCCTATTTCTCTATAATTGATTACTTGAATCAAGTGAAATGTTTTCATAAGGTAAAGTCAGAGAGGAGTTATGGCACTTTGTGAGGGCATTTTGGTCAACAAACATGATGGTGTGATCGAAGTTTTACGGGTCTCTTTTGAGTCAGAGAAAAGAAAGAGGGTGGAGGGACGCAATTGTCACGTGGTTCAGAGAACAGTTACCTGGTTCATGAAGCGAACAAATCCAACCGTACATCTAGGATGATCAAAACTTTATTGTACGGCCAACGAGAGAAGATCTGAAATCAAAGCCACGCGTACTTTTTCCAACATCCCGCCGACTTTGCACTGAATCATTTTTACCGACCCTCTAGTTAGTTAGACTACCTTTTTAGGAAGACATTATTGTGCTTGTAAACAGGAGGCTACAGAACTTAAGGGCATAATGGACATTTAGAAAAACGTTTTAAAAATTTAGTCGAGAATTGAATTAAATTAAGAAATTTATATTAAATCAGACTAAACCATTAAATATATTTGAATTTTATTAAAAATTAAAGATAAATTCCATATTTTTCTAATAAGTTATCTGAAGTTTTTACAAGTTCATCTATATTCTATTTATTATTAAAAATATACAAATTCACCTTAAAAACGGAAATTTGTGATATTGTATGAAATTATTCTGCACCTTGGGCGTCTGGTGGGAGAAAAGTAAAAGTAAGTATGGGAAATGGGGTTTCTCTCTCTAATGGTGATTGGAGAATGAGGTTCTTCTAAGAGCTGGAGGGAGGTTGGTATAATGATTAGCTGTGCAGAGTCAGCGAAAACAAGGGCTTTGGAAGGAGAAGTTTTTATTTGCTTTGACGGCTCTGACGGCTCAGCTTTCACACCTGGCAACCTTTTTCTTGGCTCGGCTTCATTTGGTTCCCTTTTTTTTCTGCTTATTTTTATCTTAATATTATAAAATTGTATTTATTATAT
>JAOXYD010000001.1:10215934-10256815 GCA_028565735.1 Pinacopodium congolense | reverse complement strand
AAATTTATTAATATTATTTTTACTTAATAATAATTAAATACTTTAAGAATATTTGTAAATATTATATAAAAATATTCATTTATGAGATTAATCTATATTAAAAACTTCAAAATAGGTTATTAATTTAACATTTTCACATTTTTTAGTTAGATGACTAAGATTTAAAACTTTTTCAATTGAGTGATTAACATTTAAAAAATTAACCAGAAGAGATAAAAAAAGTTTGAGTAGGTCGGGTCGAATCCGGGTTGTCGGGTCGGGTCAGATCGGATTAGGTCAATGACTAACGACGTCAAGTTTTTTCACTCAACTGGTTAAATTTTTAAATGTTAATTACTCAATTGAAAATTTTGAAAACTTAATCACCTAACTGAAAAAATTTCAAAAACTTGATTACTTAACTTTCTATTATCCCTTTAACAAATGACTAAATTAAAAGGTAACTTAAGTGTTTTGGGGTATAAATGTATTTGGTGGATTTTGTGTATAGTTGTTGGTGTACTCGGAAGTATGTTTAGTTTATTTTGATATAGGTTAAACCAATGAAGCATAGATCGACCGAAAGACTTGGATGTCGATCAAACCTAAGGTAAATGCCTATCGGTTGATTGAACCTTAGCTATCGGTTGACCTAATGTTGAGAAAATAATGAGAAAAATCCAGATTAGATAGATTACACAACGATAATAAAATTGATCCATTATAACATTATTAAGCCCATTAGACAACAGATATAATGACCATTAGGCAACGGATAAATGGCTAATTATTGAGTATAAATAGATGGTTTTCATTTATGTTTATAAACAAGTGTTCTTATTATAGTGTGCAGAGTTCAAGTTTTATAAAACTCTTTTGAGTATATACATTCATCAATTGTTTCAAGCTATCTAAGAGTAATAAGCTTTTTTTGTAGTGTGATTTGTATAAGAATCTTTGTGGTATTATTTTTATGCATTCATTTTTGTAAGCCTCCTTATACACTAAGTGAAATTGAGTGAAGTATTTTTTTCATTGAATTATTTGTGTAAGGATTGAAAGGTTATTTTTTAGCTTAGGAAAAAGATTGAGTAAAAGGTTATCCTTAAACCTTGAAAAATGATTGTATTATGAACATTGTATTCTTGATTGGATGTAATAAGAACAAAATCTCAATAGTGGTAGTGGGGACTAGAGGTAGGGGCAAGTGGACAATTCCGAATTAGAATAAATCCAGTGTATCTCTTCTTCTCTTACTCTTTATTTTTACGCACTTACTTTATTGTGTTAATTGTTTTGCTTCGATAGTTATACGCTTCCGCTTTCCTTTCATCTTGTTTCGAGAAACTATTTTGAAACCTAATTCAACCCCTTTTAGGTGTCATATAAACCTAACAAAAAGTAATCGACATAAAAAAATGAAGGATGATTACAATGGATCAAATTGTTACATTTTACTAAACCACAAAAAGATTATAATGTATCTTAATCTCTTATTTGTTCTTATGGTCTTAAAGGAAATATCATCCTATCCAAAGTTCAAGATTCAAGGACATTTTTTTTAAGAATAGGAGGATTATGAAAGCAAAATTAGTCAAACATGGGATAAATTTCATGTATTTATTTAACCAATTACAGAAGATAGAATTTGAGAAGGGTTAGAAACAAAAACCCATGAGTTAAGGGTTAATTTTTTATTTCAACATTTATTTATTATTATACTCTTTTTTATTATAATTATTATATATTTTTCTTAATTTTAAATTCTAAAACATGGTTAATATGTTTTTATAATTTTTTACTAGTTTCCTATTTAGGTTAGGACTTGTTATGATGAAATTTGAATATGAATCCGAATTCAAATAAGAATCCTAGTGTCTTAATTATAGTATTCTATTAAAGTCTAAGTCAATGTATTATTAATAGTTATATTATTATCTTAATAGGAATTATTAGCTTTCTAATTTAAGTAGTATTCCTATTTAATATTTTTATTTGAGAAAGAATCCTTGTTATACTTGTAATTATTAATGTTCTTCTTTGTAAGCCTATATAAAAGGGACATTTCTCGTCAATAAGGTGAAAGTTTGAGATGTGTAATTTAAGATTGGGCTCACATATTTTTAAAAGGTTGTAAGTGCTCTCTATCTTGTTCTTTATTGAATTTCTGAATTTATCAAAGATTTTTTTTGCAGTGTTTAAAAGCTTTATAAACTTGATTCTTAATTATTTATAATTAAAAAGTCAATTTCTCTATAAATTTGATTTAGTTTTCTTAGTGAGATTCAATTTTGTTTGGGAATTTTTTAGGTTTAATTCTTAGGTGGGTTCATATTAGTGCTACAAAATTGTGTAAGTATTAGTAAGTCTTGGTCGATACTTGACATAGGAGTCGAGATAAAGAGGGCATGTTTGATAAGGAAACAAGGTAAGGACTTGTGAGTAAGCAAGAATGTAAGATGTTGATAGCTTTCTAATGACTAAACTTGCAAGTATATAGGGTCAATCATAGTACGAACAAAGTCGATGCCACATAGACAAGTTATTATCATTATTAAGCTATTTTTATCACCAGTCAAACAATTAAAAAAAGAAATAAAATCAAAATATTAAATAAACACTTATCAATGTGATGTAATTAATAAAGAAATTAATTAAATGCATTACTGGAGCTCGGAATTGACTTAACTAAATTCAATCGTTGATATCGATATTAGTTTCTAATTTCTTGAGTGCAATTGGTTCAATACTATCCTAGAGCTTTTCCAAGTCACTAGATTGTACCTAACTGAGAATTAACTGATTCTCAAGGGTTAATAATTTAATTAGATCCTTTAAGTAAAAATTAATGCATAATAATCAAACTGATATATCTCTTTACCAATTTAATTATCTCTACTTTTCAAGATCTGGATTTATACTTCTCCTTTCAGTCCTTTATATAAACCTAATAAGAAAATTATATAGTGGCCAAGCATATAAATTACAATAAGCACAAGAAAACTAAACTAAGAAAGATAATTGAAATTTAAATTAATCAAGAAAACTAATATCCATAATCAAAAGTATCCTTAAATTAAGTTGCATCCCTAACTCTAGTTGAAATTTTAGTTACTCATAATAAAAGTAAAAATAAACAATAAATGGGATCCTAAGCATAAATCATAAGAAAAAGGAAAGGAAAGATAAGAAAAGAAAAACTCTTGGATTCTTCACTTAGGATGCTCCTTGAAGCTTTGTTTCTCCTCTTCTTCTTCCTCTTCTCTCTCCAAAAAAATGTAAAACCTTTACAATCAACTTCTTCTCTTACTAAAATAAATGTAAAACCCTTAAAATCAACTTCTTCTCTCACCAAAATAAATGTAAAATCCTTAAAATCAACTTCTTATCTCTCCAAATTTACGTCACTCTCTCTCCTCTTCTTCAAGCAAACAACAATTTTTTTCTTCTCTCTCCCCAAAAAACGTTGGTGTCTTCTTCCCCTAAAAATGTGTTCTCTCTCCAATTAAAGGCCAACTTCTCCTAAAAGAGTTTTAGTTGCAATAAATGTCTTCAAGTAAATCTTTTAGTTTCCCTCTTATAACCAACTTCCTCTTTATTTAAGATTCCTTGAATCTCTTAATGTCCTGCAAAACAATTAAAAAAACCTAATAAATACTAATTTTCTAAAAACTAAGATAAAGATAACAATATACTAAAATTAGAAAATAATAACTAAAATTAATAAAACTATATCTAAATCCTAAAAAATCAAGACTTAAATTATATATAAAAACAACCATATTAGATATGCCAAAGAATATCTCGAAAGTAGGTGAAATTCGACATGATTTGTGGGTATTAGTAGAAATATTTGATAAGACATAAGATTTAGATGAGAGAACAAAGGATGATTGGTGCAACTAAGTCATGTAAGACCTAAGTATGCATGAAGACACTTGTCGTCAATGAGGAGATCGAAGGTATATAAAATCTATAAGGTTTTACATTCACTTTGATTGTTGTTGTACTTAGTCATGGAGTAATGGGACTACACCATAGGTGAGGTATATCATGGCTAACGAACTTGACCATGGAATGCATTGGATGGACATATGTGCGAATAAACTAAATGAATTGGATAAACATCATTGTTGATTTGGTTTCTTATTGATGTTGTAAGATGAGAATTGAATATTAGTTAGTATAAAATCATATCAGCTTCTAATAAATAATATCATATGGGATAATCATCAAGAAGATTATGGGATCTTTACAGATAAGGATGTTATCATTGTGGATCACATGTAATCTTTTTCTAGTTAATCATGACATGTAATAACCATGAGATCGAATACTATTTGGATGGGAATACCAACCATTAGTTAGGATAAGTGTAATCTTGATACTTGAGATGTGATCTTAGTTGTTAAGATAAGACATGATATAGGATTCCTAGTTATCATATACTTACTTTCTAAGGATGTGTGTTTATAAATAACTTTGTCAAGTCTCAAAATATACAAGTAGAGAGACAATTTTGAGAGATTTGAGAGCTTTTAAGAGAGTTCTTTTGTAAAATCTTTGAGTAAAGAGCTCCTTGTGTTATAGAGTGCTTCAAGTAGAAAGTATTTGAGTTTCTTTTATTGATAATTGGTGGGAGATAATAAAAGGTTGGCTTTGTTATCTCTCTCTCTCTCTCTCTCTCGTTTATTGTCTTGTCTCTTCTTTCTTATATAGGCTCTTGTATGCATTATAAGTATATGAGTAAAACACTTAAATGTGATTGTGCATGAGGTATTCAAAAACAAAGAGACTTTCTTTTCAATGATAATGACGTAAAAATTTAAGTTAAGATTTAACAGGATCTAAGTTTAGCTATTGGTGCGAGGACTTCAATAAAATCAATCAATTTTGCTGTACTAGAACGAATCCATGTAACAACTAGTATTAGACTAAAGGTTGCTTAAAATATAAGGAGAGCCAGTTCAGGGAACAACTAATATCATAGCCTTATTAGTGAGAAATGGTTCGTGAAAGTAAGATAACAAATAGGGTTGTTAGATTAAAGGAGATCATTAGACCTTTAACCCTCGAGGTTCTTTCCATAGAACTTTTTTAAAGCCTTGATGATTTATATTTAAGAAACAAAAAAGAGTGCTTGAGAAATAATTGAAGGCTTGATAGAAGATAAGTTATGATCTCCTGATGCTCAAGTGTGCATTAATAAAGTACAAGATGAGAATTTATGTTGAAAGCACTTCGGTGAAAGTGCGAGAATCACAAGTTTTTATTATAAGCATATGTTAAGGAGCTCAAAATTTTCTTATAAGATATAGAGTATTATTTTATAGCAAAAAAGGTAGCAACCTTAGATAAGATATTGATTACAAGAATGTATAGGGTGGATAATGCAAAGTTGTGGTTGAGAATGAGAAACTCCAACAACATCAATATTGGTAGACCTCCCATAGATATTTGCGAGGAGATGAATAAAGAGCAAACGAATCAATTCCTTCCTAATAACATTTCTTGGCTCACAAAGGAAACTTTGAAATGTTTGAAGTAATATAGCGTGATGAGGGAGTATGTAAAGAAATTCACATCTTTGATGTTGGATGTCCAGAACATGTTAAAGGAGAATAAGTTTTTTAACTTCATAAGTGGTATTCAAGGTTAGGCACTAGTGGAGTTTTGAAGATAGAATGTGAAAGACCTCGCAGATACCTTAATGTATCTTTAATTATCACCATATATTCAATTTAAAAGAGAGAGAAAGAAGAATCATGGGATATGGAATAACACAGAGTAAGGCAAAGAGAATATTGGGGAAACTTGTCAAAGTAAGATAAAGAAGCAATCAAAGGGACAGACTTCTTGCTTTACTTGTAAGGCGCCATACCTTACTTAAGAATGCCTAAAGTAAAAGGTAAGTGAGGAGCATAATAGTTTCATAATAGAAAAGGATTAAATAAATGCAGAGGGTATGATGTATGAAGCCATTATAACATGTTTTTGTTAGGCACAGTGAGCCTTGAGAAGGAGTGTTTAGTAGAAGCAAAAGCAAACCCAATGAACTAGGGACTTGGTATGTAGGAGATGTGTTAATTAGTATCAAGCCTTACCATTTTCTTCGAATGTTAGCTAAGGATCCTTCAAGAGAATCACTTGTAGAGGAGTTCCCATAAGTTTATTTAAATGAGGGTATCAAATTCTTTTGATGACAGTGGTTTATTAGACTCTTAAGTTTAAGTTGTACGATGGTGTGAGTGTTAACAAACTTTGAATGATATTTAGCATGTAAGTCGGTATGAAGAGGGCATATTTAATAAGGGAATAAGGCAAAGACTTGTGAGTAGGCGAGCAAAACGGGATGTATTGAAGAAGATTTTAAGAGTAGGAGAGATTGAACAAGCATTAATAGGTATTAGTGAAATTCTTCAAAGAGACGTAAGATTCAGATACGAGAACAAGGAGTTATAGTTAAGTCAAAAAGATTCGAAGGAGCGCAAAGCACTTGATTTAGGCAAGGAAGTTGAACGTATGCAAATTTTACTAGGTTTTACACTAACTTGGATTGTTACTATACTTATTTATTGAGCAACAAGCCGACACCATGAGTTGGAATAAGACTAAAAACAAACAAAGATAAGGCGCACAAACACTAAATTAGAAGTATGATTTTTCTAAAATAAGGAATATAAAAAGATTGATTTTAGAAACAAAACTTAGAGAATAATTGAAGTGAACCCATAAGGAATGAGGTCCTTAAAACCCAGCAATAGGTTTGATAACCTAGGTTAAGAAAAACTAAAACTAGAAGAGAGAATAATCGGTTTTAAAGCAAAGAGCAAATAGAAATTAATATGAATCCAAAAGAAATTAATTCTTAGAACACTAAAAAAAGTTTATTAACAGTTGAAGTGAACTCAAAAGGAATAAATCCTTAGAACCCTAACAATAAGTTTAATTAACAATGGACATGAACTTATAAGGAAAGTTTGAGTTAAGAAAAGATGGAGATGGGTCTTCCTTTAATTGCTACTCCTTTTAAGATATGTAAAAAGTGTGTTATTATTAAAAAATATAAAGATGCGTTCCTAAAAGGAAAAGTACAAAAAGTAAGAAGGTTATTATAGACAATGCATTCTAACCCTTATGGGCATATTAATCCTGCTTCTAATGGATGTAAACAATATATTGTTACCTTTATTGATCTTTTTAATTGAACAACTTGGGTTTACTTTTATGAGAAAATCTAAGGCATTACTTGCTCTCAAACACCTTAAATCAATTATTGAAAAAGAATCAAGATGTTTAATTCAAATACTGCACACATACTGTGGTACAGAGTATAACTCACATAAGTTTACAATTTTTTTAATTTGTATGGTATCAAATGATAATTGACAATAGCTTATACACTACAATAAAGTGGAGTATGTGAGAAAAAGAGCCACACTATCCTAAATATAGTGATAAGTTGGAATGTACACATTTCGAATAGAAGTCCAACTCGAGATATTCTAAATATAGCACGTAAATAGGCTTGAAGTAGTCATCAGCCTACAGTTGATTGCTTTAGAATTTTCAGTTGCATAGCTTATGCTCATGTTCCAAATGAGAAGAGGAAGAACTTAAATGACAAGGGAGAGAAGCGTATTTTTCATAGTATAAGTGATCATTATAAAGCTTACAAGCTCTATAATCCTTGCACTAAGAAGATTGTCATGATCCTAATGTAATTTTTTATGAATTCAAATTCTAGCAATGGAATCAAGATGACACTTAATAAAGTATACTGATTGATCCACATCAACAATGTATAAAAGAAGAAGAGGTGGTGAATTCATTCATACCCTTGATTGAACAATGCTTATAACAAATTAGATGGAGGTCCATGATGTTTAAGAGTTTAAGAGTTCCATGATGTTTGAATTCAATAAGTCTAATATTGATTTAATGCATTATTTTTTTGGTATAAAAATTGTTCAGTCTGTAGGTGGTATCTTTATCTCTCAAAGAACATACTTACAAGAAATCTTTAAAGGATTTTGAATAGAAAAACGCAATCCTATAAGAACACCAATAAAGATAACTATGAAACTTATTAAAGGTCATGTAGGTAAAATAGTAATAATACTTTTTATAATCAAATCGTGGAAAGTTTGATGTACTTAACTATAATAAGATTGGACATTATGTTTCCCATTAATATTATAAGCAGAATTATAAAGAGACTACAAGAGATGTATCTCATTGCAGTAAAACATATGTGATATTTACAAAAAAAAAACATTAGATTATGGAATATTGTACAAAAAGGAAGAAAAAATCGAATTTGATTGGATCCACAAATAGTGATTATGGAAGAGATTAAGATGATAGGAAAAATACATCCGATTATGTCTTTATGATTGAGTCAAGAGTTGTTTCATAGTCATCAAAGAAACATCTATTTCACTCTTTCAATAGTATGTGCTAGTTAAATAATCTGGTTGAGGAATATTCTTAAAGTCTTTAGACTTAACTATGAAGGTTCTACTCCAATTTACTGTGACAATAGTTCGACTATCAAATTATCCAAAATTTTGTTTGTACATAAAAGAAGTAAACACATTTAAGTAAGATATCACTTTTTACGTTATCTCACCAAGGAGAAGATTATTGATTTCAATTATTGTAGAAGTGAAGATCAAATTGTTGATTTATTCACAAAGCCCCTTAAAATAGAGTCGTTTCAAAAAATTAGAAATTTTTTTAATGAAACTTATGGTTTTTATGTTAAACAATTTGATCTTAAGTTGGTGAAGGATACCATATTTTCTCTATGATTTTTTTTTTGTCTAAAATGGTTTTTTTTTCTGTATCTTTGTTATTCTTGACTAGATCACATGTTTATTTTAATCAATTTTTATCTATAATTTTTGCCTTTAAAAGCATTCCACTGATCCTATGTTGAATTTAAGCAAAAATCTAGGCTTTATCTAGTCCACATGTTATTATTTATTTTTTCTCTATTATTAAGTTTTAACTAAAATTTCTCAATAGTACAAATTGATGTGATTTTGATGGAAATTTAGAAAGTTGCTTAAAGTTTACAGTATGAAAGAATCTGTTTAAGGGAGGATGCTTTGAATTAAGTATTAAGATGTTAGAAATAATCAAATTATGTTTATTATTAATATTTATGTTTTAATTAAAGTTTTGTTAGTTAGAATCTGATTAGATATTTTAGTTCTATTAATAGTTTATGATTAAAGCTCTATAAAAGTGTTTTTAAAATTATTAATAATATAAGTAGAATTCTTTCTTCTTTTTAATTATGACACTTTTTGCCATCCCTACTTTAAATTAACATTAAAATATTTTGTAAAGTCCTTCCATCCATTAAATTCAAAATTTGATCCATAAACGTCGTTTTCACCTCACTATAATCCAGCTAGGAATTAAAGGGAACATGTAAAGATATTATTTTTATGTACATGAAAGAAATTTTCCTAAATTTTTTTTAACTATATTTAATATATTTAAAATAGTTAAGAAAAATAATAGATAGAAAAATAGATTAAAAAAGTAAATAGCTAGTAAATAAAAGATGAATAAGTTGCAATAAAGCTTTAAACAGATCAATAGCTTAGAAGTTTTGTACTTCTAGGTTAAGAAATTAAGAAGTGAGACTTTATGTGAAGTGAGACTTTAAGTGATAATATTTATCATACAAAAATGAGAGAAAAGAGTTTAATAAAAAAAATATAGAGCTAACAAAGACAGAGATAGTAAAAGAGAAGGCTCATTAAGGCCACCACCCTATTATTATTTGCATAATATAGATATGAGATGCAAATAAATGGCATTATAAATAAGCATTATAATAAAATTTAAAATGGGAGTGTTTATTTCTAAAACTCCTGGGCAGTAATTACATATTACATAATCATAATTTTGGAAAGACCTTCTGCTTCGTTATACTTACTACATAGACAACCATGTTTTTGGTCATTGATCTTTAACCATTTTTTTAATTAAGTCCTATACCTTCATAATTTTCTAATCAAGTCCTAAAGCTTTATGAATGATACTAATCAAGTACTTTTGTTTATATCCGTTAATGAAGGTTTGATGTGACTTAGTAAAAATGACATGTGAAAACCACGTAATATACTCATGAAAACGATGCTATTTCAATGTTAAAAAAAACATTGAAAACAACTGAATTTTTAAAGAAACAGCAACATTTTTAATAAGGTAAAAAAAATGAAATCATAACCCTCTCATTGTTTGTCTCCAGCCTCTTATCAGTGTTGTAACAGGTGGGGCTACTGTGGCACCACAATACTATGGAATAGGATGTAGATAAGGTCCTTGTCTTTTTTTTAAGGCTTTTTATGAAGCTTTGAAATCATATGAGATGTTCAGTAGGGTTAGTTCAGTTAACGACTCTAAGCGTGAAATCGAAGCTTTATTTGCATATGTTACTCATAAGACCGGATGTAAGTTTTCCCATTTCTCCGCACATAATATACACGCATATTGATTCAACTGAGTACTTTAACTCTTTAGGTAACCGATAAGAAAAATGTTTTTTTTTTATTTTTAGACTTCTGCTACATAAAAGAGATTGATGGTCCATCAGATTCGATGGTTTAAAATTGTCGAAAAGAGTGGCTAATGACCTCGTAATCTCGTTTAAAACTGCCTTGTTGTATTAGTTAAACAATGTCCAACCAATTCTAGGTCAAAGATTCAAGGCGACCATTCAAACCATTAAGGCTAGAAAGAATACCATGGTTTGTAAATGTAAAGCCCGTAACTTTAAAATCTTAAAACCTGTTACTTAAACTCATCTCAAACCTAAAAGAAGAAATAAAACCCGACCCAACACATAACACATAAACTTAGTAATAGGTTAATTTCAGTTTTTTCTTCCCTTCTTCCCCCCCAAACCGACGACAAACTTGTGTTCCTCATATTTCTGCCATTTTTTTTCTTTAAGAGCTCATCAATATTTTGGTTCATAAGGTACGATGATTATAGTTAGGTTTTGTTTTTAATAGAATGTGTATAAGTGTCTATTGCATCAATGGGGAGTGAAAAACATGAATTCAAAGGGAAAAAAATTGGACAACCAAAAGAATAAGAGAGAGGGGCCAATGATGTGAAAAGAAGAAGAAAAGAAAGGAAGGAGGAAAAGAAGAGAAGAAGAAAAAAAAAAGGAAAGAGAGGAGGAGAGTGTTGGGTGAGGAGCGGAGAAAGAGATAAAGGAGAGAGAAGAAGAAAAAAAGAAAAAATACATTTTTTAGTGGCAATTCTATAATTTTAGGGGAAATAGGGATATGATTTATGATTTTGGAAAGTTTAGGTTAAAATTTGAAATTTTAGGAAATTTAATGGGTTAACTAGGAAAAAAGTGATTAATTTAGGACATTTTGAGAATTTTAGAAAATTTAGATGTGGTTTAATAAATTAAAAAAAATTAGAGTTTATTTTTATTTTATTTAGTTTAATTATTTTATTATTATTTAGGTGTTAAAGATAAATCGAAAGGAACGCAAGGTTGATTAGGAATTTAGAATTTTGGCGAATTTCAGATAAGGGGATTAATTATAATTGTAACCTATTATGTAAAATTTTTGTGCAAAAATGCATATTATGGATTTTATGAGAATTTTGGACTTGAATATGTCTTAATGTATACACTTAATGAAATTATATGGTAAATGCGATTTTGTGGGAAATTAAGAAATTAAAATATATCATATTATGTGAATTTTGTTTGAATCATGGATATTTTGAATTTTTTTGAATTATGAATTAAACTGTGAATATTTACTTAAATGGAAAAAATGCATAAGTGATGTGACAAATATGGAGATAAATTAATAGTTTGTGAAAATATACGGATATTGTTAAGAATTATTTTGTGTATATGATTTCACAAGAATAAAAGAAATTATGTTCATATTGCAACGATGTTATGATGTGAATTATGAATTATGATGAAGAAATGCAAAGTGTGACGAATTGATAGTAAATTGTGGGATATTAAGAGGTTAAAGAGATCCTATTTAATGGTTTGACCATGTAGATTTATATTAGATGGTCTTGACATTTATGCAATAAAATTGAGATTGATTATTAGACACGTGTCAGGGTATCCCAGGTATGGGATATCCTTATTGATTTATATTAGTATTTCAAGAGTGGGGATACTTATGATGCTTTTAAGAATGAAAAGCGTCATATATGAGTTATTTGATGAGACTCGGTATTCCAATAGTGGAAATATTCAGGATATTTTCATGAGTGAAAAGTATCATGTGTGGTATATTTATCGACAGACTATTGAATAGAAATCTACTAGGTTAAGCATGACCCTAAACGTTTAATAAAAGAATTAAGTGGAAATTTTAGAAATAAAAACATGGATTAAGAATAATAAATAAATGCAAATAAATATAAATTGTAATATGAAATTGCAATATGATGCGGTTCAATTTGATGATTGTGTGTATATATATATATATATTTATATTTGTATGTATTATATGTTGCATAACGAGTAAATTCTAGTTACCCCTTATTGAATTAGCAACTCATTCTTTACCTGCTGAATTTTAAAAAAGATATTAAGTAGGTATTGGAGCATTTCGAATTTCAAGTCATGAGTTGGTAGATTGTTCAGATGGGATACCTTATCATAGGATACCATAAGGATCAACTTTAGTTAGCGTTGAAAAATAAATAAAAGAGATTAAAGAAAGATGAAGAACACAGAATTTAATAAGACTCAAAAACTGTGTATTTCCTACGTCCGCGGGAGTGAAACAGCTTTAATTCATATTATTCGACTTTTGTAATAGGGTACATTAGGTTTTCGTATAAAACTCTAAACACTTAGTACAGTTACAATGGGACATGTTTTTTTAACCCACGTCGCCACATTGTTCTGTACGGCATCCGTACATGTACAAACGACTGTTGATGACGTTTACATTGTGCCGTACAGACGACTCCGCTTCATGTCGCTTACGCTCCACTCTGCTACGCTATGCTCCGCTCCAACACTTGCCATCTTACCAATATATATGAGTCGCATATATAACAGTTAGATTTTCATTATCTTGGACAATTTAATTCATTTATGACATAACAAAGACTATTGAGATATTTTAGTTGAACATTGAATCTATTGACTTCGAAATTCGTGAATTTTATTAATGATTACTTTTCCTTTCGTTTTAAATTAATTCCTTTTGATTTATTAGATGTATTTTAATGAACATTTAGATTAAATTGTGAATTTAGGATTTATGTTAAAATTAAGAATTAAATTGAAGACTTAGAGTTATTGTGATTTGAGAATTACTGTAAATTAATAATTAAGTTTTGAAATAGATAGGAGTGTTATAGTAAAACTAACAAAATTTTGTTAGTTGCTATTTATCATAGACAAACAAAAAAAGTCACCATCTTCAATATTTATTTTTTAATATTAAAATGATATCAGTAAGAACTATGTAATACATTTTTATTAATGTATTACATAGTTCTTACGTGTTATTTATATTAAATCACATCAAAATTTTATTAATAAATACAAACAAAAATATTTAATTAGTATCATTCACAAAATTTTAGAACTTGACTAAAAAATTATGAAACTATAGAACTTAATTGATGTCCAAAGATCTAGGATCAAAAACATGGTTGTCTCCATATTATATCTTATTTTATATAATAGAACATTTAAAACTAAATATGTATTTTAGAGTATGGCTGCACATGTATCCTTTTCTTAGTAATACCGTTGGTTAGTATTTATTTGGCAATATCGTTTAAGATATTTTTTTGAAAAATATTTTATGATGGATGAGTTAATCGTATAAAAAGATTTAAATATTTTTATATATAGTATAAGTGATAACTATAAATACATATCACTTCCCAAACCCTTTGCGAGCGCGCACAGTCAAAAGAGATGGTATGAGAAATTAAGGTGAAGTAACATAAATAAAGTAGAAAAGGTGAACAAACGATTCAGTAGCATTAAATTCAAAGAGGGGAAAGGAAAAACCAAAAGAAAAGGTAGACAAGTAGAAGTCAATACCCGAACCACCACCCTTGATGACTGGTGAGGCCCCATAGCCTTACCGCCAAGCAAGGTTTATAGGTTGGTGCGCTCTTGACTTCCCCTATTTAACTTCACAACATCCCAAATACATCTTTTTTTGTTTTTTTGTTGTTCTTTTTGGGTTTGGTTTGACTCAATAATCACTTAGCTACTCCATGCATGCATGCACTGGATGCACGGCGGGCCACCATTAATGCTACACACAACCTTCTCAGTTTCCTACGTACCTAATAACTTACCAAACAGACCCCTAGAGTCCCTTATTTACCTACTTATTACACAACCCATGCTACTATTTCACTCTCTCTCCTACTGTAATTACCTAAAATCTCCCTACTCTTCAAAGCAAACCCGAGCTCCTTTGAGATGGGGAGACTTTGGGTAATTAACAAAAGGAACACGTTAAAACTCTTTAACTAATGTTTGTGAGCAGTAGTAGTAGGCTCACCGGAGGAGCCTACTCCGTTATCCGGGCAGCTGCTGGCCGTGTTAGGGGTGGTGTTGGTGGTGGTAGTTGTGGCTGTGCTAAGAGCAGCATTAATTTGGTGGACTGTGCTGCAGAGGTGGTTATTTATTGCGGTGACAGTGGAGAGATTGAGTTTTGCAGATGGGATCGTGCTGGCAAGCACTTGGAGCCCCACAGTGAGTAGACAGCCTGAGCTGTGATTTCCATTTCCATCTTGAGAAGCTGCCCCAGAGTTGGAGTTGCCTTCGTTTAGGGTTGTTGCAGTACTACTGCTACTTGTGGCGGATTCAACTGGGACTATCACAAACCCTAGCGGAAGCAATGGAATGCAAGATGGGTCCTCACCGCTCATGGCTAGCTGGATTGAGTTCACGTCAATGGTGGTATACACCACTAAGCTACCAGACTGGTCAGTGCAGCTCTCTTGTAACATTAACTCAATGTGTTGGGATGAGTTGCTTGCAACCTACATTCATGCAATTATGTGATTCTTGAATTGAATTGAACCCTAAAAAACATGTTAGAAGAAGAACGAAAGGGTTAACTTACATTTATGCGAAGAAGAGAAATGCAGTTTCCGGGATGGGAGCCATTGGCAATGTGGGCAACTTCATGCAAGGCATTCCCATTTGAAAGAACATCCAGCTGCAGAAAATATAGCTAAACATTAATAATGATTTAGATTTTTTAAAATCCATTGCTACTTCAATTCCTGGAGTGAAAATGAAACCTGGGATCTGCGATGTTCATCCCTCAAGAGATCGAAGACTTGGTGGTGAGGATAAGGGAGCCAAGTGGTGGATACAGCACAAAGAATGACCCCATTTGGCTGCCCAGGCTCTGTGATTTTTCTTGTCGTAATTCTAACAGTGTCATGGGATGAATCCGACAAAGCAGTCCATGACTGGCCATTGGAAGTACTTATGTTGGAACAAAATGTTCTGATCATTCTCTGGGCCAGTCTCATCACGTTCTTACGTGCTTCCGGAGAGGGTATGACTGCAAAATCCATCATGATTTAAGCAATAAAATAAAATAAAAATCAAGCATTCCATTCAGTGATCTTCAATCATAGTTGAAATTTATGAGATGATAATGGAATTAGATAAGAACCTCCTAAATCAGCAATATTTCTGGCCATGAGGCTGGCGACCCTCTCACATTGTCGCTGCAACACAGCTAACCAGCGATGTGCTCCAAATGCCATCCCACTATACACCAAGTCACTAAATATCTGGTGGACTGGCTTCTCTTCAACCTCTGCATGTTCTACCCATGTAACCTATTTGGATCAAATACACAAGATTGTTCTTCAGAGATTTAAATCATCAATAATAAGTGTGTAGAATTAGTAAAAACAGTTTCTTCCACGGACCCTGGAGTAACCATTGGGCATATCTTGTATAACACAACCAGAAGGTCGCCTCTTGTATAAAGGAAAAGAATGTTGAATATCGTTGTTATGGAAGCTATCAATGGGAAAATCAACAATGGCCCAAGTTCCCTCCTCCGCATTTTGATGGCAAAATCGAAGGAAATAAGCCTCCCTAGTCGGCACCAGTGGAGAAAGAACTTGCAGTTCTGCATACATCTGTTCAAATAACAATTTTTTTAAAAAAATCCAAAGCAAAAGTCATTTAATCGAAAATCTGGATCATCAAATGCTTCTTTACCAGCTGAAGAGATCCACTTGCACCGGAGACACCTGGTGATATAGTTTGAACAGTTTTTGCTCTCGCCACAATAGAAGGAAAGAGTTCCATCCATTTGTTCTGCGTAAATAAATGTTCATATAGAAGAGATAACATGAAAAAATAAAAATAAAAAAGATAAAATTTGTAATTCAGAAATTGGACTCACTGCGTCAAGGAATGCATCAACTAAGGTGATGCTATTCATTATAACCACTGCGCTGTCACGGGAGGCTTCGGTCCTCAACTCATTTGAATGCTGTTTGTGATTCAGAGGCCATGGAAACATTCTTGCATGTTCTTCATGATTGAGTGCTTCCTTTGAGGATCCATTGTTTCTTATCCAAAGGGGTTGGGTTGCTCTACACATCTTCATAAGCTCGTCTATGGAAGACATAGCTAGGTCCATTGCGATGCCTTTTTCTTCTTCCATTAACATAAGTCCGACCTCTGGAAACGAAGAAGTTTCCGGCAACATTGGCAGTGGCATCATATCTGTGCAAGTAGCCATCGACTCTGGGAATTGCCTTGAATACATGTTCATATCCAAGTCCAAAGAAGTGGAGACAATAGGAGGAGCCATAGTCATTGCTTGAATTGGCCTCCCGCTGTATCGTGAAGTGATACAACACACACGCTCTAGCTGTTCAAGGTTAAGCAAAACATTCATTAATTCTCCATTCAACATTTCCTGCTACAGATGCTATACGGGTTTTTTTTTTCGTATGTACCTCTTCTCTCAGACGTGCATTTTCGATTCGAAGCTCCTCAAAGGAAATTCCACCGAGTATGGCTGGCCCTCCACAATTAGGGCACACAAGGTTTCTTAACTCTGCTTGTAACCGATAGTTGTCATTCTTCAGGGATTCATTCTCTGCTCTAAGAATGATATTATCTGACCGGTCTTGTTGTGCCTATTATTTCCAAAGGAGAGTGAAGATGAAATAATAATAACTATAATTTAGTACCTACAAGCTTATCACTGTCCGAAAAGGGATATTCACCATATTTTTCACTCTAACCCTAATAAGTATACACATGACATGATCATTAAAACTTCAACTCTCTGGGAAGCACATGAGCAGGTGAAGGCTTAATAATTTCTTCCAAGCAGACCATTAAAGATACCCGCTGTAAGGCAAACGAACCAGTGACCAAAGGTATAAATGCGGATTCTTTTACTACAAAGTCATGATGATGGCTTGGTTAAAAACTTGTTTCATCATGAAATGGACGCGTTCTCTTGGGAACCGTGTTCACCATAAGTAAGTTCAACGACTTCATTTATAGTTGGGACATTCTAGGGTTTGCCATGAAAGTGAAAGGCTATAATGGAGCGCTTACCTTCATTTGGGTACGACGGTTTTGGAACCAAAACTTTACTTGTCGTGGTTTAAGACCCAGTTCTTGGCTAAGTCTCATTCTTTGCTTGTCATCTGGGTGTGGGCATTCCTTAAACAAGCTGCAAAATGAAGCTTTCTGGTTTTAAAGATGGACTAAGAAAAGAGAAGGAATTACCATAAACACACATAGAGAATGCAAGAAAAATAAAGTATTTTTTCTAGAGAGAAAACGGGGGACAAAAAAAAGAGAGAAGTACGCTTCCATTTCTTGGATCTGATGTTGAGTGTGTCTGTGATAACGTTTCTTCTTTGGAGGTTGCTCACCGCTCTCTTGCTCGTTGCCTGACTTGTCTTCAACTTGCTCACTACCAGACCCACTCTCAATCTCCTCCTTACCACGCATCATTAGCCCGCTTTCTTCTTTCTACACCAACATTCAACGAAACTCTCTGTAAATCTCTTGAGGAAGTTTAAGAGTAACAAAAGAAAAAACAAACCGTGTCATGGAGAAGATGATCTCACAGGCATCATAGGAGAAAAAGGATGGAAGGGTAGGTTTGACATGAAGTTGAAGTTCGAGTTCCCGATCTGCGACGAAAAGATGGTTTCTGAAGGTACGCCACCCATATTTGACATAACTTGGCAATCTCCATACATTTTTTGGCTTGAACTAGATCAGGTTCGAGTTCCAAGCTTGGTTTTACAGTTGATTATCCTTCTCGTCGAAGCTAACTTTGTTTCTGCCATCGACAGAACAGAATCTCAGCAAGAAAATAAGAAAGCATATGCAGTACGAAGAGACAGAGAGAACTGAAACCATGACAGGACTCAACAGATACTCACAAAGCACAAAAATCCATCAAATCAACGCATGCACAGGGACAAGGAGGAAACATCAAAAAAGGGAACGAAGACGAACAAGAAGAAAGTTGTGAGATCTTTCCTTAAAGTGGAAACACGGTGTGGAATCATGGAAGACATGTTTTTTATTTAAGAAAGAAAAAACCTTGTTAGCTAAGGACAAAATCTTGCTAAAGATTACCAGATTTTCTGATCACTAAACAAGCAAATTTTCCTTCAATCAAGGAAACATAACAAGTAATAAAATCAACTGAAAATCCATGAAATTTAAGTGAGTTTTAAGAAAATATTGCAGGTAGAAATGGTGAGTACTTACCAGAAGAAGCAATACACGAAGCACTTCTTCTTGGTTCCAAAGGATAGTTGAGAATTCTAAAAGTCGAAAGAGAGAAACAAGAGTATATCTTTTTGCTCCCACCCAACTCTTCTCTTACTCTCTTGCTTCTTCTATTCTACTACAAGTCACTCTGGCTTTCTCTCTCTATAATCTCTATCCATTGTAATAAATAGGTTAATTTAATGTGGTTTCACCGGATAGGGTTAATATGGGCATTTCTAGATTCTGTTTTAGGGTTTTCTTGAAAACGGATGAGATACTAATTACTGCATTTACTGTTTTTCTTATACACGTGGTAGTTTCTTAATGGCTTTTCATGCGTTTCCCAAAGCTAAAGAAAAATCTCTAAAGTCAAACCCCTTTTTTCTTTTCTTTTCTTTACCACAGAGTAATTCTAAACGTGCCCATTAATTAGTATTCAAGTGTTTACACACGTTTTGATATCTCTGCATGGTCGTGTTGCTTATCGCGGTTAAATCTTTCTAGGGTTGGAAATTAACCGTGTGTTGGTAAATCTTTTAGGGTTTTGGGGATTGATATAACTCAGACTCCCGGAGTCAAATAGGATGGGACAAGTTTGGACCACAAGGGCTGAAAAGTAGAAGGAGAAGAAAAGTCAAAGTCAGGACCTATGGATCAGAGCCGTTCATTTGTTGGTTGCGTGGATCCCACAAGTGATTTTACGACTTTATCCTCTTGATTTTTATGTGATTATGCAATATTTTAACGAAATTCTATATGTGACTAAAAATATTGCAAATATTTTTTATATTTTGTAAATTATTTATTAATATATAAAATTAATTTTAAGTATTGTATTTATTATGACTATTGATAAAATTGTAGGTCTTATTTAATTAGATTTTAATTTTAATTTTTTATTTTTTAAAATATAAAAATCGATAAAAAATAATTTAATACAGTATAAAAGTTATAAAAAAATACAATAATTAATAAAAAATATAATAATTATAACAAAAAATTACAATTTACAATCCAACTAAACATCTCCTAAATTAATTACATGTTTAAATTCTGCATAATCATAGCAAATTAAGCTTTTCAATTTAACTTTCTCATTATTAAAGAATTTCAAATAAATTTTTATTACACTATGTACATGGAGCAGTCGCATCACCGGTCGTGTAATAACTTCCTAATTTCTTTTAAAATCTCTATCTTGTATAAAATTTTTTACATTTTACGTGATATGTATTATTCTTGTTGTTTTCTAATTAATGAGTTTAGATGCTAAATATTCTAAAGAATATTTATATTAGTGCAAAAGAACGGAAAAAAAAATAGGTGTTTGAATTCTCTCTAAGTGTGCATGTTCATAGTAAAACAAAATAAATAAAATTTTATTATACACGAGGAATCACCTGCGAATCTTTTAGCTTCTATTAAAAATCAAGTTAATGCATTTGGAAATTTAATCTGAAATATACTCAAGTCTTTGTGATATTAGAGTAAGAAAAAGTTATAAAGTGGATTTTCAATCATTGACTTTATAGATATTAAAATCTAAGGTACATCTCCAGTTCTAATCAGGGACCAATTTCTGATGGTCCAAAGTTTAAAGGATATTTCTGTAAGGATTTTTTTTTTTTTTTTGGAGCTTTGACTTGATATTGTACAAATGGAGTTATTGATTAATTCTACAATACTTTTAAGTGAGTCAAATTTCACAGCATGAGGCAGGCGATCTACCGTACTGCTAGTTAAAACTTATTGTCGCGGTCTTAATGCTATACATTTATATATATATTCGACAAAATTTAGTGCTATGATATTCTTAATTTCTTATAAGGAGTGATTACATGGCCAGCATCTTTAGTCTATAGTCAGTTCTAATATAATGTTATTATATAAATATTATATAATAATAATAAAATAATAATATATTACTATTATATAGTCTATAGGTTATGAATATTCATAGTCTCCCAATCATTTAATTAATTCTTTTCTTATATAAATTTAATTGTATAGTCATCATCCATAGTCATACATAACTATTTTTAATATCAAATAAAATAATATTCAAATGTTTAATCAAAGCACCCTTTATTTTATACATAAGTGACTATGAATAGTTATTTATTTGATAACTATCTAGTTTTTCCTTTCTTATATATAGCCTTTTCAAGGGTAAGGTACTTTACCCTTCAAGATACTCATGTAGTACACATAAATTAATGTCAGCTAGAAAGTTATTGATTTATATAGTAAAGTTCCCAATCATTATTTTTTAGGTGTATATTAAGTAAGTATCAAGTACAGACAATAATTTGTAAACTACGTGATACAAATAAATTGTCTGATAAATCAACATCTCAAAATTAAATAGCTAATTTGATCTAATCTGCATTTACAAGTCATGACATATCTACTCTTGAACAATTAATTTCTTTAAAATTTTTAATTAAATTGCTATCTTTTTTAATCCTGGTAAAATAATATCTCTTAAATTAAAAGGGTCTTGAGAAGTTTTGTTTTACCAATTGAATCATTCCTTAGAGGTGACCAAAGAGATTATTAATTCCCTTTCTTGAATACTTGTCTAACGGTAGTGTGATTACATGTTTACAACGTGTTCTTTTAAAATCTAACGCATGTCACTTGGAATAAGTACCGAAAGATTCGGAGATAAGTTTTGGCAAATATAACAACACTATTCTCGTTAAAGTATTATTGGCTCATTAAACTAGAAAGAGGGTACTAATATAAGCATGCGTATTAAAACTTTATTAATGTAATACGAGAATGCTACACCATTAAGGGGTTTGGCATGGTGATGATAAAGAAGGGGGAGTATTTTCCCATTGGTCAAGGTATAAGTTTAAGGAATTTGTTTATATTTAATGCATTAAAAAATGAGTATAGTAATCTCTAATATATATATATATATATTTGGGCACTAATAGCTCATGGCATGTGTGCGACTAAGAAGCAAATGTAGAATTCTCTAGTGGAGCAAAACATGTTAAGTACATAGAACACAGCAAGTAGTTGATGTAATTGAATGAAAAAGCCACTAGCTAAAGCTACCATTTCCTAGTTGCCATAATTATTATAAATACACATTAATTTATGTTGCATTCCAATATTAATTGTTGAATAGTTAACGACTATTCTAATCAACTATTTTCACGAACAAACACAAATATACAAAGGCTAAAATAATAGGGCACTAATATTATAACTTATAATAAGTTTCAATTCTTTCTTTATGATATCAGCATTAAAAAATATTCAAAATTTTATATATTAATAAATAATTTAAAAATATAAAATTTTTTGAAAATTTTAAAACTTTTTTTCTTATAATAAGTACAAGAGATTCAATAAAGGGAAAATTGAGAGTTCATGGAAGTCATAGCCTCCCATGTCCTTTCCCAATAATAAAAGGGAGATGGCTGCTTTTGTAATTTCCCACCCCTATTAGTGAGAAGGACTATGGGAGGCCACAGCTCTCGGGCCTCCTAAGGGAATCCTTCAATAACTAGGAGTCCTTCAACAAATAATTTTCTCTTATGGTAAAGCCTATACCATGTGTTTTAACTTGTCCTAATAGAAGCATTAATGGATTTGAATCATAAGAAGGAAGACCCATCATGCCAACTTCGACTTCAATCTTGAGATACCCTACTATTATAAACTTCACGATTTTTTTTATCAGTCATAAATTTAATGTTATCAAATTAAGTGATTATACAGAGTAACAGATTTCTTTATAGTATTTTGATATTCTATCAATTTATGTGTTGACATAAACCAAATAAAGCAAGTGACTTAATAACCTCTTTAAGTAGGTTTGCCACGATAGTAGGTATTATAAAGCTCAATAAGAAACTTGAACTTTCACCAAAATTTAGTATCAATACCTTTGCACGACAATTTGGTTTAAGTCCGTTTAACTAGGATTAATCTTTTCCCAAATTTCAAAGTGTTTAACCCTCATACTCGAAATAAGAATATGTTATAAAGAAATAAGAAAGAATACAACCAATCTTTATATTATTTTACCTCAGAATAATACAAAAAATGCTCTCTCAGATGGAATGTGGAGAGCAAAGCTCGAATGAGCTATATATAAGCAATCTTGACTTAAAAGTTAGGATACAATCTGAACCTTAACTAAATCGAAAGGCCTAAAATCACGTTTATCCTTATCAAATTACTTCATGTTGGCTAATTGGACGACACTCACATTCAAATAGGACTCTAATTAATAAGATAAATATGGATTTGTGACTTATTATAGATTATTCAAAGGTGAAATGGAAAGAATTAGTAGACGAAAGGCCTACGAGAAATGAATGGGAAGATTAAAAAGTTAGAAGAAGAAAGGATTGTTTTTGGTTAGACGTGTGGAATTAGCTAAGAATTTTATTTAACAAATATAGAGTCAGAATGAATGGTTTTATATCTATCACTGGTTCTTCCTCCGAAGTTAAAACCGATCATTCAGATATCTAATGCTTACTTACAACAAGTCTACTGATCATGGTCCATTCATCCAAGTATACGGCAAGTCTTTAATCCATCAAATACTTAACCTTGGGCAAATCAATCCCTATAAAGTCCAAGACTCTACCAAAATTCACTAAGTCTAATCTCACTTACCTATGTTTGCCTTAGAATTTTTGTATGCCTTCCTCATGAGTTGATTCAGCTAACCTTCCACCTAAGGTTTGCCTTGAAAAGTCGCTAAGAAATGCTCTAAAGTTTAAGGGTATAGCAAATCACCCCTACTAGATGGATTTGATGTCCCCATCAAATTAGTCTAAAATTAGATATTCACCTAATCCTCAAATTGCCACAAAGTCATTTCTTTCTCCTACATAACTTCCGTGATAGGCTTTCCTTTCCACTGAATCAAGAACTTAGTCCTTCAATTCTTCTTATACTGATCTATTGTCCGATGATCTAAGATCTTCTCCAGTTGATCATCGAATTATTTCCTTGTAATTGGTAAAGCTCGCTTCACTTGACTCATATGCAAATCTGATGCATCCTCATACAGGTTTGAGAAACATGAAAAATGAGATGTACTTTCAACCATTCAAGTAATTTTAATCGATATGCTACATTCCCCACTTTGTTAAGCACTTTAAACGGTTCATCATACTTCGACACTAATCCTCATTGTACTTATTTACTCGAGATCTTTTTTTCTAAATATGTGGGAATAATTTTAATAAAACTCTGTCGCCTACATCAAATTCTAACAATCTCCTCTGAAGATCCGCTTGTTTCTTCATTTGTTAAGAATTTTTTTTTAAGACTATCCCTTATCTTGTCAAACAACTCTTGCTTTTCCATTACAAACTTATGCGTCCCAGGATACTTTCCACCTATTCTTTGTTAAGTGATCTTAAAAGAAGTGAAAGGTTGTTGACCCAACATAAATTTGAAGGTACTTTTCTCCATAACCGAAGATATGTGCAAATTATATCAAAACTGCATGGTATTAAGTAAACTAAACTAGTTACGTTGACTTGCACTTACATAATGTCATAGACATTTCTTTAACAAATCGCTGATGTTCTCTGTTTGGCCACCCATTTATAAGTGATTTGCCATTGAAAACTTCAAATCACATCTCATCATGTTGAATAGAGACATCCTGAACTAGCCTGTGAACCTGACCTCTTAGTCACTCACAATATTCACAGGGATTTCAAAATATTTGACCACATTTTTGTAAAATAATTCGATCTTAATATTCTAAAGACAAGTACATGAGTTAACACAAAGATTGAATACTTAGATAATATATCATTCACTACTATGATTGATGTCATGTTGTCTACCTTTGAAAACCTACCAATGAAATTTAACAAGACCAACATCCACAGTCTTTCGGGAATGGATAAGGGTTATAGCAAATCAGCATCATTTTCCCTCTCTGTCTTATCCAACTAACACATTAAACACATCTTGCCATAACTTTCCACATCATTCTCCATTTTTGTCCAAAAGTAGGAACAAGATAGGAGTCCTAACATCCATTGGACTCTTAGGTGACTATCCCATTGTGAGTTATGCATCTCCTTTAGAAATTATTTCCACGATCCCCCAAAACTCGACACGTAGACTTAACTATTATTAATCATCAATAGTCTATCATCGTTGAGTTAAACCTTGCATAAAAAACCATCATTAACTTGTGAGATTAACTTATAATACATAGTGTTTAATGGAGCCACAACTTTGATTTGCTCCAGCAGGTTAGACTATACTCTCGTAACCACATATAAAGCCTCAAATACCTCCTTACGACTGAAAGCATCTACCATATTGTTGTGCCTTCCTAGTTTACACTCCCACACGAAGTCATACTCAGCTAGAAATTCTCACTACCGGTTTATTTTACAAACAATTTCTTTTGAATTCTGAAAAATGTGTTAGTAATATTATCCGTACGAATGACAGTTCCTATCAAATATATTTACCATGTATCAAGGCAATGTACCACTGCAAGCATCTCTTTTTCGTGTTAACACTATTGAGCTTTTGACTCTCAAATACAATTGCATGACCCCCTATACAAGGACTCTACTAATGGCTTTATCCAACGCATCCATATGTACCTCAAATGGATGGGTAACTTTATCCCAAGTTTAGATGAAATACTAAATTTAAGCTTTTTGAATGCTTCTTGACACGCATCTAATCAACACTGCTCTTGCTTTTTCTTCAACAAGTTGGTTAATGACGTCGCTTTTTTCAAGTATCCCACAATGAATCATCTATAGTAGTTCATCAATCCAAAAAAACTCTGTAATCTCATATCATAGTAGGTACCTGCTACTCAACTATTATTTTCGTCTTTCTTAAATCCATCTTAACCTGACCCTTACTCACTACATGACCCAAGAATCTGATCTTTGACTGGGCAAACTCACACTTCTCCATGTTCACATAGAACCTCTGTTACCTTAATTGTTAAAACATTCGCCTCAAGTATTTTATATGTTCTATCATGTTAGTGCTATATACTACAATATCTTTAAGATATACCATAATGAACTCATCAAAGAAATCATACAACACATCATTCATAAAATTACAAAATTTCATAAGGAAGTTAGTTAATCCAAGTGGCATAACTAAAAATTTATAAGAATCATACCGAATTATGCATATTATCTTTTGTTCATCACTCTCAATTATTCGCACTTGCCAATACCTACTTCGATGACCTAGGTTAATGAACTCCTCAACCCTCAACAATTTATCCATCAAGTCTTTAGCTATAGGCATCGGGTACTTATTCTTAATCATTACCTTATTTAGGGCTCAATAGTCTACGTAAATTTAAAGTGTATCATCTTGCTTCTCTTGAAACAACAGCGGGACATCGTAAGGGGTTTTGGATGATTAGATGAAACCCACTTCCAATAATTCACCAAGTTATTTATGAAATTTCACCAACTCCAATAAGGACATCTTATATGGGGTACGTGTAGGTGTGATCACTTTAGGAATAAGCTCGATCCTGTGATCTACCTCATGACGAAGGGGGAAGAGTTTTCAGTAACTATTTTGGGATTTCCTCTCGAAACTCTCTCAACAAACTTACAACTGCATCAGGGACTTACACTATGTGATCCTCTTTAATCTCCTACATGATATCGAGATAGGTTTTCATGCTTTTCTTCAACTTTTTCTCGATGCTCATGGTCAAAACATATCTTATCGCTTTTGTAGCATCTGCCATTCCTCTATCAGACCTATAACAATTTTTCGTAGAAGGAATTTTACTCATTTATGAACATCATGCCTTCTGAACTTAGATACAACACTGTTTTAGCTATTTTAAGGAAATCGTTCCCTAACATTATCTTGAAATCTTCAAGTGGTATAACTATACAATTCAATTTATAACGTCAACCTTTTATACTTATTAAAACATTATAAGCAGTTCCCATAATTTTTTGTGCCTTATCCGAAAGGGTTTTTTTTCATCGAAGTTGTAGATACCTTAAAACCTAACCTGGTACTATCTTTTTCTCCAAGAAATAATGTATCACACCCGTATCTAACATTACAGTCACGTCTTTCCTATTAACCCGTATACCCATGTATATTAGTTTTTCAAAAGGAGCTGACTCACCACTAACCGTATTTAATAAGGTGATTAAATTCAACACTACGTCCTTTGAAGATTCTCTGTCTTCTTCGACTAACAAAGCATTGAATTTCTCCTTTCTTAGATATTCTTTCACAAAATATAGATTGTTACATAAGTAACAAACAATTCAGCCCTTCTTAGAGGACATTTCTCCAATCTTCAAGCCACTGTTTTGTTTATCTTTACCTTTAAAATCTCCTTTCTTGAAGACTTTCTTCTTTTTTCCCCTTTTTTTTCTCCTGTCAAATGTGGCCTTTACCTTTTGAAGAATTAAAGGAACTTGCCTTAGATTCGTTCACCATCCGAAAGCCCACAAAGGCATCGAGGACTATAATTGCACCAACCACGTCCTTCACATTTTGCTTTCGTAATTTCATTTACACCTAAGGTTTTAACCTGTAACTCCACCTTCCTTAAGGTCTTTTAGCTAGACCATAAGGTTAGAGAATTTTACTTCTCTTCCTTGGTCCATCATCCATTAACTTCAACTCATTCTTTCTATGAAAGACATGGGCTAAATTGTGGATGGTTTTTGAAGAATTCGAAAGAAGTATATCATCAAACCATGGTTCCTTAATGAAACACCAATTAGAACTTTGAAAATACCATGGTAAAAAGTCTTGAAGTACCATGGTTAGCCCTAAATTGAAAGCGTGAACTCTAATGAAATCAATATCCTCCAATGCTTTCACAACTTTAACCTCCATTCCTTTGAAAACTTTATCATGATTAAGACTTTTCAAAGCATTCTCTTCAAATTAAAATCCATCCTCAGCACTAATCAAATCAAAATGAAAACAATCCAATTGATCATCCAATGGAAGGGTACAAACATTTTCACCTTCTTTAACCACTTCAATTTCAACACTTTCCTTACACTCACTTAACTTCTCCTTATGATCTCTAAAATCAATTGAAAAATCATCATCATCTTCTTCCATAGCACAAACTTCTAACTCAGATTGCTCACATCCAAAAGATGGAATTAGATGAATAGGTGTGATCATTTTAATCAATAATTCTCTCAAATTTAGATATGAATTTTCCAACCTTTTATCATGTAAATTTGAGATTAAACAAGAACAGTTTTAACAAAGATAATTTTGATAAATAATCGACTTTTAACTTTAATCTAATGATATAGCCCTTATAAAATATAAAAGATGGATAAAACAAATACTTAAACAATCAAGCAAGTTGGAACCAACAATTTCGCACACCCAGAAACTCAATAAAATAGTAAACGAATAGATTGAAAGTGATAGTAGTAAAAGTTAGGCAGCTTGAGCTTTTTGAGTGATTTTGGCTTTTTAACCAATTTTCAGGGCATTTAGAGAGTGTTAAATTTTTTGGAGAAGGTATATAAAGGGTTATGAAGGATTTTGAGTTGTTAGTTGGTAAAAACTAGCCATTTAGAGATTGAAGGAAAGTAAATCACATTGGAGAAACTAGCCGTTGGACCTATATGGTAGTCTTTGAAGAGGTATACAGCGCCCTCCAGCTCGCTATATTGGTCTCTGGAAACAGACCTACTACGGGGTCTGGACAGTCCACCTTATTGCCTCTCAACTCACCATATTACCTCCAGAAAACAAGAAAAACAGTTACAAACAAGCTTCAATCCTTTCTTAACAACTCTCTAATATGAATTAGATTTCAAACAAACTTTAAATCATGTATTAAGACTATACGAATGATCAAGATACATCAAACAATTCAAAATCATAAATTAACCTTTGAATTGAGAAAATATGCAACATTGAAATTCCAAATGCAATGCATAATTAAAATTGAGACTTTAGATCAATTGAACATTAAGTAAAACTTACAAACATATTTGAAACAACCTATTTAAGGTCTTGAACCTTCCAAATCCTTTGATATTCTATTATCTTCAAATTTAGCCTTCAAACTCCAAGCTTTCTATATTAAATTCACTTTGAAATAGACCTATCTTTAAATTATACATCATAAACTTAAATAATTAGTAATCAAACATGTTTGGTTATCAACAAAACTAAGATTGGAACCTCCCTTAGTTCAACAATCTCTCCTTTTTTAATAATGACAATACATGTGATATTATGGAAAGAATAAACCACATTGCAAACAATAAAATCATAGTATAAAATAACCAAATATCTTATATCTTCAAAAACAAATGGCCAATTTTAATAAAAGCTTCCCTTTAGTTCATGCAACTAATTTTAGGCAATTTAAGCTCCCGCTAAATGTATTTATTAACATATAACATATATAGGATCAATTGGTCTTTAGACCACACATAAGTATATACCCTTAATAAATAACTCTAATTTAATATTAGGTACAAACATCATATAAACACAACAAATATCACACATATTTTTTCCCTTTTTACTATCATCAAAAAGATTGAAAAACATGCATAGAAAAACACAAATCAAAGAGTAAACCATGCATAAGAGGATAAATAAGAGAGAAAATTGTGCATAAATGCAAACTAATGAGAAAAACATGTATAAACACATAGAAATTAAAGAGATGCACCATCAATCATGACTAATTCTCTTCTAATCATGTAAAACTCATCTTCATTCGTTGGTTTAGTAAAGATGTCAGTCAATTGATGATGTGTATCTATAAACTCTAATTCAATATCATCATTATGGACACGATGTCTTATCTCAATATGTTTAGTTCTTGAATGTTGAATTGAATTCTTAGTTAGGCAAATGATACTAGTATTATCACACTTAATATGAATTTTTGTCATTTCCATGTCATAATTTATAAGTTATTACCCAATCCAAAGAACTTGCACATGATAACTAACAGATGCTACATATTCCACTTCAACAGTAGATAAAGCAGCCAAATTTTGCTTTTTTATTAAACTATGAAACCAATGTATGACCAAAGAACTGACAAGTGCCGAAAGTACTATTTTTATCTTATAAATTACTGGCATAATTTGCATTCAAATAACCAACTAATTCAATGAATGCACTTTTATGATACTATAAACCCAAAGACGATGAACCAACCAAATATCTCAAAATTCTCTTAACAGTCAACAAATGAAATTCTTTATGAGTTGATTGAAATCTAGCATATAAGCACACACTAAATATGATATTGGGTCTACTAGCGGTTGTTAGCCCTATGGCACCCAAGAGGGGGGTGAATTGAGTATTAAAACTTTTTCGCAAACTTAAACTAGCAACCTAATTCAATTAGGAAGCTAGATGCAATCACTAAACCAAGATTCAACCTAATATGGAATGCTAATGCAAATATCAAAATAAATGCAATAAGTAGAGTTTAGAGAAAGACACAAGGCAATTTTAAAGAAGTTCACCTATCCTAAAGATAGGCTACGTCTCCTTTCCAACTACTTGTTGGATGATTCTATACTAATCAATCAAAACAAGTACAATCTTACTTTCTAGGGTGAAGAGTAACCTATCCTAACTCTTTTCAAGGCAAAGAGAAGCCTATACAATTTACCAATATCCAAAAGATTCAATTCCCCTCAAATTCTAGTAACTAAATACACCGTGTTTCACTCAATGCACAATTAAACTAAGGGCTTTAGCTTTTAATACATGATATGAATGAATAATTACAATCTTGAAAGCCTAAAAAAACTTAGTATGGTAGAAATTAAGCATAAAAGGTGCATATGCTTAAGCAATATGATCAAGATAGGCTAATCACAAATTCTGGACAATTTAAGCACTCTATGAATATTCAGCTCAAAACACAAATATAAGTGTTTAAAAATCAAACCAAAAATACCATAGCACTCCTAACACCTTATGTGAACTAACCACAATAAATTTATGCATCTAGAACTGATTTATATGATGAAAATTGTGATTGAATGAAGAACATAAAAAAACTAGACAGTTTTGATGTGTAAATGAACTAATGCACACAAATGATGAAATATCCAACCAAAAATTTGAAACTAAGATTAATATGACTCCTAAGAACTTAAAAAAGCATAAAACAATAATAACAAACACAAAGAAATAGATTAAGCAAGTTGAAATCAGAATCAAACTCAAACCAGTGAAAATATGAGCTATCTTGACGTATATGAATGTTCTAGCTCAATGATAACTTAAACAGGCCTCAAAATTTCGAAACAAGGTTCAAACACAATCTAGAGACTTAAGCAATTTGAAAACTATAATAACATGATTTTAGAAACAGGTTTTATCACCTGGAATTAAGATTCAATCTAGAATAGTCTCAACAAAGATAGTTTTGATAGATGAATGAGTTCTAGTTTTAATCTGATGAAATAGCCTTTCTAAAATGTAAAAGATGGATCAAATAAACTCTTAAACACTTAGGCAAGATATTGAACACAATTTTGCATACCCAGAATCATAGATTGATAGCAAAAGATCAATTGAAAATAAGTGCAGTGAAAAAGTGGGCAGCATAAGGCTTTTGAGGGATTCAGAAGGTTTGATCAGTTTTTGAAGAGTCTAGAGTATCAAATTTCATTTCTAAAGAGTATATATAGTGTCTGGAGACTTAAGGAGGGTTTAGGAGAGTTTTTAAGACATTAGAATGAAGACAAAAAAGTTAAGACCCAAAAGTAAAAACTAGTCGTAGAGTCTGACCCTTCAATGACGCCCTCTGGGTTGATTAATGGTGCCGCTATTCATAAAACAGTCGCCATTGATGCTCCTGGAGAAGGGGTGATCAACGGCACTCAAGCAGGGTGTCGTTGCTGATGATCAGCCCGCCGTTAACTGTTCAGAAAACACAAAATATAATGCATAATTGACTCCAAACATTTCCAAACAAGTTACTAATGATAATTGAGACTTCAAACACCTTTGAAATCATATATTGAGGCTATATGAATGATCAACTACCTTCAAACAATTTAAACACATGATTTAGCCTATGAATTGAGATAATATGCACTTTTGACATTTCAAATGCAATGCATGATTAAACTTAAGCTCTTAGGTCAATTGAACATAAAGTAAAACTTACAAATATATTTGAAACAACCTATCTAAGGTCTTGAAACTTCCAATAAATTTTAATTTCCATTATCTTCAAATTTGACCTTCAAACTCCAAGCTTTCCATAATTAATTCTTCTTGAAACATACCTATCTTTAAGATTAACATCATAAATTCAAACCGTTAGTAAGTAAACATGTTTTGTTATCATCAAAATTAAGATTGGAACCTCCCTTAGTTCAACACCCTTGTTTATCTTTCTCATCATTTTATTCTTATACTATTATAATATTATTTTTAATTCAATATAACATTATCAACAACAGATAATCACCATCTGCAAATCACATAATCTTTTTGTATTAATATGGGTTAATAGTCAAATAAGTGATCAACGTTTTCACATTTTTTCACTTAAGTGATAAAGTTTTTAAAATTTTTACTTGAATGATTAACGTTTCAAAAGTTAATCAATTGAGTGAAAAAGGCTAATGCCGTCAATGACCTAACTCGACCCTACCCGACCCCAAAACTCGGATCCGACCCAACCCACTCTAACCTTTTTATCTTTTTCAGTTAATTTTTTAAACGTTAATCACTCAAATGAAAATTTTTCAAAACTTAATCACTTAACTGAAAATGTGAAAATATTATATTAATTACCTATTTTGAAATTTTTAATATAGATTCATCTCATAAATGAATATTTTTACATAATATTTATAAATATAATTAATTATTTAATTATTATTAACTAAAAATAATATTAATAAATTTAAAAATAAATTCTTATAATAATACATGTAAAATAACAAGTATAATTCATAATAAAAGATAAAGACAATAATAATTATTAAAATTATTTTAAGTGAATTTTAGAATACTTTTAAGATATATTTTTATTGAATTTTTATATAGTTTAAGTTCAATTTTTATATTTTTAAACTTACTTTTAAAATTAAATTTTATTTACAAGTTTATTTTTAAATCTCATACTTTTAAGTTTTTGAACTTACTCATATAAAAAATAAAATTGAGGAAATTTAAAGGTACTGTTATTAATAATACATGTTTTTTTACTTTTAAAAATAAAATATTAAAAATGACTTAAATTATATAAAAGTCAATTTGAATAAATTTGAGGAGCTTCCTCAAATTTAGAACTGTTTAATTTTTTACTATTAACTCATATATTTGTAAAAAGGCTTATAAAATTTTATTTTATTTTTTAAATGAATACTTATATTCACTTTTTTATATAATTAAAAAATGTATATTAGAATTTAAACTATAACTTAATAAACATAAATTTTATATCAAATCAGATTAAAAGTTAGTAACTCTAATATGATCGAATTTTAAATTGGTAAATTTTTTTAATTTAATTAATTATTATAAATTAATTTAATTATTAATCAAGATTATAAATCATAATCAAGTATGATGGATCTTAAACCTGAAATTAATTATTTAAAATTTAATTAAATTCAAACTCAAAATGTGAGCTTTTAAAAAAATTAAAGGGTATTGCCAACCATACAAAAAATTAGCATATAACAAGTAGATGGTTTTGAATTCATGTTACCAAATACAAATATCTCTCTTAAATTTATTGGATCATATACTTGAATATTATTGGTTTATATTACATAATAAGTTTTGTGGATAATATGGTACTCAAATTAAGATTTGAGTCCTCCGTAGAAATAGGAATCGAAATCTGTTGTCCTTAAATCTATAATTTAAAGAAAAATAAGGTGTGAAAAACCAAATTCCACATTCTCGTTTTGGTCTTCAAATTATTTATATGTGTATATATATAATCCTCTAAGGTAGCTGTCATCTTCTCGCCTCTTATTGCAGTGTCCTCCTAACAACTTCAAGCCCTTCCCAAATCCAAAACAAAACTCGACACTAAAACCCCCCAATCCTCTCTATATCTCCTCCTTATATTTTCAGCCCTCGATTACCAATTTATTACGATCCTGCCCTCCGCCTCCACCTCTCATACCCTTCCTTCCGCGATTGTTGTGGCGTTAATAACCTTCGTATTTTTTTAGCGGTGGAGCCGCCGCAGTTTTCAATCGACGGAAACCGTGAGTCACTGCTTCTCGCGATTTCTTCTAGAAGGTTCGTCAATTAATTGTCTTTTCCGTTTATTTATATATATATATATATATTTATTTATCTTAATCTCTGGAGACAGCTTTGAATTCGAGTTTCTTGTTTTCTTTTATTTCGTGATTTTAGTTCGTTTAATTGCGATAGGGGTTGTTGATATCTGTGCTCGTTATAAACAGTAATCCTTGTATTGTTATGTAGGTAATGAATGTCCGTATTCATCAGTTGCTTCCAATGCTTGCTTGTCTTATCGTTTCTTCTTTTCTCGGTTAGGTTTTTGTCCCTTCTTCTCTAAAATAGTGCAAGTTCTCCTTATCTTACTTCTTAAAAAGAAGGCATAGTACAAATACAGTTGCCATTAAAATTAAAATTATTATTATTATTATTATTTGAAATCTAATTGATATTTAGTTCATCTTTTCATTTTTATTTTTTATTTATGATTTTTTGTTTTTGTACTTTTTCTTGGTCTCCGTGTTGTATTTTTATATTATTTTTTGGGTTTTTGTGTTAAAAAAGAAATAGAAATTGAAAATAATAAACAAAAACAAATATGTCCCTAGCTTCTCCTCTTTAAGTGTCTTTCCTATGACACCTACCATTCTAATTGTTAAAGCTCTTATTAATCAATGATTGATACTAATTACTAATTTAATATGGGAGAGGCTTAAGGCTTTGGTTCTTATTAAGATTCTAATGAGACTCACATTGGTCTATTAATTTAATCCTCATTAGTCAACTGTATTATGATTAAAGTTATAAAGTAATCCTTTCATAAATAAAGGGCGTAATGGAACTGAAAAATCTCAACAGCCTATACTATGGTAGATTAGAAAATCATAAAAAGATTAAGCTTTTGGTTGACACTGAATAATAAACCTTAGACTTCGGGGATCTCACTACACGGCTGACCTTTTATAATTGGTCGTGGACATCTTAATTAAAATAATAATATATATTAACAAATATATTATAATAATATTTAATAATAATTATATTATTATTATTATATAAGTTTGGTGGGTTATGGCTAATAGGCACCTAGTCTTATCCTTTGGAGAAGCTAGTACTCTTTCTTTCCTTTCTCTTAGCTTTCACTATGTATCTCTTAAAATGGCTATAATAGGTAGATGATCAACTATACATTTGACTAAATAGGTTATAATGTTCAGTCACATCTGATCCACCTGTGGTTCACCACTCTGATTCCCATGTTTTTCTTCCCTAGCAATGGTTCCGTCTCATAAACTTTATTTGCTATTTTTTACTCCATATATTTTGAAATCAAAGCACCTAATGGGTAAAATAAAAGAGAAACCACAACAAGATACCAAACGCAAAGTAGAGGAATTAGAAGAAGAGGCATAAGGACACATCTTTGAAAAGCTTGCCCTCGAACCTTGCCTAATTCGATCTCTGACCAAGAAGAAAATTCCCATCACTAAGCCATCCCCATTTCACCAAGTCGTTATTGCTTTAATACTCGTTAGTTTCTGTTTAATCCCTTGAAAATGAAAATACCCAGAAGCAGGAAAGGATCTTGATTGGTTTTGTTACTTACTTGGCATTCCTTAATTGTTGCAATAAGGAAAAATGTGGTTGCCTAAGCAAAGGCAGGTTCAAGTTGTCAAACTTGGTGGCTGGTAACCAAGATAATAAAATGGTTGGCTATTATAACTGGCTAAATAGCTAGCCATTTATACTCATCCTCCTACCTATAAATAGGTAAGAGTGGAATGTAGAGAAGAATCATAAGCATAAAAACAAAGAGTGAGGGAGAGAAAAGAGAGAAAAGGGGGAGAAAAACATTGTGCGTATAATTTTTTAGGGTCTAGTTTTTCCCCTTATAATTATCAATTTTATCAATAGTAAAATTCTTCTATCCTTATCTATGGCTTTACCCTAATTTAAGGGTGGTTTTTCACATAAAATATGTGTATTTATTTATTTTCATTATTTTTAGTTTCATTTAGTTGTGTTCATTCTCTTTCTAAGTCCCAATTTTTTTTTAACAAATGGTATCAGAATCAACCTTATACACATATATTTGCTTATTGTATGCTATGTGGTTATTATTAAAGAGTGGATCTTCCATATCAAAAGATAATTTAGATTATTACACACTCTTTTGAAAGCATTATTTATAAAGCATTTGTGATAGATGTAATGTCACAAAGTACGAAATTAAAAAGTTCAATGGAAGCAATTTCTCACTGTGAAAGCTAAAGATAAAGGCAATATTATGAAAAGATAATTGTCTGACGATTATTAATGAAAGATCAACTAGGATCATAAATGAAAAGTGAAATGAGATTGATAAGAAAGTTGTTGCTAATCTTCATTTAGCATTAACTAATAGAGTATTATCTAGCATAGATGAGAAGAAAATGGCTAAGGAGAAGTGAGATCATCTCACAAAATTGTACGAGACCAAATCACTCAAAAGTAAAATTTTTCTAAAAAGGAACCTGTGTATAGTGAAATTTACTTCAGTGACAGAGTAACTAAACATTTGGAATACTCTATTTTCTTAACTTATATTTTTGGAATATAAAATAGAGATAAGTGAACATGTGAAACTTTTACTCCAAAGTCTACTAGATTCATATGACTAACTCATTATCAATTTAACAAACAATACAGATCTTCTAGTCTTTAATAATATTACAGTTGCTATTTTAGAAGAAGAGAGTCAACGCAACAGTAAGGAAGACAATTTGACAAGTTCACAACAAGCGGAGGCCTTGGCAATGACGAGAAAAAGATCATTGGAATGTGGCTTAAGTAGGAGTCACAGTTATAGTGGATCAAAATCTAAGAGTAAGAAGGATTTCAAGTGCTACAATTGTGACGAGAAAAGTTACATAAAGAAAGATTACTGGAATTTAAACGAGGAAGATTTTATTCTTTAAGAAAATTCTGTAAGCATTGTAGATGATGGAAATGCAATGATTTGTGAAGCATCAACGACTATTAGAGGCAAGATAAGATTTACTAATGTATGGATTTTCGATTCAACAGATATTTTTCATATTATCTCTTAAAGAGAATGGTTTTATCAACATGAATTTATCTTTAAGGAATCTGAGTACAGTTATAATGACTAAGTTTTAAAGATCGTTAATATCGAAACTATCAAGTTAAAGATGTATGATGGCATAATTCAGATTGTTATCAAAGTATGATATAATGAGGCCCTAAAGAAGAATTTATTGTTTGTAGAATAACTGGATGATCTTAATTTTAGATTGAGATTCAGAATAAAACCATGAAAGTGATTAAAGGAGTGTTTGTATTTATGAAAACAGAGAAGATAAATATAAAACTTTACATGTTGAAAGGAGAAACTTTGTAAGAAGAAGAAGTGTCAGTTCCTATGACTAATCTGGGTAAAAAATCTGCAATGACTTAGCAGAAAAAGCTTAGTTATATGATTGAATAATGAATGAAGATACTTATAGAGAACAATTTACTTCTAGGTATCATTACCTTTTTATAAACATTGCATTGTGAGTAAGCAATATCAGTTAAAATCCAACACAACAAATTTTATAAGTAAAGAAATTTTAAAATTGGTTCACTCTAATACATATCAAGTACCAGTTACATCCTTAGGAGGAGCAAATTTCTTTGTGTCATTCATTGATTACTATTCAAGGAGTTATTGGGTGTTTCATATTAGTAGGAAAGTAGATGCCTTTCCAGTCTTCAAAGTTTACAAAGTGCTAATGGAACTCGCAACTAGCAAGAAGATTAAGTGATTATAGTTAGATAATGAACGACAATATACTGGTTTAGATTTTGATGAATTTTGTAAGTAAAATGATATCAAAAGGCAGTTCACGACAGCATACACTTTTTAAGATGAAAACTACAGGTTTAGATATGAAATTCTAGGTAGAAACAACCAATACTGCTTGTTATGTAATCAATCAAGCTCCATCAATTGCAGTTGAGTTGAAAACATCGATGGGGATGTAAACTAATAGACTAATAAATTGTCCAAGCCTCCGTATATTTGGAAGTCCTACCTATATGATGTTCAATGCCTAAGAAACTACAAAGTTGGATCCAAAATCCAAAAGATGCATATTCTTAGGATATGTTGAAGGTGTAAAAGGGTATCACCTGGAGGTTCTCATTGCCCACGAGGTTGTTATCAATAGGAATGTTATTTTTTTTTATAGAAGATAAGAATCAAGAGTAAATAGAAGGTGTTGGCAATTTAAAAGAGAACCCAGAGACTATAATAGTACAGGTGGAAAGAAAAGTTGATCAAAATGATTTTTTTGAATTTGTATCTGGGTATGAGGAACAAGAGCCAGTGGAACCCGATATTTCAAGCACATGGAGATCAATTCATATATGAAGGTTATCGTACTGGCACTTAGTCAACATTAGCTAGGGAAATATTACATACTATCTTATAAGGGATGAGGACTATCAACTCTTTAAGAAGTAATGAATAGTTCATATGCATCTCAGTGGATAGCAGTAATGCAAGAAGAAATTAAAAGAATTGAAAGTACATCTCTAAATTTTTTTTTACATACTATCTTGTAAGGGATGGGGACTATCAACTCTTTAAGAAGTAATGAATAGTTCCCATTTCTTATTCTTATCAATAATGATCATATCAAAGAATTGAAAGTACATTTGGTTAGGGAATTTGAAATGAAGGATTTAGAACTGGTAAAAAAAATTTAGAGATGCAAATTCACCAAGATAAAAATAATAAAAATATTTGGGTTTCTCAATAGAATTATCTAACGAAGATCTTGTGGAAATTCAACATGTAATATTGTAAGTCAATTGCACCCTACTTCATGTTAATTTCAAGTTATCCTCATGTATGAGTTATAGAAATAAAGAGGAGAGGATAGAGATATCTCGAGTACTATATACATCAGTAGTGGGGAGCCTAATGTTCGCTATGATTTATACAAGACCAAACATGGTATAAATAGTGGGCATAGTTAGTCGATACATGACAAATCCTAGTCGAAAGTATTAGAATGTTGTTAAGAGAATTCTCAAGTATTTTAAGTGAACCTCAATATTGTATTATATTATGGAGGATCATATTTTACTGTCAGTAGATATGTTGATGTTGATTATGTAAATAATTTAGACAAAAGTAAGTCTACTACAAAATATGTATTTACACTAGTTAGAAGAGCTATAAGGTCAAAGTTGTAAAATTGTAGTAAGTTATGGCTACATCAACAACAGAAACAAAATATGTAGTAGATATGAAAGCCTGTAAAAAAGTAGTGTGATTGAAGAAGATGTTATAAGAACTTGGATAAAAATAAGAAAATATTACTTTATTTTATGACAACCAGAGTGCTTTGTATCTTGCAAAGAATCTAACATTTCATTTAAAGACAAAACCTATTTGAGTTCAATCCACTTCATTGGTGAGAAAGTGGAAGAATGAACGATATACATGCATAAGATTAACACCATGGACAACCTGCAAGATTTTATGATAAAAACAATTAACGTTAACAAGTATATGCAATATCAATCCTCCCATGGCCTGACAAAGACATAAGCAACATGAAGTAGTAAGGCAAAAAGAATATTATAAAGATATGATTGATTATTAATCAAATTTTCAAGTGTAAGAAATGTCAAACTTGGTGGTTAATAGGCTTCGAATTCAGTAATTACCAGACTTACCCGAGGTAAGAAAATGACTGAATAAATAGCTAGCCATTCACACTCACACTCACACTCATACTCTTGCCTATTTATAGGCAAGAGTGGAATGTAGAGAAACATCACAAGCATAAAAACAAAAAACGAGTAAGAGTAAGGGAGAGAAAATAAAGAGAAACAAAATATACTATGTGTATAATTTTTAGGGATCTAGTTTTCTTCTTTTAATTCTCAATCTTCTTAATATTAATTTTTTTATTTTTGCATATGGTTTGTACCATAATTTTAGGAGTTTTATAGGTAAAATCTGTGTCTATTTATCTTCATTATTTTCAATTTCATTTAGCTACGTCCTTTCTCTATCCAAGTCCTAATTTCTCTCAATCTAGGCAAGATATGGACATACCTACTTCCTTTACTTCATAAGCTCTTTACCAATTTGGGTTCAAAAAAAAAGCTTGATTTATTTGTATTTTTTATTATCCCAAGTGGAGAGTTATGTAAACAGGAAAAAATATAGTCTTGGCCATCCTTTTTGTTATATGGTATCTTACCTATTTTGACCTTCCAATTTTATATCATGTACTTATAGGTTTCTAAGGAGATCTTATCTTGCATTAATTTATGTAAAGTCTAATTCAAAGTTGTACAATTGATGAGTAACATGCCTTCTCCTGGGATGGTTGGTTATGTCTCCTTTTGGTTAAATTCTTCTATTTGGTTATAAGTTATGGGATTCTCTGGATGACACAATGTTATGTAGCTAATTCTTATTTATTTGTAGTGTGTTGCATTGTTTGGACCTCTTTTTATTATGACATTTGCTCTTGATTATGTGACGAAGTGCTTGTCAGTTGGCATTCTTCATGCATCTTCCATTGGTGATTCACTTAAAATACTTATCATTGATGGGGTGAGAGAATATAGCTAACAAGATAGCAAGATTCACTCAACAATTATTAGAAAGTGAGTGATGTAAAAAACTCAGATTAGTTAGAATAGACACAACTTAAAGGAGACTTTTATTAAACATATAATAGGAAATAAGAGATAGTTATAAAAACTTATAATTTTATTCAATGAATCATGGCTTTTGTAAGTCCTATGGCACCCAAGAGGGGGGTGAATTGGGTATTAAAACTTTTTGCAAACTCAAAACTATCAACCTAATTCAATTGGAAAACTAAATG
>JAOXYD010000001.1:10162230-10176514 GCA_028565735.1 Pinacopodium congolense | reverse complement strand
TTCAAGACATGAGGCCTCAGGTTTCAAAATTAGATCCCAAATCTCTCAAGTGTGTTTTTTTGGGATATTCTCGCACTCAAAAAGGATATCGATGCTACTCTCCATTGTTGGGTCATTATTTGGTCTCAACTGATGTTATCTTTTTTTAAAATACCCAATTTTTTGGTGCACCTGCGCCTTCTTCCTTGCACTCTCTCGAGATAGGGGATGATTTTCTTGTTTATACTGTTAGTGAACAGGTAGTTTCTCCTCCCTCTCGACCTACTATTCGACAGGTTTATTCTCGATGTATGCAACAATCTATCGAGGCACCTCCTACCGACCATGACGCAGATCCCACCACTTCTGCTTCGTCTCCAGATTGCTCACCACTATCTGATGCTAGCCTTTACCTTCCTATTGCTCTTCGTAAAGGTAAACGTACTTGCACTTACCCCGTTTCTTCTTTTGTATCCTATCATGCTCTATCTCCCTCCTCCAAGTCTTTTGTAGCCTCCTTAGACTCTATTGTTGTTCCAACGTCTCTTCCTGAAGCATTGACTCATGATGGGTGGCACGTTGCAATGAAAGAAGAGATGATGGCCTTAGAACAGAATCATACTTGGGATCTTGTGCCTCTTCCTTTAGAAAAACGAGCCATTGGTTGTAAGTGGGTGTTCAATGTTCAATGAATTTTTTTACTTAATTTGGTTACCATAGGTTATTAGTTACAAATTAGATGTTAATTGAAAGCATCGATGTTCCATATGTCAAAGGATAAAACTATATTGCCTGTCGACCGTAGCCTTCCACAGTGAGTAGGCCCACCTAATTTATATAATAATAATAATTTCATAAATACTAAATATCATTAAAATATATTTATTTCTTGATAGTTAATATTTTCTATGTCAGATTTCCATGGACGCCCATGAATTCCATTTATAAGTTTACAGTATTGCGTTTCTTGAACATGAAACAACTACATCGCACATGAAACAGTAGATAGGATAACTGTTGATATAAGCTTACTCTCTGAATACACATCCATCACGTTGACAAACTTATACATGTTTGTTGGGCCAAGATTAGCTTGAATGCATGTTATAAGGGATCCATTATTCACATGTAACATTATCTCGGCTATTAGGAGATGTGTTTCGAATTTATTTAGAGCAACGACTGTTGGGAATATATTTTTTTATATATTTATTTTAAGAATTGTAATGTAAGTTTTTATGCTACTTTGAACTTAACATATGAATTTATCTCTACAGTCGGAACAAAGCTGTGACGGCACACACAAAATTATAGTACCTACTAAATTCATCATAGTATCATAGTCAGGTTTGCGCTAATATACATTCTTAGGTTGGTCCCAGCGTAATTTCTCTCTAACACTAAGATTTGGGACGGGCATGGTGTGTTGAGAACTGTACATCGATTACCAATGTGTGGATTGGTGGCATATATAAGATAGTGCGAACCTCAAATGTTAAAGCGTTAGACATTTCAAACTTTTCACTTTGATTAGTCACGGGCTTCACATAATTTTAAGTGATGGCACGATCTCTTCTTCGATATTACATTCACAAAACTAAGTACCACTATAAGCTAGCGTAATGGTTATTTAGCCTGTACTTTAATGTTAAAATTTTCTAGAGCAGGCCTTAATTTGAAGAGACGGGCTTGACCTGTTGCCAACTCACTAAAAAATAATCTGTCAAGATTATGCTAGCGAAAGTGTACCCAAATTTTGAAGGACTACCCCAATTTAAGGTCAGATAGTCCCTATCACTTTCAATTAGTACTAATCTTTAATCCATTCCTTCAAACACCACATTCATAGCGCATCCCCTTTATTTTGGACTCCAATTTGCTAGGAATCGAACACCTCAACAGATATGACTCCCAAATGGCACTGATCAATAAGGTGTGCCAATAATGGTTAGTGGATCTTTTTGACTGTCTACAAAGATTACATTCTGTGACCATGTGTATGTTTCGTCTTTGTCAGTGGGCATTGCATTAGTATAGTCAGCCGATTATGCATATAAATTTAATGGATTTACATGTTAATTTTCTTATCAATACAATGTCTAAGGCCAAACTTTTACTAAATGATGATTGAGTAGGTGGCATTCTTTGAATAAGAACAATCACAAATGAAGCCCTAGTCCCCAAATGATAGACTATGGAAAAAAAATTTCATCATTTATGAAGTGTCCATTTAAAGAATCACAACCTTGGATTTTTTGTAACTACATCCCTATATTCTTATGTTGCAACTTGTGGTGCTGCTCAATTGAGGACTAAGCTAGCAATATCATCATATTTGATTCTAAACATAGAGTAGGACCGGTCAACGAAGTGTTATGTGTTATGCATGGCAATAACGAAATGTTCATCTTTTGTATAAATTATGGTTTACATCCACAATCTCTAGGATTAACAATATATCGATCACATTATAATATGCCACAGGCCTAAGTTCTGGATGGGGTTATGAGTAAAGTAGGAGTCTTAAAGTTTGTTAAGGTTTGAATCAGTCTCTAGGCCGATTAACTGGTGATTCGAATAATCCCTATTTCATAGGAATTAGATATTTGCTTCCTAGTTGATCTCCACATTAGTAGGTTTGTTAAACATGGACGAGTTTTCTCTATTTTTCTATAAGACTATATATGGCCACATCAGTAGTTTAATAAAACTAGTTTTTTCACTCTTTCAACATTCTGAAAAGCTAATAAGTGGTATCACATCACCATAATAAAGGATTGATTCTATAGACACAAGCGAGGAGAATATGACGAATGGGAGTGGATTTATCTAGCCTACGATCCCAAAGTTTAATGGGCATTACGATCATTGGTGTATGCTCATGGAGAATTTCTTGCTTTTAAAAGAATATTAGATCCTCATAAAAGATGGAATACGTGTAGTAGCAGGAGGAGTGCAACTTAATCATGACAAAAGAGAGTCATTAACAATGCAAGATTGAAAAATATAAAGGCGAAGAATTACCTTTTGGAAGCCCTTAATCGATCCATGTTGGAGACTATCTTCAATAAAGATATCGCAAAAATCATTTAAGACTCCTTAAAGCAAAAGTACCAGGGGATAGCACAAGTGCAACAAGCATAACAACAAGCGCTGCAAAAGGAGTTTGAGATGTTAAGCATGAAGGAGGGAGAGTCTGTCAACGATTACTTTGCATGCACTCTCACCATCATCAACAAGCTACGAGTCAACAAGGCAAAGGTAAAAGATATTCTAGTCATTGAGAAAATACTGAGATCGATGATGCCTAGGTTCAATTATGTGGTGTGTTCTATTGAGGAGTCAAAAGATCTTGATGCTTTTATAATTGACGAGCTAAAAGCAGCCTTCTAGAACATGACCAATGAATGCAACCTCATGTAGTAGAAGAGCAAGTTTTGAAGGTTTCTCTTGGTGAATCCTTAGGAGGTAGAGGACGAGGTCATGGTGGAATGCTAGGACAGGGAAGAGGTGGAGGCAGGTGCAATTTTGACAGATCTACTATTGAATGTTATCACTGTCATAAACTTGGAATCTTTCAGTATGAATGTCCAATGAAAGAATAAAATTTAGCAAATTATGTTGAAGGTGAAGAGGAAATGTTGTTGACGGCATATGTAGAGGATAAACAGGTCAATAAAGAATAATTGTGGTTTCTACACTCTGAATGCAATAATCATATGTGTGGCAAGCAGGAGGTTTTTATTAATCTTAATGAAAGCTTTAGGACAAAGGTGACATTGGGAGACAATTTAAGCATGAATGTGATGGGGAAAGGCAGTGTTCGATTGTTAGTCAATGGTACTGAATTTATCCTCACCAATGTATTCTATATTCTCGAATTAAGAAACAACCTATTAAGCATTGTCAGCTAGCTGAGAAAGGGGCTTGAAATTCTTATGCAATAAGGAGCATGCAAAATTTATCATCCTGAAAGAGGGTTAATTCTAGAGATTGCAATGTCTTCTAATAGGATGTTCAAGCTATCTGCAACTACATAATTGAAGCAAGAAACTTGTCTCAACACTTTCATCGAAGATCCAGCTCGACTTTGGCACTGCAGATACTGTCATCTAAGCTTTAATGGCTTGAACACACTTCAATAAAAAAAAATTGGTACAAGGACTGCCTTATCTTGATACTTAATCAAAAATATGTACAAATTGTCTTGTGGAAAAGAAATAGAGAAATCCATTTCCATAGGCAGCCATAACGAGAGCCTCTCAAGTCCTTGAATTGGTGCATGCTAATATTTGTAGATCAATCAACCCTATATCCAAAAGCAACAAAAGGAACAGATCGTGGGGGTGAGTTCACATCTCTAGAATTCACTAACTTTTTCAGTGATAATGGTATTTAAAGGCAACTAATAGCTCCTTACACCCCTAAAAAAATGATATAGCAGAGTGAAAGAACCAGATAATTATGAATACGGTTCGGAGTATGCTTTTAGGATAAAATGCCAAAAACCTTCTGGCCTAAAGCTATTAATTAGGCAGTTCACATTCTTAATAAGAGTCCAACATTTGCAGTAAAAAACAAAACTCCAGAAGAAGATTGGAGCGGCCTCAAACCATCAATGAGCTATTTCAAAATATTTGGATGCATATCTCATGCTCATGTTATTGATTGTAAAGGAAAAAAGCTTGATGACAAGAGTGTTAAATGTGTTTTTTTTTGGGGTCAGTGAGGAGTCAAAGGCTTATAAGTTATATAATCTTATTTCTCAAAGGATTGTAATAAATAGAGATGTGGTGTTTGAAGAAGATATTAGTTAGGATTGGAATAAAGATCATGAGGATGCTATCAGAGTTAATTTTAATTGGGATGATGATGGCAAAGAAATAGATGCAATAGCTGAAGCTACAGTGAATGAAGATGGGGTTGAAACTGATGAAAATAATAGTGAGGATCAAGCAGACAATGACTTAAACAGTGAGAATTCTTATAGATCGAGTCACATGAATGCAGTATTAGAAGGCATCCACTTCGATGAGAGATTATGTAATTGGGGAAGAAGTGTTAGAGGAAGAAGACATAACAAATTTTCTCATGTTTACAGCAAATGATCCAATATGTTTTGAAGACGCACAATGAACAAAAAGTGGAAAGCAGCAATGGATGCAGAGATTGATGCTATCGAAAAGAATGATACTTGGGAATTAACAACGTTACTTGTAGGAGCAAAGAATGTTGGTGTAAAATGGATGTACAAGATAAAATTTAATGAGAATGGAGATGTAGAGAAGTATAAAGCGTGTTTAGTTAAAAAGGGTTACACCAAAAAAATATGGTGTAGACTATATTGAATTTTTGCAACTATTGCACGATTAGAAACTATTTGAACGGTGATTTCTCTTGTTGCACAAAACAGATGGAAAATATTTCCGCTAGATGTTAAGTTAACTTTCCTCCATGGAGAACATAGTGAAGAAGTTTTCATTGATCAACCACCTGGTTATCAATAAAAGGGTGTTGAAGAGAAAGTTTAAAAATTAAAGAGGGCTTTATATGAACTAAAACAGGCACCAAGAGCTTGGTATAGTTGTATAGAGTCTTATTTTGCTAAGGAAGGTTTCAGACAGTGTCCTTATGAGCATACCTTGTTTGTCAAAGCAGAAGGTGGAAGTAAAATCTTAATTGTGTGCCTCTATGTTGATGATCTTATCTTTACGAGTAATGATGAATATATGTTTATATAATTTAAAAATTCTATGATGCATGAGTTTGATATGACAGATCTTGGATAGATGAAATATTTTCTTGGCATAGAAGTTCTGAATAGCTAAGAAGGTTTTTAAAAAAATTTTCAAAATAAATTTGCCCAGGAGGTGTTAGAAAGGATTGATATGGAGAGGTGTAATCCAATCCACAATCCCATTGTTCCAGGTTGTAAACTCATGATGGATAAGAATGAAGTCAAGGTGGACAGCACTCGGTACAAGCAATTGATTGGTAGCCTTATGTATTTAACTACAACTTGTCCTGATATCATGATTTTTGTTAGCCTTTTAAGCAGATATATTGAAAGTCCCATAGAGTTACATCTCTAAGCTACCAAGAGAGTGTTGAGATATATAAAAGGGACTTTTTATTTTATGATTTTCTATAAAAGGGGAGGAGATGAAAAGCCAGTTGTTCATACAGATGGAGATTTGGATGACAAAAAGAGTACTTCCAAGTTATATATTTATGTTAAGCTCAGACGTTGTTTCTTAATCTTGAAAGAAATAACTAGTAGACACTTTATCTACATCTAAAGTTGATTTTGTTGCTGCTGCTTCTTGTGCCTATCAAGCCATATAGATAAGATGAATCTTGGATAACTTTAATCATGTGCAAAGTGGTGGGACAACAATTTTCTGTGACAGTACTTCAGCTATTGAGCTCTCGAAGAATCCTATTCGACATGACCATAGCAAGCACATAGATGTTAGATTTCACTTTCTTCGTGAGCTAAAAAATGAAGGAGTTATCATGCTAGTTCACTGTCATACTCAAGAACAAGTTATAGACATAATGACCAAGACATTAAAGCTCGATTTATTTGTTAAGCTTCGTAATTTATTGGGAGTATATGCTAATCCACATGTAAACTGAATAATCTTATATTTAGTTTAAGGGAGGATGTTGAAGTTTGTTAAGTTTTGAATTAGTCTCTACGTCTGTTAGCTGGTGATTCGAATAATCTCTATTTCCCATGAATTAGATATTTGCTTCCTAGTTAATCTCCACGTTAGTAGGTTTGTTAAATGTGGACTAACTTTCTCTATTTTTTTGTAAGGATATATATGGCCACATCAGTAGTTTAATAAAACTAGTTTTTTCACTCTTTCAACATTCTAAAAGGCTAACAAGGAGTCGATGCACTGCGCTTAAGGATTGGCAATATGGGCTACTCATCTATGATCACCGGCAGAGACATAGTGTTAGAAAACATATGGTTAATCTCACAGTGTATTGATAACCTTATATATGTATAACATTGTATAAAGTTGTTGTGCTTCATCATAATCAATTTTTAGTTTTGATGTATCTCCTTTCAATATGCTTGCACTAAACGTTTGACTTGGATATAGTGATGACACTGGCCTATGTATATGTTGTGTCTTGTGTTTTTAATTGTAGAATATTTAAGGGACTATGAAATCAAAGTTGGGTGTCATTTGTATGTACTCCTATACACGGTTATTGTAAAATGATGGTTTTAAGGCACACATACATTGACGGCTCATAACTCAACAAATTTAATGGAATACCTTTGCAACCGTTTAATTGGTAGCTTTTGTAACCACATTCGAGTTTTTAGGGTTATAAGCCCAGGAAATTACAACGTGTTGTTTAATCAAGGTAGGGTTTAGGATTGAATGATGTTGGACTACATAGTCATGATTTATGTAGTATACCATCAGCGCTATGTTTTGGAAACCACAATTGACCATTTATAATGTCTGCACCTTCATATGTGGATGACATGTTCGGTTATTTTCAGCACCTAAAAATGTCTTTCAGAGGTCAATGATATATGGTTAGGCAATGTTTTATGATTCACTCATGATGTCAATGGACAAAGTTCTTTCAATTATCTTTGAAATCATGAATGTCGTTCAATACTAAAGTGCAATTTATCTACATAAGGTTCGACAATATGGAACCCAAAGATATTCCATCTGAGATACAATCCTCAAGATCTTGGTATTTATTAATCAATATAAAATCTTCATTATTTATCATATCTTTCATTTCTTTATCTACTTCAAATTTCTTTTTATTAAATCTTTTAAGACATTCATTGGCATAATGACCTTTTTCTTTGCAATAATAACATCTACATTCAGTTACTTTCTATTTTCTAAACTTATTACGTTTATACATAAGTTTTCTTGGTTTAAAACCAATTTTCTTTTTATAATTTCTAGCTTTTCGTCTTTTAAAATATCTTCATTTATAAAAATGTTTTCGTTTTTTATATTTTCTTTTAATTTTATTATAATAGTAAGGACTATCACATCCTATCATTGTAGGCATCCTTAAATCAGTACAACATAAAATATTTTGCTTTCTGAGTATCCTACTTTGTTTGGTTAATATGGCATCTCCACACCATTCACTTATCTTATGTTGGAGGAAAGATATTCTTTTTCCTAAAGTATCATGATAATCTGTTACCGGATATAATTGGCTTAATTTTGAACCCTATGGGTCAAGGATTTTAGAGTAAAACATATGTAAATATGAAGTGGTATCTTAAGATGCTGGATCATTATAAATATGGTAATAATAATCTTGAAAAATACAGATATATCTATTAATTTCACACATATCACATATTGTAGTCTATCTAATGCTCGCTTAGATCAAAGTTTTACATGTGGTTCAGTTATATAATTTCTTTCACCATAAAATTCGATTCTAAGAGCTTCTACGATCCTTGTGATTGCATTATTTAAATCATCTATTCCAGTTATAGTAGCTTTTGATGTCAGATCTAATTGTTTCCAAAATCTTAAAGTATTATTTAACAAAGTTTTTTTCCAAAAATTTTAAAGCAGTATTTCTATCCATTTTATTAAGCTGTATAGCTAATCTTAAAGTTGTTTCCCATTTATCTATATCTTCTTCTATATTTAGAATACAATCTAAGTCTAGATAAATCCCAAAAGGATTGATTGCTTCAGATCTCATTTTATTTAATGGATTTGCATATATATGTGAAGAAGCATCAGCTCCTTTAAGAAAATAATCTTCTTTATCTTTTTTTATTATTTATCCAAACTTGCGGTACTAATTCTAGAGACTATCTATTCTTATCTGAGGTTTCACCTATTTCTAATTTTGGATTTAGATTGAACAATTCTTCAAGATTAATATCTTCAAATTGCTCTTGTAAATCATCTATATCTGAAAATGATGCTGGATTAAAATATTCCATTAGAGTTTTAATCTTTTTATATGGTGAATAATAGCACTTGAAGTATTATTTGATGGTTGTCTTTCTAATCTGGATTGATTATGTTCTAAATGTTCTATTTTTCATCTATCTTTTTTAATTTATCCAAAATTTTCAAATTATAATATTCAATTATTTGTTGAAGTATTTTTAGATTGTTATCTATTTTTAATCCATCTAAGGATTGAATTTAAAGATAAGGAACTAGATTATCTGTCATTATGTGTTTCTCGGAAATGGCTAGTATAACGTCTAAATAAATCACTTAAAATAAATGAAAGATCAAAATATCGAATCTGAGCTTCTTCCAAGCTCTTCTTAATAGGAGTTTGTCCTCTACTATTATAATTACTAAATATCATATATGATAATCTATCCTTATAATATTGTCTTTCTATATCAGCTTGAGTTACTTGGTTATCCGTATTATCTATATCAATTTTAAATTGTTGACATATATGACAATTAGTAAGAAATCTTCGTAAATCTTCATAATTATCCATGATAATAATGATAATGTTGATAAAATAATACCTGGTAAAAGTTTATCTCTGATTGTAGTTCTTGTATCCTTATTCTTTAACAATCTCTGGCGTAAGTAATCAAATCTTTACTAGATTTATATAATCCTGCAAAAGTGATCTCATAGAGATGTTGAGTATATAATTGTTCTATATGAGTATAATAAATCTTTCTATTATCTAAATCTTTAATCTTATTAGATAGATAAGAACAAGTTGTACACCAATAATTCATTACTTATAAAATCAATGATACATCATGATATCTAGAAGGAATACTGTGATGAGTACATATATCGTAATGAGTATGAATTGAGCATATGCATTTTTGACTAATATCTTTTTCTTTTTAATTTTTTCTATCTTTTTGTTCTTTAAACGTAACCATTCTGCATGAGTAGATTCTCCTACTCTGTGACTCCATTTTTGGATCATTTCATTATTAATTTGTAGTAAATCTTGAGTATACTTCAGTTGATCTTAGCACTTATATATCTGCTTCCAAAACTTTGCACAATCTATACAACCTTGTTTAGTTTTATCTGGCTCTGATACCATTTTTTCGATGCCTTTATCTTTATTTATTAAGATCTTGTAAATCTAGAATAACAGAATGTAAAGGATCATTAGATACAGTATTATCAGAAGATGAATTATCATTTTCTTCTCCAGTAACCCTGTTTATATCGGAGAATGCAGATAATTGCTCAAATAAAACCATTTTATTTTTAATCTTTTCTAAACTATTAATCATATCATTTATGAAAATAGATCTATATAATTTCTCATTTTCATGAGGCAAGTTATTTGTATGCATGCGTGCTAATACTTTATATAAATATTTTATCATATCATGAATATTTGTTTCATTATCAATATCAATATCATTTATCACATAAGATAATTGATCTAACCAATAACTCATGATGAGAATAATAAGATTATGCAGATCTCATACTTACAATCAGGGTCCAACAAGCTTCCTTACCTAAACGGTTTGGCTAAAGATAATCCGAGTATTCGTCGAGACTTTTAACAGGCGTTGTAGCCCCAACCAGAGAACTGGTAACTTCTCTTGACACTCATTTAGACTATCCCAGCACAGTCTTTGTTCATTTCCTACACTAAACGTAGGTTTAAGTTTGGAAGGTAAGAATGATGACAGAAGTAGAAGATCTACATAAAAGGTTTATTTATTCATATCTAGGAAAGATATATATATATATATATATGGTAGTGAGAGAAACTAGAAAACATTGAAAGCTTAGTATTTTGCTCGATGCCTCTAACACACAGCAAGGAGGCTTATTTATAGATACAAAAGGAGGACTTTAAGTCTGGATTCCAAACTGATTACATTATCGGATAATGAAGAATCTGCTTTTATGTCAGCAGGAGCATAATGGCAGATAAGTGGCAGACAACTTTAGTTTGAATCGCTGTAGAGATTGACACCTGAGGTTGTATCTTTTTCTTTTCTTTTCTTTTCATTATCTTGTCAACATACTCGACAAATATCTTTTGTATGCTTTCTCATTTGGCAGAATATCTTTAGAGATTCGAGATGAGAGCAAATCTCGCTTGTTTCAATAATTTTATCTTGAACCGCATATAATTATCTGCAGCAGTAAGAGTCCTTTTTGCATAGGAAATCATTAGTGAAGATAATGGGCTTTTTCCACCATAAGTCCTAAATCCACAATTGAAAGCGACTTCCATTCCAATTAATAAGGTCTTTAACCCAAGTCCTCATTTGTAATGGATATCATGTTCGAAATACTTGACAAATGGTTTTCTTATCTTTGTATCCATAGTGATGGACATCTGATCTACTTTCATTAGCTGGATGAAGTGGAAAGCATCATATCTTTCTTCTTCGAAGAAATCAGGGCTTGAGGACATAAACTTAAGGACTAATAAATTGTTAAGAATGATAATCAGATTATTCATGTAAAAATCTTGAACTTCTTTCATTTTCCAGTGAGGCAGTAATGTCAATTTAGGAAAATGTGGATTAGTAAGATAAAAGGTGTTGACTACACTAAAATCATACCAATATCTAATCAATTGAGGATCAGCTCCTTGAAGGAAATTCAACCGAAGATAGATTCCTGAGAAATCAATGTAATATGTTTCTTTGTTTTCTAAAGAATATAATTCTTTCATGCATTTATAGTGAGCTTTAATAGCAGGATGTCTCTCTTGAAGAGATGCAATAGGTTGATGAGCTAAATTATCAATAATGGATGAAATATTTCTTTGGGAAGATTGAGAGTTTGATGTCTCTGGTCTGAATGAAATATTATCAAGAGCTTTAAATAATCCTAGGGAAGATGGTGTTTGTATCTATTTACTTTTCTGTTTATCTGGGGTAGTAGGTATGAATTTATCTAGTTGAGAAAAGGTAGATGCGTCTAATATCTGTAGTTTTTCAACCAATCTTACAAGCTGTTGCTCATAGAAGCTATAATTATTTAACCTTATCTGCCAGATATTGCCCATAGAGAGGAGCAAATTACCAATCTCAGCATTTATTAATGGAAATCTTGCAATTTCCATTATATCTTTTACTTGTGCATTGCAAATATCTATCTCTTCTGACATTTTTGCCAAAATCTGTAGAACTTCGTCTTTAGGACTAAGAGCCATCTCTTATTAAGAAATCTGCAAAAACATTCTTTTTAGATTTAATAATCTCAATATCAAAATTATATTTAGCTAAATATGTTTTCCAACGTATATATCTTTTATATTCTGGTTTTGAAGGTAAATTATTATGGATAAAGGCTTTAACCTGATTATTATCTATTCTCAACAGAAATCTTTTTGGTAATAAAAAATAATAAAACTTCTGACAACTTTTTACTACTACTAGTAACTCTTTTTTATTAATATGATATCTTTTTTATGTATTAGTGAATGAACCAGAAGTATATCTACATAAAGATTCATTTATCTTTTTATGATCAGAATTATATTCACTGCGTTTTAAAACACCACTCCAAATATTTTCAGAAGCATCAGTCTCTAAGATTAAATTATCTGAATCAGAGGGGAGATGTAATTTAGGAAGATCTAAACAAAATGATTTTATCTTTTTCACTTGATCAATCAAATAAGGAGTAAATTCAAATCTTTGATCTTTCTTTAAAAGTTGTTGAAAAGGTTGCCTTAGCTCTGCTAGATTTTGAATAAAATCTGAAGCATAATTAAGAACACTTAAAAAACTTTATACTTATTTTTTATCTTGTATTTCATTAGGAAATTGACTTTTTTCCCATTATATGAGGTTGTAATTTAATTCCATTACCATCTGTTTCCATTCCTAGAAATTCTATCATATTATGACCAATTTTCACTTTTTTCTCTGATAAAGCTAGACCATATTGAAAACATATATCTGCAAAAATATCAAGATGCTTAATATGTTCTTGAACATAAGAACTAGCAATCAAAACATCATCAACATATACATGAATAAAATTAAAAGCTTTAAATGTATTATCTATTTTTCTTTGAAATATCTGTGGAGTATTTTTTAATCCAAAAGGCATGACAAGCCATTTATAATGTCCTTGAGGAGTAGAGAAAGCAGTAAATGAAATACTATCAAGGTGCATTTTTACTTGCGAAAATCCACTTTTACAATTAAATTTAGAAAATATCTTTTTACCTCTGGTAAGATTAATTAATGTTTCTTTATAAGGGAGAAAATATCCATCAAATATTGTATTATCATTTAATTATTTATAGTTAACAACCATCCTAGCTTTATTCCTTATCTGTTCTGCATGACCTCTAACTATAAAGGTAAGAGAAGAATGGGGAGATATACTAGGCTGAATTATCTTAAGAGTTTCTAACTCTCCTATTTGTCTTTTAAATTCTTCTTGATCTTCTACACTATATCTCATAGCTGTTATGTGAATTACTTTTTGTTTATCAATCATTTCTAGTTGAGCATAAGATTTATTTTTATCCCAATATTGTAAAGGATTTTCAGAATAATTCCTTTTTATCTTAGATTTAACTACTTCATATTAGTCTTGAATCATCTTTAAATGTTCAGAATAATATATGTATCTAATTTGAGTAAAGGTTTTCCTTTGCCTAAAATGGGATGAGTTTGATAACTAATATCACCACGCTAGGCTACGCGAGGCATAAAAGGAATAGGAGTAGAACCACTATAGGCATATTTAAGGCGATTTACGACTATCCAATGATTACAAGGAGTCTTAAAATGAATATGGGATTTAAGGGTATCAAAGAGGATCTTATGAAACAATTGGAGGAAGTTATTACCAAGTAATACATCAGTTCCACTTTCATGGAAATTTAGGATTAATACTAAACATAAGTTTCTCTCACTACCATATGTATATCTTTCCCAGATATGAATAAATAAACCTTTTATGTAGATCTTCTACTTCTATCATCGTTCTCACCTTTCAAACTTAAACCTACATCTAGTGTAGGAAACGAAAAAAGACTATGCTGAAATAGTCTGAAGGAGCGTCAAGAGAAGTTACCAGATCTCTGGTTGAGGCTGCAACGCCTGTTAAAAGTCGCAACGAATACCCATATTATTTTCGGTCAAACGTTTAGGTAAGAAAGCATGTTAGACCTTGATTGTAAGTATGAGATCTGCATAATCTTATTATTCTCATCATCAGTTATTGGTTAGATCAATTATCTTATGTGATAAATGGTATTGATATGTGTTGAACCAAGGGAGGTTCCAATCTGGGTTTTGATGATAACAAAACATGCTTAATCACTAATGGTTTGAGTT
>JAOXYD010000001.1:10136491-10151617 GCA_028565735.1 Pinacopodium congolense | reverse complement strand
TTGTATTGAGTTTTGTGTATTTTTATAGATTTTTGTGTTGTCTATCTTGATTTCTGTGCTGTATTAGAGTGTTTTTTTTTTTCCGATTTCTGTGATGTTCTTTATTGATTTTTTTATTTAGAAAATTCGAAAATCAAATCCGAAAACCGAAGCCGAACTAAACAGGCCCTTATTCTATGGAAACTTGTGTGTAGTGTGTGGTCCTTTTGGATTCGAACAAATTAGGAACCATCACTGGGGGAAAAGACATGTATATTTTCTCAAATGGTGCCTGAATTACTGTTGTTACTATGGAGACATATCAACAAATGTCCAAGGTATCCTTAATCCTTGGAATGACACAAATAGGAATTTATTAGGCCTTGTTTGTTTCTTTTTTGGTTTTTAATACGAAAATCGAAAAAATTATATAAAAATGTAAAAAAATATAAATACATTATTACACTAGACTAAACCCATGAATCGCGTATTATCCTTTCTATGCTTTAACCAATTAATGATGTACTAACGGACAATGGAATTTGAGAGAACCAAACGAATGAGAACTACCACCACTACCAACCCAAACCAATCTTAGCTTCCCACGTGTCATCTTCTTTTCTTGACAGCGTCGTGCCGGCACAGGAGTACTATCGTAATTTGTGTTTCTTTTTAAGGAGTCCCCAGAACGTAAAGCTCAAATTCTGTCGTCTTGTTATTAAAATTTTCTCTCCGAAAGAAAGAAGGATATAGGGAAAGAAAGCATCAAAACGCACGCCGAGTTTCTAGCTTTTTTCTCTGCCTTCCTTATTCCTGGTTTGATTAATTCCCTCGATACCCAGATACCTACCTTCTGGTTCTCTTTCCGCAGAAAGAAGATTCAATCTTTTCTTTCTCAAGGGTGGGGAATTGAATTGATTTTAATTGGAAGGAAAAAAGGGGGGAAAAAGATGAGCTTTCAAGATCTGGAGGCAGGCCGGCCATTGAGGGCATCTAGGATCAACGGCAAGCAAGATGCCACGCAAGCGGTGGCTTCTGGAATCTTCCAGATCAACACCGCGGTTTCCACCTTCCAGCGTCTCGTCAACACTCTCGGAACCCCCAAAGATACCCCAGAACTTCGGGAGAAACTGTCTGTTACCTGTTTCGTTTTGGGAAAATTTCTCTTCTAATTAAATTTAGGTCTTTTTTATCGATTTCATTAGGTTTAATGATTGTGACTTATTGCATGCCAGGCACAAGACAAGACTACATATTGGGCAGTTGGTGAAAGATACTTCAGCAAGATTAAAGCAAGCTAGTGAAACTGATCATAATGCGGGAGTCAGTGTATGATATTGCTGATTTTCATCAATTGTCTTTAGATTGGATTTTAGTATTGCTTGATCGCTCAATGTTTGTTGTTATTTAATTACAGCAAAGCAAAAAGATTGCTGATGCTAAACTTGCAAAAGATTTTCAAGCAGTTTTGAAAGAATTTCAGAAAGCTCAGCGACTTGCTGCCGAGAAGGAAACTGCTTACACTCCATTTGTTCCCCAGGCGGTTCTACCTTCCAGGTCAATTGTCTTAGGAAGCTCTGAATTATGAGTTCATTTCCTTGTTAGTGAGGTTTTGTGAAGAGAGATTCAGCTGGGAATGGATGACTTTGTTTTATTCATTGCAAATTTTCTGTTAGATATTGTCTCAAGATTTTGTTTTTTCATGGTTTGCAGCTATACAGCAAGTGAGATAGATGTAAGTCGAGATAAGGGTCCGGAACAGCAAGCACTTCTTGTAGAGTCAAGAAGGTAAAATGGTACTCATCAACATACTAAGTATGACCTGCTGTTAAAAAACATTGACTTTTTGTGTTTTTTTGTTAATCGTGCAAACATATGTGGAAGTAATCTTGTTCAAAAGTGCTAGGACTAGTTTGAAGTTAAATTTGCTTGCCACTTGTTATCAATCCACGATTTTGTTAATTGCTCAATTGGTAATTTCATTGATATGTCCGTTATTGGCAGCAAGGTGTGGCTGTATGAATGCCAGTATGGTTAGTAAATTCTTCGTTTTTGCTTCTTGGATGTTTAAGTGACAATCATGGGTTTCTATATCCATTTTTGTATCGTACATTATTTGTCTATTGTGTGAGGTCTGATTTTACAACTTTTATTCTAGCTTATGGAGTGAGGAGAAAATGCTTGTAGTTTGTCTGATGCCTAACAAATTCTATTAATCTCTTAAATGAATCAAATGACTTTGTTGCAGACAGGAGGTCCTTCTATTAGACAATGAGATTACCTTTAATGAGGCCATAATTGAGGAAAGAGAGCAGGGAATACAAGAAATTCAGCAGCAGATTGGTGAAGTGAACGAGATATTTAAAGATCTTGCTGTCCTTGTACATGAGCAAGGAGCTATGATTGGTAATTCCATCTTCTCTTTTCTGGTGAAGCTGTATTCTACTACCTTTGAGACATTTTGGAATTGAAATGTAACTATTTCTTAGGTTGAGGGTTACAAATATGACTCTGAATAACACAAAATTATCTAGATTGCTCAATAGTTTACTATAGCTTTAATCGCTAAAACTTTGAATTTAATTCCATTAGAAATAAAATCAAGGTAATCACTTTGATATCATGGGTAATTGATTTCATTGTCTATACTCTTATTGTGCCAAATATTTTGCAGATGATATTGGTACCCATATTGAGAATGCGCAGGCAGCAACTGCCCAGGGCAAAAGCCAACTTGTGAAAGCTTCAAAGACCCAAAAATCAAACTCATCTTTGGTAAGAGGATTTTCTTCTTGATTTCTTCTCTTCTTTAAGTTCTTTAGTAAAGTTTAGACCTATCTTTAAGTTTCTACGTGAAAAGGGGAACATATTTTGTCTTCTTAAGAAGCCAAAGGTCCATAAAGCTTTCTTATTTTCCAAGTTTAGTTATGGAGGTTTTCAAAGTTCAGTGTTGTACTGCCTATGCACAAATGATTAGTGTTGATAAGAGAAATGTGATGTTTTACATGTAACTTAAAATCTACGAGTATTCTGGATTTCAAAATTTGCAACTTATTCTTTCTATTTGTTTTTGCAGACTTGCTTGCTTCTGGTTATTTTTGGAATCGTACTTCTCATCGTGATCATAGTTCTCGCAGCCTAATCTTAAGGTGTCTTGATTTTGTCATTGAGCAACTTGAGGAGCTGCTCGGCAACAGGATAGATCATGTTTTTACCAATTTCGTGGGTGATGTTCTTTTACCGTATCTAATGACTGACTGGAGAGTGTCTCACTACTGGTCGGAGGTGTTGTATAGTAATGTTATGATAATATTCAGTTGTTTCATGTGGGTTGAGGATGTCAGTCTTTTTTCTCGTTTCGGTATTCAAAGTGTGCTGGGCATTTTGAGGGATTGTTCTTTGTGTAATCGACTTCATCAAGATTTTAAATGTGATGAATAAAATGTCAATTCTTTTGGTCTCACGCTGTGTATCTCCTCGGTCTCATCAGCAATGGTGGACTTTTACTTTCCCTCTTTTCCCTACACCAGGAAAATTTGATCTAATCTGCTTACTGTTGTATGACATTGCTGATCTATTTCAAAACAAAGTTTGGATTTTTAAACGCATAACTACGAACTATATACTTTGAATTCTTAAAATTCCTAGGCTTAAGCTCTGATACTTTTGCAGCAAGTTAAGCTGTGTTTGGAATATTGGTGACATTTTGTTACTGGAGCTTGGGATTCATTGCGTTTCGTGTCCTCCGTGTTTTTCAAAGTTGAATATAATGGAAAAGAATACAAGCCAAGAACTCAATGACCCGCCATGCCAAACTCAGCTAAAAATAAATGACTGGCGAGACCAAATAAAACTTGCTCACCAGTCTCTCTCAATCCAGTAAGAGTGGGCAATCTTGAAGATGGAAAGTTTCTCTTAATAATGCAATGAACTTAGGACCACCAAACAATTAAACATTTGGTGACAACACTAAGCCTAATTGAAGAGGACTTCCCTACCAAAAGGACAGTTCATTTTCAAGTGTATTTAGCTGGAAAGCTACACTTCGAGACAGATCGGGTCCAAGATTGTGGACTATGACATCCATGCAGATTGCCTGTAGCTAAGCTATGATTGTTTTGAAGTTTCGGCATCCGAATGGCATATGGATGCCAAGACAACCAGAAGAGAACATACAAAAGCTGTTAAAAATGTAACGGCAGACACAATTCTAGCATGTCCTCTCTTACCAGAGGGTATTCTCCACATAACTTTGCTGATTTCTGATTCATCATGGGCATAGGTTGGCATAAATAAGCACTTTTGGTTGTCTGAATTCCTTCCAATGTTGCAGTGCATGAATACATCAGGTGCACCAAATTGCACTATTGAATAGCCACTTTCATCCAGGGGCTGCAATCAAAAGAAGCTCTATTAGTATAGTGCATTTGTGAATGTTTCTTTGTCACATATTTTATTAATTTTCTTGTCATTTAATATGTATGCCATCTTCTCTTATTTACTTACTGGGTATCGTGCATGTAATGGAAGATCTATGCTGATCTCTGTTTCGTTATTGTCTCCAGAGAAGATATTGGGCCTGACATTCATGTGGATTTCAACAACAGATCGATTGGATCGAACAGAAGGCAATTCCAAATTTGTATCTCCAAAAACAGCTGCATCCGTAAAGACTGCAATAAATGGTTAAAAAAATTTTAACCCAAGAAAAGATTTCACATCACAAATTTTTTATTTCGCTAATACAAATAAATGTGTTCCTACAAAAATAATTGAATTACCATTTCGCCGCAGAAGTTGTTGTAGCTCAAATGGGTCAGCAAAAACTCCTGAAGGCAATCTCTCAATCACTATAGCCATGCAAGAGTGACTAGGCAGTTGAGATGAGGGCATTGGCTGAAATTGGAACTTCACAGTGGAAGATATCCTACGATGAGAACCTTCACCAATCAAAATGCGTCGAGGGATGGACTTTCTCAAAAGAATTGCATCATGTGGCAACAGCTCGCATGAGTCAGTATGAAGTTCCTTAGCTATGAAATCTTGGAAACTTGATTCAAGCAAGATTTCATGATTTTGGAAATAAGGCTCCATAATGTGTCTGTTGGAACTTAGATGATATATGTCCATGTTGTTGGCATCTAAATTTGGTTTGTGACCTGCAATCTGAAGAAGGTAATATGCACATTAGGCCATATAGCATCTACTTACAAGCAAAAATGCACAATGGTGAAATTGTCTCCACATAACCTCTTGCCCCAAAATTTGAGGGAACATAACTAAATTCTAACATCGAATCAAGGCAATCCATATATTTTCTTCAAAAGTCCCCTAGAAATTACGAAGTATTTATATATTTTGAATGTTTGGTAGATGCATCATGTTGGTATTCCTAGTACTGTTTTAACTAATAGCTTTTACAATCAAAATCATACAACTGTTTCTTTATAATTTATTATGACAGTTCTTTGAATTTTTTTACATGCTCCAAAGACTGTAAGATTCACTTCAGCCATCAAGTAGCAGAAAAAACAAGCACATATTATGGTTCACATAATGCAGCAAAATCAGCTTGAGTAGATTACAAAGCTTCTCAGGCTCAAGCTCAGTATAAATTATCAAAATGCATCCAAAAGAAGGCATGGGGAGAGAGTTTACTTCTGAGATAAAATTGGGCATGTCAGAACTAGGACTGAAGGACCACTGTGCTGGAAGTTGGAAAAGGACAGATGTGCAGTTGATTTATTGATATGTTTAGTATAATTCAAGTTAACACCAAAAGAACAAGAGGAGGTTTTAACCCAGATAGGTCAATCAAGCAACATAAACAAATCTCCATTAAGTTGAAACAGAGTTAAATAACAGTCTAAGGAGCACCAACCTTACTTGAAGAAGAAACTTGTGCATGGAAGCCAAGGCTTAGAAAGCATGCCAACAAAATCCACACTTTCTGACAAATGTTATGTTGAACAGGCTGCAGATTTTCCATCCAGCAACTGAATAAAGGAGTACACAAGAAACATTCAATTAGATCTCTTATCACAGGGATCCTGGTGGTAATGTCTCTTTATAATTACTTGGTCCCAAAATAAGAAAATAAAGTAACTGATATGCATCTAGCTGCAACTAGTTTGAACTTAACACAGAAGGTGGGTTAAGAACCCATTGAATAATTTTGTACCAAGGCTGTAAATATCCCGAACACCAGAACTTCAGCATAAAGGTTGTACCAAAGCAAGATATTTGAATTACTGACAACACTTTCATTCCTACTCCACTAACCATGAAAAGAATTGAAAATGTGCTGAAAAGGAGAGATTTTATAATCTGATACTGGAAAAACATTACTCTGGATCAAAGTTTTCCACTTAAGCATCAAAGGGTTCTTTAACAACTAACTTAGACAGCATGCTATACAGTAAAATGTGTTCATAATTTGCACAACTAGAAGAAAAAAAAAAAATCACATTCTTTAATTTAGAAACACAACTGCGACAATGTTTTGCTCAGTGTGTGAACAATTTATAGCAGCCTTTTGAAAGATCTTGAAAAGGATAGAGAAATTAACAAACCAAGTAAAGAGAACTGGTTTTTGATTGCAAAATCACATATTATAAGATTGCATATTGCACTGTAAATTTGAAGAAATCAGTATCTCAAAGAGGCTTGCCTATGCACAGTCTTTTGGGGGCTAGCATGAAATAGAGACGACTACCTATGGAGTTTCATCCACAAGAAACAGTAAGCTCCAAAAACAGGGCATTTCAAAGCAATATCAACGAGTTAAGAAGGAAAGGGCACTAAAAGCACTTCCCTAGTCAACCAGCAAAACGGACTTCTAAAACGCTTTCACTTTTTCATAGTGAATGATATTCAGTCTTCTCCTTCACAATGTTTTTTCCAGTTTAGAGGCCACTTTCATTTGTGATTAGCCTCATGCGTTCTATAGAAGCACTCTACTTGTTCCATATCTAAAAGAAAGCAAGAATGACAAAGCCAATAGCGGCAGTACCTGATATAGAGAGCGGATATGGTCCAAGCTATAGAATCAGAAATGCAGAAAGCTGTAGCGTGAATATTAAGAAAGATACCAGCTACCAAACAGTTCCAAACCAACCAACTCCACTACTTCACTGGAATTACAACACGCTAGTGACCCATTAAGCACTGTGATGAGAATACTAATTCAGGTGATAAATTTCTGTTCTTGTGAACATTTGCAGGCCAGATAACGAGTTAGAAAGAGCGTCGTACCAAACCCGAGCTACCAACGCTATTCAAAAGATAACAACACATGCGTGTCGAAGAGGACAGGATTTTTGTGTCCCGAATTCAAAGAACGAATCAGTTTCCTCGATCTCTGACGAAAGTTCGATCTGAATCCAATCAGTTCTCAAGAAATGCTTTGGGATCTTTTTTATTCTTTTCCCCACTCTCGTTGAAGAGGTTTGGGCTTGAAAGCTAAAAGGAAGCCCATATAAAAAGCAGTCTGCAACATGCGAACTAATTGCTCGTTCCATCCTTTCTATGTCAAATTCGCGATCAAGTTGCGTTCTTTCAGTGTCAAGAATTCAACTTGGCGATCAAAATTATTCCCGCTCAAAGAAAATAGCGGAAGCAACGAGATGAACAGTACATCACCGGCTAATTCATCAGTATCAACAACAGCTATCGTCGGCGGAGGAAGCATTAGCAATCCTGCTTTGGAAGATTTCCAGTTTCCTTCCAATCTTATCTCTGTCCAAGACCGTAAAGACGAGGCCATGTTTGGTGTGTGTGTTTGTTTTTCCACTTTTCTTTTCATCCTGACTGTTTTACTTCTCAAGTTTGTATCTTTTGGCAGTTTTAGTGCAATTCCTTTAGTTTGGCCATCTGGGTCACTATGATTGTTCATAATCTTTGCTAATTTTAAGGTACTCTGTCATTTTAATGCCTTAGGCTAAACAAATGGGTCAATTCTGTTGTAAAGGGGATGTGCAATCGTAGGGTAGAAGGGATAGAAGTGGCATTTATTTCAACGTTTGCTTACTTGTAGAACTCTTGATGTTGCAGTTTTGAAAGCTGATCTAATGACTGCACTAAACAAGGAAGTCAAATCCTTGGATGAAGACAACTGGAAGTTTGAAGGACCTCGATCTCGCATCCATCTTTTATCAAGATCTGGTTAGTTCTTCATCATTAGTTTCCCTTTGCTTGATATTGATTACGTTCTGGTCATAATTGTCTGGTGCATCTGACCAGGATTAATTTGTGAGTTTTTATAACGTTATCAACCGCCCTTGTAGACTGTGGGATACAGGCAGAAAATGAAATGAATGTTATGTCATCTTCGAAGTTATAATATGGGGGACTTCTGTTGTTTTTATCTGCTTGTGTTCAGTGTTGTTGGGACTCAGTGCATAGGATCAAATCATATGCAACTCCAAAAAAAATTAAAAAGACGAGTTATTTATAGATCATGTTATCTGTTAGTTTTTTGTGTTCCAAATTTTTATGCTCATACGAGCTACCAATATACCTTGTTGTTGTATCAAGTTGTCTTGGTGTAAAATGTATTCTGATCATCTGCTATTTGGTCACACTTATGCCAATATTTATGAAGAACATAAAGAATCATTCAGAGAGCAAGGATCAGAAACATATTTCCATGTTATTCTCTCACAACAACTCATTCCAGTAATATATCCCTAATCATAATGTTACTCTGGTCAGAGGAAGCTAGTGATGCTGCAAGTTTTTTTATTGTGAAGTGTCAGATGAATCCAATATGCATTTGTTAAAATGGATGCTGGACATGATTTTGAAGCTTGGACATTCTGAATTAAGAAGAAAGAACTTATTTCAGAATACCTGGTACATTTACAACATCCTTGCACATAAGAAGTTACAAATGGGGACTTTTGGGATATCCAGATGTCCGTAAGGGAGCTGTTAGGTTTGTAGCTTTAAGGCCTCTGTCATATAATCTTATTACCTTCTGTTTGTTTGTGTGCTTATATGTTTTGTCATATCCTGTCTGAATCATGTTCCAATGGGTCTCGGAAATTATCTATGTACGAACTTAATTTGAGTGTATTTCATACTTTACCAACAAATGATGTAAGGATTCTCATTAATTTTTACAAAATCAATCCAGGTGGATTTCTGAACAAGAAGACGGAGATAACAAAAAATAGGACCACAGCATCTCCACAATGAGACCGAACCTTTCTGAAAGTTAATATCTTGCATTTGCTGAATATTGGGCAGGTCTCCCCCATTGGTAATGCTTGAAACTGGGAGGAATAGCATTTTCAATGTTCATTTATGTGGCCTATTTCATATCCGGGATTAGTAGAAAAAGCTTTACTAAGAACAATATGTTGGCATAACATACACAGTGAATGCCATAATGAGGTCTAAGTTTATTAAACCTTACCACTAAGAAAGGTTCGTCCTTTTGATAGCAGAAGCTTTGAGCTTTTGGTACCTTCATTACATAAGTGGCATACCGTATCATGTATGTATCCTTTTCACTTCGTCTTAGTGGAGATAACTAATTAGCCTTCCAAAACAAGCAAAATTATTAGCTTCATCTAATGGTAAATGTGGATTACTGTTGAGTTCCGTCAATGGTAACAGCCAAAATTAGAATGAGAGGGAAACGAGATCTTGCATGCATTAAGAAAGCGTGGTCATGAAATTTCCAAGTTCCTTCCCTGAATATAATTTTGTTTTGATTGAATTATAAATCATCGATCATATGGATATAAAATATAGAAAGTCATCCCAAAAATCATTCTTTAAACTTTCGAATTCCCTTTACACCTTTGAAACAAAGCACGCCTTCTTTGACTGGCCCTGACCATACAAACTTTCTTGCGATCTTTTAACTTTGTTATCTTTTTTTAATAATAAAGAACAATTTAAGAGATGCAAGTTAATTGCGAGGGAGGAGGGGGAAAAAAAAAAAGAGAGGAGTAGAATCAATCTTTTTTTATCCAATATTTTTGTTCAATTTGATTACTTGAATGAAGATGACGTTACATCCTTTACTTTGCTCTTTCTTCGTTGACCTGTGGATGGAGAAAGAGCAGAATCAATTATGGAATTGGAAGTTCAACTATTCTATGGAATCCTTGTTAGCTTGTTTCTGTCAGCTGTATCACAAATTCAAGACCTGTATAGCGTTGAGTTCGGCCCGTTTAATGAGTCATATTACAGTAACTTCGCTGTCCGGTCGCCTGCTGCAATCAGCAATGGAGCCCTTCAACTCACTCCTGATTCTGCTGGTAACTTTGATCTCAAGCACAGGTCTGGCCGTGTGCTTCTCAATCAGTCGTTCAAGATGTGGGAAGATGAAGAAGATGGTGTTAGAGTAGTTTCCTTCAACTCCTCTTTTGTATTCAACATTTATCGGGTTGATAACTCCTCTGTCATTGGAGAGGGCCTCGCCTTCTTCATAGCACCTGACCTTAACCTCCCTGAAAACAGCGACGGGCAGTACCTCGGTTTAACCAACTCCTCCACCGACGGCAATTCCTCCAATCAGATTGTTGCAGTTGAGCTTGACACCTTCAAGGAGGATTTTGACCCTGACGACAACCACATTGGCCTTGACATCCATAGCATCATCTCTAACAAAACCACATCGCTTTCCAACTTTGACATCCAAATTGCTCCGGTGGGAATCAAATTCTTTAAGGTCTGGGTTGATTACGACGGTGTAAACAAATTACTGGAAGTGTACATGGACGAAGAAGGCAAGGCCAAACCTACGATACCTGTTCTGTATAGTAATCTTGAGCTGAGAGAGGTCGTTAATCAGTATTCCTACTTTGGCTTCGCTGCATCCACTGGGAGAGCTATACAGCTGAATTACGTTCACCGGTGGAACCTCACCGTGAAGCTTCTATCCCCCACTGTTATTAAAAACAGTAATAGTGATGATAAGTTGACGAAGATTGTTCTGCGGATTGTAGTGCCTGGTGTGGCTCTGTTGCTTTTAACGGTTGTGGGATGTTTGATATACTATCTGCGTAAGAAAAGAGCAATTCCTTCTGACACCATCTCAAAAGAAACCCTTCAGAGCCTCCTAAATTTTAAGGAGTTCAGGTTTAGCGATCTCAAGAAGGCCACCAACAATTTCGATGATAAGAATAAGATTGGTGACGGTAGCGTTAGTGTGGTCTACAAAGGATTACTGCACGATGAGCATTTAGAGGCTGCAGTCAAGTTTTTCAAAAAAGCTGACTTAAGATTGTCTCGTGAATGTTTCTTGCGCGAGCTTCAGATCATGGCCCATATCCGCCACAAACATCTTGTTCCTGTGCTTGGTAAATCAAAGTTTTCATAAGTTTTTTCCATTTACAAATGCTCGTTCAAAATTTAGACTTTGTAAGGCACACACTGCTTCTTTCTTTTGGGAAATATTTGATCTGATTTGTTGGATCATTGCTCAGAGCTGAAGAGAGTTCTGCATTATCTGATATACTGTACCATTTGCATGTGATATATTAGGGTGGTGCCTGAAGAATAAACGCTTGCTTCTGGTCTATGAGTTCATGTCAAATAGGAGCTTGGATAAACACTTATTTCATGAATCAGTGGCCCTGAGATGGACACTGAGGTTCAACATCATATCAGGGGTAGCATTAGCACTGAACTATCTCCATAACGAACACCACTTCAGAGTGGTGCACGGAAATGTTAAACCAGGAAATATCATGCTTGATTCAGACTTTACACCTCACCTAGGAGATTTTGGGTTAGCTGCTCTCTTGTCAGACGACATGGATTCCACTTCTGATGAGTTGGGTGTTCGTGGAACAATAGGCTATATTGCACCAGAGAATTTTCATACTGGTAGGTTATCTTGCAAGTCTGACATCTATGGCTTTGGAGTGGTAATTTTGGAGCTTGTTTGCGGTCAACGTGTGAGCGTCCAGATTGCTGGTTTCCATAGCTTGGTGGATTGGGTGTGGTGGCTCTACCGTGGAGGGCGGATACTGGAGGCAGTGGATGAGAGGCTACACAGTGACTATGTGGCCGAGGAAGCGGAGAGGTTGTTGCTGCTTGGGATGTCTTGCTGTAATCCAAATCCAGACATGAGGCCTGAAGCACAAACTATAAGTCAGATGATTTCAGGATCGATGGCAGTTCCTCCTGTCCCATATTTCAAGCCCGCGTTCATGTGGCCTCCTCCGCCAGAAGACATGGAAGCAACAGGGAACACCAACATGAACTCGAGCGTCAGCTTCGAGATTGACACCGCTACAGATGAAGAGTAATTCAGTTTTTTTGGGTTTGGTTGTTAAATTTTGCTTTATCATGTTTTACACATTGCAAGGAAATCACAGAAGTGGAACCTGAGAGGGTTGAACAGTCTTAATGTAAGATTTTCACATTGGTAAATAATGACCTCCGCGAGAGTTTTTGTTTTTTTTATTTATCAATTCCAATATTGATGGAATAGAAAATGTACTTATACTAATTCATATCTAATTAGCTATTAGAGACCGAAAGGAAGTTAGTAACTGTTGAATGAATTGTGATTCCAAAGCATAAAAGTGCTCTTTGGAGAGCTACACTTTCTATCCTCAATTTTCACTTACAGACAGGAACCAGAGTCGGCCTTTCCTGTCAATGGTACAACAGCTCTAATCAAAACGGAGAGCACTACTCAAATAATATCAAAAGGTGAAACTTAAGTGAAAAATTTGAGAATCGAAAACTGAATCAAAAAGAAAAATGAATTGAATCTTCTTTGCATATGTTGTCGAAAATTTTAACCAAACCTTGTGTAGAGCTTCTTCTCACAAATGGGTGACTAAAGTAACGCCATCTATGGTTCCTCTGTTCCTCCAATCCTTTTCCAGACACCTCCTCACAAAGCTCCTAAACTCTGGGGATGAATTTTCAGGCATTTCTAAGGTCTCTCCAAAACATATTGCACACACCAATGATGCCCAATCTGGTTTCTCTCCGACTCCGGTCAACGGATAGCGACCCTTTACACACTCCAGAACAACCACCCCAAGTGACCAGACATCGCCGGCGAACCCTTCAGCGTTATGATCCCCACCCCACCTCTCGGGATCGAATCTCTCAGGGCTCTCATATACGCCATGTGCCCATGAAGCGATCGCATGAATCGTGTTTGCCCACCACAACTCTGCTTACTCCAAAATCCGCTATCTTCACGTCACATCTTGCATTGATCAATATATTCAATGGCTTTATATCCCCGTGGACTGTCTGCATTCTATGCAGATACTGAAGCCCTTGAAGACCACGGCGAGCTACGATGGAGATAACCTCCTCCGGCAACATTTTACGTTGAAGCAAAACATCGTGGAGCAAACTTCTCTCCATGTGCTCCATGGCAAAGCAAAGATCATTGTCACTATCGAAAACTGCATGGCACCGTACACTGTAAGGAGAGTCGGCACCGTACAATATCATTTCTGTTCTGTTGCTATTAGTGTTGCTTTGCTTCTTTTAAGTTTAATTTCATTTTTATTTTTAATTTTAGTGTTTATTTTTATTTTTAAAATATAAAAATTAAAAATATATAAAATTAAAAAAAATTAATACAACATAAAAATTAAAAAAATATCACAAAAATTATAAAAAATACACAAAAATTATAACAAAAAAATCACAACTAACAATCTAACACAATTAATTATTTTCATGAACATGAAATGCCATTTTTAGCTAAGCTGTCAAATAGTAACAATTTTTAAAGCTGATTTTGAGATTTAATTAGAGAAATCTACAAGAATTGATAACTTTATTTTTTTTTTGAAAATTAAGAATTGATTACCTAACATCAAGTAAGTCAGAATTTCCCAGATGCTGAAATGCTTTCAAGACTCCAGAAGTGCTTTAGACATTTTTAGGGAGGTGACAAACCGACTTGAACGATTTGATTTGTTATAGTTACTTATAATCATCATAGGAGGGTTATATAGTTGACAAAAATAGAAACGATGGCTGATAATGTATACTTTTGTTGGGTGAGTAGCGAAAAGATAGACATTAACTGGTCTGTTAATTAGAAGGGAAATTGGTCCAATTTCGAGACAAATTTAGTCATAACCCTCCAAGTTAATGTATTGTTCAATTATAATTAGGGTATTGTATGACTTGATCATAATAATTATACAATCTAAGTGTAAGTTGTTTATTTTTATAAACTATTTTAATAGTATTGTATGTATCTTATTTATAGAAGATATTTACGAAGATATTACATGATTTTTACGTGTTAAAAGGAGGACATAAGGAGGTGCATGCAGTCGCTGCCTTTAATCTTTGGTACTTGAGGTATATATTTTAGAAGAGAACGTTGCTTTTGTGACCACCAAGCTCATAGAACAATTGAAATATTCATTTAAGGCAATGCGATTGAAGATCTTTCTGACTTAATACCACATTTATTCTCCTAAAATGTAGTAAGTTTAAATACAAATATTAAGGAAATTAATATTTTATGCCGATCATTAATATATCTGACTCAGAGTTTTAGAAATAATTTTGTTCTTTAAAACCTTCATAATGCTATTGACGAGGTTCTTTTAAAATTATGTGTCAAATCAATCCTTTCAATTTGATCATATTAAGATTAGTTATGACATTAATTCAAATAAGAAATTAAAATTATGGATCAAATTTTAGTTCATTCCAATTATTTTTTAGGCAAAAGGGTCTTATAAATTTTAAAGTTTTCAAAAAATTTAGGTTAACTCTTAATGTTTTATATTATCAAAATTAAACTTTAATATTTTAAAAACGTTAAAAAAGAACACTAACGCTCGTCAAACTTCAAAATCAACCCTAGTAAATTAACTCCGTTAACTATAACTGTCTTTTGAAAATTTCCATGTGGACCTATAACACCAATGTCCTCTTCCCCACACATAAAACGACACAGGTTTTGCTTTGGCTAGAGTCATCTTCTCCGCCTCCCTCCAACCCAGATACGGTGCAACATCATCAAGGGATCATCTTTTTCACCGCTATAGTTCGTATCTGTCCAGTTTTCGTCTTCTTTGTTGTAGTATTGTCCCCCGTTGTTGATGACACGCACTAACCAAACAAGAAGATAATGATGTTTATGGATTACGATAGGACACTCTCCCCCATTGTTGATGACCCAGATCA
>JAOXYD010000001.1:10103220-10129343 GCA_028565735.1 Pinacopodium congolense | reverse complement strand
ATTGTTTAATTAATATCTTATTATGTTTGATTTGCATAATGGATCTTAATGATGAAGATTGGAGAAAAAACTTGGAAGAAACCTCTTTGTTCTGCCCCATAACGGCACCATGAAAGGGTGTTATTGTCTGATGAACAGGGGGCCATTGAAGGGTCCAGAATTCGACCTATAACGGCACCCTGTGAAGGTCCCATTGTAGGATAGTGGGGTGCCATTACACGCAGAGTCAACAATTTCAGCTCCCAATAGAAAAAGATTTTTTCTTTTGAATTTTCTTCAACTAACAAACAATTTTAAGCATTCATCTTTGGTATTTAAAAAGTAAATCAACTAAAGTTATCAATAATAACATGAGCATATAATTTTCCTCCTATACTAGCTCCTCCAGTAGGACTAAATAAATCCATATGAAGTACTTCAAGTGGTCTAAAGGATGTTACTGATTTTTTGCTTTGAAAAGTGCTTCTTACTTGCTTTCCCATTTGGCATGCTTCACATATTCTATCCTTTTCGTACTTCATAGTTGGAAGATCTCTAATGAGTTGTTCTGAGTCAAGTTTCGAGAGGAGATCCATACTCGTATGTTCAAGTCATCGGTGCTAAGTCTAAGCACAGTTACTTAAAGATATCAAACACTTGTTTCAAGATTAGTAACACAATATAAATGTTTCCTTCCCTTTTTCCTAAGAAAATAACACTATCATCATCGATTTTAGAGACAACATATTCACTTCTTATAAAACTCGCTTTATAACTTTTATCACACAATTGACTAATACTCAACAGATTATGCTTTAAACCTTATCGATTAAAGGACAGTTATCTTTATCTACTTTTATAATGCCACTTACCTTATCCTTGGTATTATCACCGAAAGTGACAAGTCCTCCATCCTTACTTTTGAATGTAATGAACTGTCAGAGATCGCAAGTCATATGTCGTGAACAAACGCTAGGTACATACCATTTATTTCTCCTTTTAATGTCTGACAAAATAAGAAATAGATTTAGGAACCCATCTTATTTTGGTTCCTTAACTGTTAGCAAAATACCTAACTCATCCTTTTAACATTGATAATCTCTAAATTATAAAATCAAGACAAAATAAGATATAAAATTGAAAATACTATTTCATAAGATTTTACAAAGGCTACGGCTGCAAAAGTTAAATTCATATCTAAGTAGGAAGACGACATATGGAAAGAGTGAGAATTAACTATATATTGTTTGACCATACCACCCCCATCAATCGACAGAACTATGTTAGGTTGACCGATGTTTACGGTCGATCGACCGAACTCAGAATAGACGCACAGATAAGATGTTTTCGTTTATAAACACAAAATTTAGCATATACTTGAAGTTCTATCTAACTTTTTCAATCCACATTATTTTTGTTTTTTTTAGTACTATATTTCTTGTATTCATTAGATATGCCATTTAATCGATCATAACAAAAATACGAAATATGTCCATAGTGTTCACAATATGAAAAACATAAAGCAATGTGAATTTTATAGGAATTTATCGGTCTAAACATACTGTGAGTTCTTTAAAAATACTTTTTAGGTTGAATGAATGTTTTTCTATCATTTATTTGTCTTTGGAAAAATTTCCTAGGTTTTTAGTATATATAAATAATGATGTCTAGAATGTGATTTACTATGTGCATCATAAATAATTTTAAATGAACTTTCATCTTCTAGGTTCTTCCCTTTAACGAACATAGTTTTGCTAGTGGATAATTCATTGTTGTATCCTAATCAATGTTTATTGTTTCCAAGTTTCTGAACACACAACAATGTTTCTAGTTTTTTTTTCCCTTGTTAAAATCTTCAAGTGATTCTTTTAGGGATTCAAATTCTTTCTTTAAAGACCTATTTTTGTTAAATAGTTCAACATTGTCTTTGTTAACCAAAACCATGTCTTTTTTAAGATTTTCATTTTTCGATTTATATGCATCTAACTCTTCTAGGGTTCTCTTATGTTTATCAAGCAATTCCTTGTTCTTCTTAGTTAACGCTTCTATGTATTATAACACTTCATCACAAGAATATTCATATTCATTTTCAATTTCATTTTCACTGGGAGAGGGACATACATTATTGTATGCCATTAAGCATATGTTGGCTATTTACTCTTCTTCAGAATCTCTTAACTCGGACCAAACGGTTTTTAATGCTTTCTTTTTCTTGAAGTCTTTCTTTTCTTTCTTCTATGCCTTATTTTCTTTCATTTCATATTTTTCTTCTTCTTCTTGTAGGTATGGGCATTGCGATCTCAAGTGTCCTTTTTCTCCACAATCAAAAAACGTTATATTAGACAATTTATATTTAAAGAAGGATGTAATTTTTCGACGTTTTAAGGCATTTCGCATGAACTTCTTTAGTCTTATCATGATAAGTGCAAGTTCCTCGTTCTCGCTGCCAAGCGGTAATTCTTCATTTTTGCTTTCCTCCCTTTTGAATGCTTTAAATGCTATATTTTTCTTTTTCGATATGTCATATTCTTCTTGAATGTTTTTCATCCTCATCTCATATGTCAATAATGAGCCAATAAGTTCATCGAAAGAAAGTGTATTGAGATCTTTAACCTCTTGAATTGCTGTTACCTTGGCTTCCCATGAGTTTAGTAAAGACATAAGGATTTTACTAACAAGCTCAACATTAAAATAGGTCTTACTTAAACCTTTTAAAGCGCTTGCAATATTATTAAAATGTGCACACATAGAAGAAATGTTCTCATCGTACATCATTCGAAAAAGTTCATAATCATGAGTAAGCACTCTTATTTTGGTTTCTTTGACTTGGTTTGTGCCTTCATGAGTGATTTCCAAGGTATACCAAATGTCATATGCAATTTTGCACATAAAGATCCTATTGTACTCTTATATACTTAAAGTACAGTATAAAATATGCATTGCCTTACAATTTAAAGATACATATCTCTTTTCCCTAGTATTCCATTCATTTTCTTTCTTTAGTGCTAGTTTATTACCTATAAGTTTGGTAGACATGGAAAATTCTTATGATACCATCATCCATAAATCGACCTTTTTACCCATCAGATAATATCTCATCCTATTCTTCTAATATATGTAATTAGTTCTATAAAAGAAAAGGATCTATAAGGATTATGGCCTTCTTGGTTAGATGAAGAACCTACAAAATTCATGAAGTATGTCATAGATATTTTCTCACTAATTCATTAAAATTAAAACTATATGTGACTCCTACACTCTGATACCAATTGATGATCCTATACAACACCTAAGAGGGGGGTGAATTAGGTTATAAAAATTTATGCAAATCACAAAACACTTTAACGAAAATTGCGGAAGCTAAACACAGATATTAAAATGCACAGAAAATATATAATGAATTTATACTATTGAATAAAAATAAATAAACAATACAAAAGAAGAGTTATAGTTTCAACCACTTACAAACTCCTTTTGAGGCTCAAGGATAACCCTCTCTTTTATTTTTCTAAGGCTCAAGAATAACCTTGTCAAATTTCTTTCGAAAGGCTCAAGAATAACCTCTCTAATATAATATTTTAGTATGCAAAAAGAGGCACTCAAAGATTAAACCACAAAGCTTACTAGCTTTTTCTCACATAAAAAAATAATACGGACACACAATACACCTCTGAATACTTAGTATACTTCATTGTAGTTTGTTGTAACTCATTGTATTTTTCTTTTGCTAAGCAACTAATTTATAGTGCTAAACTAGATCAATTAGCCGTTGCTGAATCTCCAACATTCATCTTCGTCATTTTTGTTTATTATTGTTACGTAATATGATCATTCTTAATCTTTCACTGTGTAATCTTTTCATTCGATCGACCGATAAATGACATTCGTTTGACCAGACTCCTATATTTTCACTTTCAGTTGACCAGTATCTAGGTTCAATCGACCGATCTTTACTTTTGCTGTGTTCAGTTTACCAATTCCCATTCAATCAATCGATCCTATTTTAACATCAGTGGCATGAACCAACGTCTTTACTTCATGTAGTGCTCTTCTAGACTTTAAGTTCTAGCCTTTTTATCCAATTCACTTTAAGCTTCTTCTTTTTAAGACATCAATCCTTGCAACATACTTAAGTATAAATATTAGTCGTAAAAGTATTTTTTTCATCATCAAAATAAGGTGAAACCTCCTTTGGTTCAATAACTACAAACCCAAAACTTCAATCCACTCATGGATGACAATTCATTTAGCAGCTAGCTCTATAGTGAACCTTTGGCACAAAGATAATAAGCTGTCGGCGCAATGCTGGCAATGATAGAATTCTAAGAAATCCTATTTTTTTACGATAGTTCAATACTTTACCTATGAGCCAATATGTAAACAATCTAAAGCTTTGTGGGGTTTCTTTGCTTGATTGCCATAGTGGGAGCAGTCCACTTACTTTCAATCCAATTGTAAGTAGAACAAGAGGAGGACATAAGAGCTCACTTGCATCATAGGATGTTAAATTGGACCTTTAAGAAAAACTATGGAAAGAAAATTTTAATATTAATTTTGTATAAATAATTTTACATGAAAGAATATTTACTTAACATTTGACATAAATAAACAATCTTGCTAATTAGTTTATCACACTCTCCTTTACATTACTCACATGTCACTCTGACTTACAACACCCACTCACTTTAGTTTTTATTTTAAGACACTACACACACTTGCTACCCACTCACTCTTCTTTTGCTCACATCTTGCTACGCACACTTACAATTATAATACTCCCCTATTTATAACTGACTAAGTCGGTGGCTTGAAGAATGAGAGCCATATGTAAAGTCGGCGACCATTAATCTCTTAGACATATCTTTTGTTTTCTGAAATGCTTTATCTTTTGTTTTATTTTATTATAACTAGAAACTTCATCATGTTTTTAGAGAGGTGCTGTTGAATTTCTCTTCATTTCTCTCCCTTAGCATCAAATCTTAATCCTTTCATTTTCAAACATTTAGCCATACCAAGTTGCTTGCATAACTTCAAGAACTTAGCTGAAGAAAGTCCTTTCATAAATAAGTATGCTATTTGTTCTTCACTGTGAATAGGAACCATCTCTATGTTGCTTTGTAACACAGTCTCACGAAGATAGTGATAATGTACTTTTTCTATAGCTCAATAATCTACTCCAATAGTTGATAATGACATCGTTAATTGTCTCTTACTATATCATGATACTAGTCCTTATCCAAATTTAAACACATAACTTGTAGTTGATTGATGCGTGTCAGGATTTCCAGTGTAGTCAACATTGTATTAGTTGACTAGTTTACAATCTTCATCTCTTTTATAGAAAAGAGACCATACTCAATTGTGTCTTTTATATATTGTAAGATTCATCGAAAAACATTAAGATGAAATTTCTTTGGTTTTTTACACAAACGACTAACCAATCTAATTGAAAATACAATATTTGGCCTTGTAAGTGTTGTGTAGATTAGACTTCCAACCAAGCCAACACATATCAGACTTCTAACCAAGAAAATATATAGTAACATCTTTTAAGTCCTCTCCTTCCTTAGTAGTAATCTTGATATTTGATAGTAGAAATATTTTAGGTCTTGTAGATTTGATATTGTTTTACACTCATTCATGCCAAAATTTTTGTAATAAGTCCCTCACATATCTAACCTTCATATGATCTACTTCTAGTCTAAAATTTCTCCAAGTTCTTTCATCTTAAATCGAATTGATAGATTTTCTTTTGTTTAATTAATTTCTTCTTCTTCATCTCCACTGATTATCAAATCATCTACGTAAAGTAGTACGACTACTAATTTGCCTCTATATGCTTTGAAAAATAGTCTTGAATTTACATTGAAAAGTGAATAACCATTTTAAATTAAAAAAAATCACTTATCTTACTGTACCAACTTCTTTGTGCTTGTTTAGGTCCATAAAGTTTGCAAATTTTGAAAACATATTTGAGATTATTCTTATTCTCAAATCCTTTTGGCTGGTCCATATATATGTCTCGATCAACCGCTCCTTGTAAGAAAGCATTCTTCAAATCAATCTACCAAAGCTTCTTAGATTTGTTTGCTACTAATGTTAGCAAGACATGTGTAGTGGTTACTTTTGCTATAAGACTAAAGGTCCATATTGCTAAGAAAATCCTTGAACCATTAACTGTGCCTTGTACCTTTCTATTAAGCCATCGAACAAACCTTCATCTTATAAACCCATTCACATGATATGAGTTTTACATATTGAGGTAGCGGTACTAAGTCTCAAGTTTGATTTTCTTTCAATGCTTGGAAGTCCTGCTCTATTGCTTTTCTCTAAACATCCTTCTTAATTACTTCTTCAAAAGTTGTTGCATCATTTTCTTAGATAAGAGCAACCTCAACATATCTTAAATTGGGCTTTCGAATTCTTTTTTATCTTTTTAATTGTTTTTGTTCCCATCATTGCCATCAATTTCTTATTGACTAAGCATGATCCTCCTCCTTAACTTTTTAATTCACTCCAGTTTTCAACTGACTTGCAATTGAAATTGGTAGAGTCATTACTTCCATAATTATAAGTCTTGAACTTTCTTCGATAGTAATCCTTTCTTGTAATCTTTCCTCCAATTATTTTGAACATGGAAGTGTTACTTCTGATGGTGTCCACTAAGAAGAAGCTTCATCGAAACCACATTATTTATGTGTAACATTAATTTGTTATTAGAGTGTAGCATCTCTAACCTTTTCTTTCATCACTATAGCCTACAACGATGCATTAAATTGTTTTCTTATCAAGCTTAATTCCTAAGTTATCTATTACAAAAACATAGCAGATACATCTAGACACTCTAAAATAACTAATTGTAGATTTATTCTTACACATCATTAGAAAGAGAGATATAAAACTGAGTCTTACTTGGGGTAGTCGATTAATCACATACACTATTGTCTTTATACATTCTACCTAAAATCTTCCTAGCATTTTCCTAGAATGTAGCATGTAGCATGTTTTGAAATATCTCTGCTATATGTTGATTTTTTCTTTTAGCCACCCTATATTGTTATAGGATCCTTGGAAATGTTAATTGTCTTCTAACTACATATTCTTTTAAGTATTTAGAGAAAATTTCTTATGTACACTTCTCTTCATTATCTGTATACAAGTATTGAATCTTCTTACCATGATTTATTTTTGTTTCATCTTTAAACTCCTTGAACTTATCAAATACTTTAGATTTATCCTTTATAAAATAAACCCAGACATACCTGAAATATTAACCAATGAAGGTAATCATATCGTATTCCTCCAATTGATGGTTACTTCACAGAATCAAATACATTTGATTGCACAAGCTCTAATGGCTCTTTAGCTCTATAACTTGACTCTATAAATAGTAACTTATGAGCCTTACCATATTGAAAGCTAGAGCATATGACGTCTCCTCAAACATCGAGTTGAGGAAGACCTTTAAGCATGGATTTATTTATCATTATATGTAACTTGTTGTAGCTAACATGTCCAAGTCTATGCCATAAGTCTGTTGTCTCACTCTTTCGAGTCTTGTCTACATATGCTAATTCTATTAATAACACATGGAAAAAGTATAATAGTTGACCCTCTAAACTCGATGTGTTTAGTATTAATAATTTTGGACACACTTTAACATCATTTAGACCAAACACCACATAATTTTCTTTTGATTTCAGTTAAGATACTAAAAGTAGATTTTTTTCACTCCTAGCACATGATACACATCTCACAATTGTATCATATTGGTGCAAGATTGTACTATTATTCACATTTCTCCAATATGAGTGTTTGGCAACCTTGAATTATTGGCTGCCATAATCTTTAATTGACCTATATATTCTAATAAGTTTTCGAGTTTTTTTTCTCATTGCATGTCTTAAGATTAAAGCAGGTTAAGTCAACAATCCAATTCTTCTTATAGTCAATTTTCTTGGATTGTCATGATGTTAATGTCTTCTCCTCAGAAAATTCCTTTATAGTGCTATAACATCTCTCCTCTTCACATTCGAAAGCTTTAGCATCGCTTTTTTTCACTATTCTCTTCGAATTTGTTGTTACTTAAATTTACAATAATGCCTTCAATTGGTTTCTTATTGCAACGGTAATCTCGAGTAAATTGGCCCTTATTTTCACATTTAAAACATTCATCATTTTTCTTTTTGTAGCTTCTTAATTAATTTAGTGAAGATTCCCCTATTTTAGAATTTGTTTGATCTTCTTTTGAAGATCTATTTTAACAATTTGTCTTATTATTGAAGTCTTTCCCATATGTGGGTCGACGCTTTCCTTTACTGCTAAAGAGTGCCTTTTCATCACTCTTTAGTGAGACCCCTACCATCTATTTAGCTAAAGTTTCTTGATTGGCTAATAGATTTTTAAGCTCTTCCAAAGAAGGCTGATTTGCTATCCTTTGAAAGTTATAATAAACCCATGATACTCGGATCTTAATTTATAAATAATTATTCTCCTTTTACAAGAATTACTAATTGCAGGCTCACAGTTTAATTCTACACTATCATTATAAAGAGACTTCAATTTGGAGAATTACTGATTTATCGACGTACCATTTTATTTGGTTACCATTAACTTATTCTTTAATTATTGAAGTTGTATTTCATTTTTTTAGAGTAGCTTGATGCAATAATATCCCATGCCTCCTTTAGTGTTCTTACATCTTTTATATATTTGAGACTATCATCTTCAATAGAAATTTTAATAGCATATAAAGCCTTACCAACCTTTGCCTTCCATCTTTGCAATGCAAATGTAAATGCTTCAATTCCTTTATCTTTAGGGTATTATAGTGTCACTTCCACTAACAATTTTTTATAACTCTTGGCCTTCTAAATATGATTGTATTATTGTCTTCCAAAAGCTATAATTATAATCATTGAGCTTCTTAATCATGCCTATAATTTCAAAATTTTCCATCGTGGCTTTATTTTGTCCTTGACCAACAACTTTCATAGTCGTAGATTGCTTACAAATAATAGACTTCAATTATCACGCAAAATAATATCTAAGACCAATTCACTCTAACTTAGGGTGAATATCGGTCCTAAATTGACTGAGTTTTTATACTTAATTTTTAAATTGGACCACCCTTAATAAAAATGACAAAAAAGAACATTTTTATATTAATTTAGTACAAATAATTTTACATGAAAGAAGACTTACTTGACACTTGAATCAAATCAAAATTCTTGTTAATAAGTTTATCACACTCTCCCTTAGACTACTCACACACGTCACTCACTCTGACTTACAACACCATTCACTCTACTTTTAGCAATCTTCTTTTGCTCACTTGTTGCTACACACACTTATAACTATAATACTCACCTATTTACTAAGTTAGTAGCTCGAAAAATGAGAGCCACATGTAAAGTAGGTGGTCATTAATCCCTTAAAAATGTCTTTTGTTTTCTACAATGCACTTTCTTTTTATTTTAATTTTCAATAACTAGAAGCTTCATCCTGTTTCTAAAGAGGGCTCTTCATGGGATAATAGCATTGTACTTAGAATCCTAACTCTATTATTTCTCTTTGCATTTTGATGGTGTGAGCTATTACGATGCATGTACGATATAAGGAAACAGAAGTAAGAGAAGATGTTTAATAGTTTGTTTAATCCAGAGGCAATTAAGGAAATTCGAGTTCTCACAACTTAGTAAGGCTACCAATGTATTCTCTGCCACAAGTCTTATTAGGTATGGTTGATTTGAAGAAGTTTTCAATACTATAATGAAGGATGGGTCTAATGGTGTTATTAAGAAGCTTATAATATAATGAAGGATGGGTCTAATGTTGTTAACAAAGGGACTGAGAGCTCATGCTTGAAATGGAAACTCTAGAAAAAAAATAAAAACATAAAAATCTTGTGCCCCTATTAGGTTATTACAAAATAGGCGAAGAGAGGCTTTCATTCTTATTCGGGCAAAGACAATCTTATTCAACCACTACATTGAAGATGCTAATGTGGTTACAACTACAGAGTTTATGGTTTTCAAATTTGTTTTCATTCTTATACCATCGGAGACAATTCTTTTGTTGGACTTAGATCATCATGGATAAATGTCAGATTTTTCACCTTGAAAATGCCAAATTTTAATAATTATTCAACAACTTCTTTCTTATTAAAAAAATAATTATAGAATTGAAAATTTTTTACCTCATCTATACATGACGTGTCACATGGATATTTTAATTTTTTACATGTTAGTCATGTCATTATCGTCAACAGAAAGACTAATAGTAAGTTAAATTTGTAATAAATTGAAATTTTTGGTATTTAATTTGTACTTTTTGAAATTTTGACTACTATTGTAAATTTGGGTACAATTGAGAATTTTTTTTTTGTAATTTGCCCATTTTTCATAATTCATAATTCTTTTTGGAGTATTTTGATCTTTATCTAGTAGGCACAAATTAGAAGTTCATGATACATTTGAGTTCAATTATCCACTATAGTATAACCTATTTTTATACATACTAATGATCAATACAGAAATTATCAACTCTGTCCACTCTCTGGATGATTATGAAACTGTCAATGGGAATCCGTAAAGCAGGTTTATTCCAAATTGCAATTTCTAAAGGTGTTGTGACTAATAGATTTTGTTAAAGCACTCACATTTTTCAAAAAGATTTCTACTTAAATTTTCACATTATAATCCTAAAAAATGCTTACAGCATTAAAATTATGTTTTATTATATACATTTTTTAATTTTTATCATATTATTATGTGGTTAACATTATTATTTACACTCTTTAATAATCAATTATGCTCGTATTAGTAATTTTCATAACAATGTTGCTTTATGGTTTAAATTTTGTTATGTTTTTTTTTTTTTGGCATACTCGATAATATAATTCTCAAACATTTGTGAAATATTTTTTTGAAGAGTTTGGAGATTTTGAGTTGGAAAACCAAAATCAAAGAGAAGGGATTTCAATACGAATAAAATATCCACAGATAACTGAGTTTTCCTAATGCAATAGGTATTTACAATTCCTCACCAAATAGGATTTTTAAATCTCATTACAAATTGTGATTTCTATTTAACGTACTTATAATTTTACAAATAGTTGAATACATTATTAAAATTATTTAATCTTTAAGGACAGATCACATTGACATTGGCTTGGCGGAAGTAATAAAAATTATTGTCCGTAGAGCTGAGCAATTAAGGATTTCCGAGTATGCTTCGGAGCTGCAAATTCCTATTTCGTAAATTTGATTTCGTGGAGTATCCTATAAGTACATTCATCACAAACTCCAAATTAGAGCAGTTGCAACTAAGATACTTTCGTGATACCCAAGTACTCCAAATTACAGCGTATTCAGTAACTAAGGACTTTAGAGGATGTTTCGGAGTTACAATTCCTACTTGCTCGCTGTTAGGATTTCTTATGTTTGATTTTCTGGAATAGCCTATAAATACATTCATTACGAGCCCCGAGTAGTTGCAACTAAGATCCTTGCGAGATAACCCAAGTATAGGTTTCTTTTTGGTTTCGATCGATTGATCAAATATCTCCAGAGGAATAATCCACGCAACAATGGCAAAGTTGAAAGTAACAAGACGATCGTCTTCTACTGGCAGCACTGGCATTATTCTCCATTTTCAGCTTCATTCAAACAAGAAGGCCAAGAAATCCAAGCCACCCAGCTTTGAAGTTGAGCCACAGGGAAAGCCGATTGGAGGGTCAACCACAGGATGGCTCATCACCATTAACAAATCCTCCGATATTATCACTTTGTTCAATACTGCCAATGGCACCGAGCTCCAACTTCCACCACTATCTCAGTCAATGACACCCACATCCGACTTCAACATTGTTCATAAAGCTGTGTTATCTTCTCCTCCAGGCAACATCATGGACGAGGACTATGTTGTTATGATTATCTACGGAAACTCAAAGCAACTGGCTTGCTACAAAGAAGGTGATGAAACTTGGACCCTGTTAGAAGAAGCTGGTGACTCTTATGATGATATATTGTCCCATGAAGGAGTGTTATACGCTGTTGATGAGTATGGGCAAGTGGTGCGCTATGCAGTGGATCCCTGCTTTTGGCAGCCCATATTGGAGGTAGTAACAGAAAGATGGTTCTTTTGGGGCCAAAAATTGTATCTTGCAGTAATAGAGGATTGCGTTTGTATAATCATCAGATTCATAAAAGATAAAAAAGAAGATGGTCTCGGACGTGAAACATACAACTTTAAAGTTGGAGCATTGTGTGATGACAGAAGCAAGGGTGTGGTAGTTAGTGGCTTAAGCAACTGGACTATTGTCTTAGGCCATAATCACTCTGTGGCATTACCACCCAGAACTGTTCTAGGATTAAAGGGTGATTGTATCTACTTCAAGGATGATGACGACTGCAAGTTCAGCAAGGATGATAATGGCAGTGGTTTTCGTTGCTTTAGCATGGAAGATTTTACTATTCACCATCAATTGCAGAATGAAACAGAGGAATTGTTACAGATTTGGAAGCGGGAAATAGTTAATTAGCTAATTAGTTCCATCTGTATCCCTTCAATTTGTGCTGACAGTTCTTGAATCTCTGTCTCTTGTAGTTGTTGGAATTATTGTATTTCTAGTTCATAATTGATGTTTCTCTTAGATGATTCAATAACTACTGGTTTTGTAGTCACTATTGTGAATACTTGGTTTCCCCTAAATATTTATGTAGTTGTTTTACAACACCAGATAAAGCTTGATTAAAGGGGCAACCAATTATCAATAGAAGCATTCTTTAAGTAAATACAAGAAAAGTTACGAGGAGCATTCAAGTAAATATGATTCCATCCACTGCCAACATCAAAATTATGAACTTTTTTTTAGGAGACTGTATCTAGTTAATGTATTACAATTATGAACTTTACCAATATGGTATAATTTTTTTAGGTTGAAGTGACAATAATAAATTAAAATATTCAAAAAAATTTCGGTGAAAAAAAAAAAAAAAAAAGGCTCCTCACTCAAACACCGTCATCTCCCATTGCACAAAACATAAACCCACCGATACAGCTCTTAATTTCCAAAACAAAAATCCTTTCTTCTATGTATCCCTGTCTTTTCTTCTACGAATCCCTGAATTCATAATTTATTATATGTTCTCGTATCATTTATTGTTATATCCTAAGGGCATAAGTAATGATGGCGCTGAAGTACAGAATTCTCCCAATAAATGATATTCAAACTTTGGAATATAAGGTTGTATCTGGTAGGAAAATATTGCGTCTTGTTTCTTATTTTGAACTCTCACAAATTATTTCACAACCGATTATAATTATCTAGCAAAAGAATAAGATTTTTTTTCCCATAATATAACGAGAATAAGAGGTGTATTTAGAAAATATTCTTATTTTTAATCTTTTAAAAAATTACAGAAATATTTGAATTGAAAATTTTTTATTTTTCTGATTTTATCCTTGAATTTTTTAATCAACTTTTTATATACAGTTTGCTACTTACATATTTCTATCAATGTCATAGATGAAATATATAAATGTTTAAATGTTGATTTAGTAAAATAAAAAAATTTCGAAAGTTAAGTTTTTTAAATATAAAGTTCAATAAATTAAAAGGAATTTCTTCCATTTAATATACAAACCACATTTTAATATTTAAAAACTTTCTCGAAATTTCACAAAAAAACTTCTTTTATGTTTTAATGGAAAACGAGGGTCAGCTTAAATAATTTAATATATTAAGTGTTAGTTTAAAGGTATTTAACAATAATAAAGTGTAATAAAATAAGATTGTCATATTGAAATTTTATCCCAAAACATTATTCAAAAAGATCTTAACCAAGTAAAAATAATATTAAATAATCATGAATAATCATTTTTTCCTACAAAATAACTTGGATTAACGAATGAAAAAAATTTAAGACCTAAACTTTATAATTGGAATACTTAATTTTTTACTATTATTTGTCACTAAATCAATTCTTCAATTTTTGAAAAAATTATTTCAAAGCATGACTCACACTTACAAGTTTTAGATTAAATATTGAAAATTTAATTTGTTCAATGAAAAAAAGAGGTCCATTAAAACACTAACATAATCCCTAAAACGATAGCAATGAATTCCAAATCCTTAACTCTCAATTCCTAAACCCAAACCTACAGCCATTTCCATACTAAACTTATAGTCATAATCTGGCACCTATTCTTTCCTCTCCCATGCAACATTATTCTTATTGAACTCATACGTGACAGTGGCGATGAATTACTAATGTAGAGCTGAGATATATTATTATTATTAATTTATTTCTATTAAAGTGTAAAAGACATTCTTATTCCTAATTATATTTTAGGATTTCATATTATTCTTTTGAAACTTTAGATTAGTTATAATATTACTTTTGAAAATTTGAGATGAACTTCTTTAGTTCTTCAAAGAGTTTTCATGCAACCTTTAAATTTCCGACGCTATATGCAATGTCAGGTGGTATTAGAGCAAGGATGTCAACTAGGAGTGATAGCAATGGTTTCATGACAGCATTCAAGAGGTTATGACTCCTTTTCTAGGAGACGAAGAGTTGCAACGTTTAAAGTAACATCTAAAGTAATAGATAAAACACATATTTCGGCATTTCAAGGAGCGTTTTGAAGAGATTTTAGAGCATCTGGATATTATAGAAATCAATAACTACAGGAGACGGGATAATCATAAAAGATCAGGGGTGGCATGATGAACTTATGGGTAAAAATATGCCTGCAAGGAGATAGCCAATCTATAAGAAGAATTAGAAGGAAGAAGATTATTATGATCTGAATAGATTTTGGCATTTTCAACAAGATGGACATGGGAGGAGAGTTGCCTAGGGTGAATATGAAGATAGAGATGGGGGGTTATAAATTGAAGGTGGCATCTTCTATTTCAATATTAGTCTATGTATTAAAGATTTCTTATACTAACTTATAGAAATTGATAGATTCTTTGAGTATTTGGAGATTGCACTTGAGAAAAGAGTTCGAATTATGGATTTCAAGCTGAAGGAGGGAGCTTTGACATGGTAGAAAAGGATTTAGTCAAGAAGGGAGCGTGAAGGGAAGGTTACTTTAAGTACATGGCGCAGGATGAAATCTTTATTGAAATAAGAGTTCCTACCACCAAACTATGAGAAATTTTTGTTCCAATAGTATCAACATTGTAGTTAGGGATGTCAGACAGTGCATGAATACACTGTAGAGTTCATGAGATTGGTGGAGTAAAAAAAATCTCCTCAAGTTTGAAGGGAAATAAGTGGCCAGATAATTTGAAGTGTTGAGGCCAGTGCTTCGAATCAGAATTGAAATTTAGGTTATCTGCACACTTTTTGAGGCAAAGAATATGACTCTTTATATGGAGATGATATAATAGGAACACAATAAGAGAAGTATGGAGAGTTATATAACTTTAAGCTCTATCGATAATTTTAAACCAACACAAGAGCATGCTTCACGAGGTTGTAGTCACGACATTCAAACTATAAAAGACAAACTACTGGGAAGAGCCCTATGGTAGAAATACAAGATAAGGAGGTGAAAAGGCCCAAGAACTCATAAGCTAAACCAACTGTAGGTAAGTACTTTAAATGCAATCAACCTAGGCATAGGTGGAATGAATGCATCGTAAGGTAGATAGTAAATATTTTAGAGAGAGATGATGAACACGAAGGAATCTATTGCGAGGCAGATGGCGATGAGGAGGAAGATTTTAATCTTAATGAAGGCTAGGCTTATATGGTTAGGAAACTAATGTTGATGCCTAAATAAGAGGACAAGACTCAAAGGCAATAATTATTCTGTACGAAATGCACTATTCATGATAAAGTATTTGGAGTAATTATTGATAGTAGAAGTTATAAGAATATCATTGGGAAGGAGGCAGTGGAGAGATTGGGACTACTTATGAAGAAACACTTAAATCCATTTGCCTTGGTAAGTTTTATTATTTATTAAAGTTTAATTTCTAAAAAATTGTGGCAGACAAGATAGAGGTTAAAAAGATGAGTAGAGTTTTATTCTCTATTAGTAAGCACAAATATGAGGTGTATTATGAACTGTTGATATGGATGTTTGTCATTTGTTGTTTGGGAGATTATGGCAATTTGATATAAATGCTTAGCATTCAGGAAAGTCCAACTAATATTAGTTGGAGACAAATGGGGTTAAGTACACACTCATACCGCTCAAAGCCAAAAATTTAACCTCTGAGGGTAATGATTTCTTATCCATAACCAAGAGGTTCAAGGTGGAGATCAAGAAAATAAGGCAAGTATATGTCTTAATGGTCAAGCAGGTGTTAATGAGTGAGGCAGAGTTTCAAGTGGAGGAGTATCTAAAGTTGATGCAACCCTTATTATAAGAGTTTAAAGAATTGATACCAAATGCTATCCTAGATGGGCTACCACCTATAAGGCCATATAGACCTCATTCCTAGATCAAATTTACCGAATTTGCCACATTACCTAATGAATTTAAAGGAAAGTGAGATATTAAAAGAAAAAGTAGAGGATTTATTGCTAAAGGGGCTTATACAGGAGAGTATGAGTCCTTGTGTAGTCTTAGAATTATCGACTCCAAAAAAGTATGGAAGTTGGTGGATGTGTGTTAATAGTAGAGCTATCAACTGGATCATAGTGAGGTATAAATTTCCTATCCTATGGCAATTACATGGTGCGATGGTGTTTTTAAAGATAGATCTAAATAATAGGTATCAATGAGATTCACGTCTAATTAGGTGACAAATGGAAGAAGAGAATTTATATAAGTGGTTGGTGATCCCGTTTGAGTTGTCCAATGGGCCCAATACTTTCATGAGATTGATGAATCAGATATTAAAATCTTTTATTGGAAAATTTAAGATGGTATATTTTGGAAATATCTTGATTTACAGTCATTTAGAGGAGGAGCATCTACTACATCTGTTGTATGTGCTAGAAGCCTTAAAATACAATCAACTATACATAAACCTTAAAAAGTGCAATTTCATGAAAGATACCTTGATATTCCTGGAGTATGTTGTGTCTGCAGATAGAATAAGGGTGTATGAAGTGAATAATAGAGCTATCAAAGAGTGGCCAATTCCAACCAATGTAGGGGAGCTGAGGAGTTTTCATAGATTGGCAACCTTTTATCAAAGGTTCATCATAAACTTTAGCATTATTTTGGCACCAATGATAGAGTATTTGAATAAAGGTAAATTTCAATGGGGAGAAGAAGCAGAATTAAGTTTCACTTTGCTAAAGGAAAAGTTATGTACAACGTTAGTGCTAGCTTTACCGAATTTTAACAAGATATTTGAGGTTAAATGTGACACTAGTGAAGTAGGGATAGGGGTTGTCCTATGACAAGAGAAAAGGTTGGTTGCATTTTTCAACGAAAAACTTAGTGAACCTAAAAGGAAGTGGTCTACCTATGATAAAGAATTATATTCGGTGGTGCGAGTGCTTAAAAAACAAGAAACACTACATGATCGCTAAGGAATTTATGTTATATTTAGACTATGAGGCCTTAAAATACTTACATAGTCAAAAGCATATTAGCAGTGATATACACATAAGGTATAGTCAATTCTTACAAAAGTTTTCATTCAGGTTGAGGCACAGATTCAAAGTTTAAAACAGAATTGCAGATACTTTAAGTAGAAGGGCATCTATGTTGCTTACTCTTAATAATAAAAGTGTGAGCTTTAAGCAATTGAAAGATGACTATGAGTATGATAACAACTTTGTAGAGATTTAGGAAAGGGTTTCTTGTGGTGGATCAATTGTTGGGACTTATATAAGTGATGGTTACTTGATGTTCAAACACCAATTATGCTTACCTAAAATGTCTTTACGGGAGTAAGTGATTTGGGACTTACACACAGGAATATTAGCAAGTCACTTAAGGTGTGATAAGACATTGGTAACCATTAAAGAGCAATTTTATTACCCCTAATAAAGGAGCAACATTTCTAGATTTGTAAAGGGATAATATAAGAATATGGGATTATATATGCCATTGTCCATACCAAAGGATATATCGAAAGATTTATCGATAGACTTTATTTTGGGACTACCTCGTATGTAAAGAAAGGCAGATTCAGTATTTGTTGTGGTTGACAAATTCTCTAAGATGATTCACTTTATCTCTTGTAAGAAGACCTCAAATGTATTGGACGTTGCCTGATTATTTTTCAGGGAAGTGGTTCACCTATATGGAATACCCAAGACTATTATTTCAGATTGTGATAGTAAGTTCCTTAGTTATTTTTTGCATATCTTATGGAAATTGTTTGATTCTTCTTTAAATTTGTAGCATAGCTTATTCACAAACTGATGAGCAAACAAAGGCTATCAATTAAACCCTGGATAATTTAATTTGCAGTATTTGCAAAGACAAGCCAAAGCAATGGGACTTGGCACTATTTCAAACAAAGTTCACATATAATAATACCATCTATAGTACAACAAGTAAATCACCATTCTCTATTATTTATACCAAAACACCTAAAAAAACACTAGATTTGCTTAAGATACTACAAGGTGAGATGACCAATAATAATCAAGAGACTTACAGAAACAAGTAACTGATAATAGAAAAAATATATACATATATATATAAACTATTATCTACATAACAAATTAACTAACTAACTTGATACCCACTCTAAATATTAATTATTGAATGTAATAAGTAAATGTAAAAAGGAAGAGGAAATCTAGATGTGTCCCTCATCTTATCCACTCACACTTTATTACTCTAATTCCTTATTAAAACAGTTTAACTTAATAATTGACTAATAAATTAATAAACGTTAATAAAATAATTTCCTACAATATAATATATTATGTAAAAAAACTAATTTGATACTAAATATCTTTAAAAATTTTCAAATTACACTTTAAATATCTTAATTTTTTATATTTCAGTCTTTATTAAAATTCTATATAAAAGTTCATGACGCTAAAATTAAATATATGAAAATTTTTTATTTTAATCTTTCTAAGAAGTTCTTATAAAAGTACCTTCATACAAAAACTAACTTATAATAAAAAGGGATAATAAATAGACAAGTGAGTAAACTTTTTGGCATTTTTTCAATTGAATGTTAAATCTTTAAGATTTTTCAATTAAGTGACCAATCTTTAAAAAGTTAATCAATTCAAGTAAAAATGTAAACCCATCATACTGTATAGCAAAACCATTATAGACAATTTCTTAACATAATTCTCATGATGATTCTATATTTTAGTTAAAGGGCATTACTCAACTAATGGAGTTTTATCTAACAATCTACATGCTTATCTCATTAAAAACGTAGGTAAAGAAAAACTTTTACAAGATAATTTTTCTACTGGAAATACCCTAACACCTCTCAAGTGCTTAACAAACTCACATAGAAAACTTCTTCATTGAAAACATCTTGATATTTCATCGGTTTCTAACAAAATCATATATCATATATCATATATCATATCTCACATGTTAATGACCATTGAATATACTCTATTCTAGGCAAGTAATTAATTCTTTAGTATTTCTTTTCTAATATATCCTCGTTCAAGTCAAATAACATTGATTTATATAACCACCATACACTATCATATTCAATCACAATATGTCGTATTCAACAATCTCATCGCATATTTATATAATTATTTCTCCATAAAGGCTTAAAATTCATGTTATTATATGGCATAAATTGTAGATTTTTTTTTCAACCTTGGGTTTTAATAAAAGTATATTTTACTTATTTAGGTCATAAAGAGAGATTAAAGGACCATCAATTAGGACCTTATGCTTGAACTGGTCATTTTGGATATCAAGTAAGTGGATAACTAGAATGTATTCTTATTGTGTGATATTTGTATTTTATACAGCTAAATATAAATTTTGTGTGTATTGTGGTTATTAGTTATTGTCTTAAAATTACAATAACTTAATGATGTTTAATTGGTTAATTGAAATGTACCGTTATCTATGTTTTATATGTATTTCTATGATAGTGGATTTAAATTGTTAAATGAGATTAGTTTTGATTAAAGATTAAATTAAGGTATACTTTGCTTTAAGAATTGACTGCATTAAATTAAGGCTAATAAATAGTTGAGAAATATATGAGAATTTTGTAGAAAAGGGTCATCTAACACTTAGCCTTAGACAAGTCAATCTATATAAGGTTTGAGACTCTACCAAAATTTATACCTACTCTAATTTCACTCGTCCACATTTGCTTTGGCATTTTCGCTTGCCTTCTTTATGCATTAATCTAACTAACCTTCTACCTAAGACCCTCTTTGAAAGGTCACTAATAAGTTCTCCAAAGTTTAAAGGTCTAAACAATAGACCTTCATAACTTTTTTGGATGATTGGTTAGAAGAGACCACGGAAAGTTTCATCATCCAGTCCATCATTCAACCTAACATTCAAAGCATAGATGTTGCCTACCCTCATCCCTAACCCCAATTTCTTTAATGTGACAAATTTTAATTGGTTATATATATATTTAGGAAATGAATCAAATGATCCTGTTTAATTTTTCTAATAATAAATACATTATACAATATTACTAAATTTTTGGACAATAACACCCATGTTGGGTTTATTGTCATTTGCCATATTAAATACCAAATGGTAGTTATAGTTTGAATTAAATATAAAAATTTTCAAATAAAATCCAAAAAGTGATAATGGAAATTATCTTGAAAATCTTACTATGTGAAACCAGAAACAAAGGTTTTCATCCAAGAGTTCTTTAACCTGTGAACTTTAGACATAATCCAAGTAAATGATTATATTTAGATCATGTGTAAATTTAAATTCGATCCAATATCCTCGTGATATTTCCAACAAATGATACTAGAGGCAAATTTTCTTTTAAACATATGTATATTTTATTTATTTATTTATCCAAATACATTTATAAGAGATATTTTAAAGTAAAAAGATAATCATGAATATCTCAGTGTTATATCAAAGCTAAAGATATTTTCTTTTAGATTGAATAATTTCCTAAATTCAAATCAATTCTTACGAGAAAAATAAAGAGGGTCGTAAAAGGTATGTTCATTGCATATTTATTTATTTTCATATTTTGGATTCAATGTTAATGCATATGCTTCTTTCTTGAAAGCACCCTTTAACATCTGTTTATAACTTTGATGAATTTGTTTCTCCTGATGATTTTGTTTCATAAAGCATTGATGAATGATTTGTTTTATAGAGTTATGATGTTTGTTTCTCTTCTTTCAATTAGTTAGATGAATGAACAAAGAGGAAGAATGAGAATATTGATCAAGATATTTAGAATCTTGAACCATGATTTTATTTGGATTTTTATAAAAATAAATAAATAATATATAAAAGGTTGTTTACATTGATCACGGAGAGATCATGATCAATGTGGTCATGGAGTTAAAGACCTTATGACATAATAAAGGAAACACGTTAATGGATTATAAAAATAATAAAAATAAAAAATAAATAGAATGTGATGTGGAGAAAAAATAGATGGTCTTCCTATAGTCCTAGATTAAGGGTTACCCAAGTAATTATTAACATTTAGACCTATTTGAGACGTTACTTGGATTTAAGGAAAAAGTCATGAAATTTAGTTGACCCTATACCCCTCACAAGCCTATAAGAGTTTTTTGCATAAATTAATGTTATGGACTTATAAAAGGTTTTAATGGTTTTGAGTTTGAGATTAAACAGATCATGGGTTTATAATTAATCAATAGGAGAACCTATAAATATAAAGGGCTAATTTACATTAATACTAGGCTAGTTTTGAGTTATAGGTCGATTCATAGGTTCTTAGTGGACTAATCCCAAATAAAGAGTTGGTTTGCTTTAAGTTATGAGTTAATTCATGGGTCCTTGGTGGACCAGCTTGCAGATCCCATATAAAGAGCTGGTTTACTTTGACTTATAGGCCAATTCCTTTTATTATTACCTTAGGTTGTCTCTTAATTTTCCTTTATAACTTAGGCTATTACTTGGATTTAAAGTAAATTATAGGCTTAGTTGTTTACTGAATTGGGTTTCAATATGTTTTTTAATTAAACTTGAGTTTAAATTAGGTCTTAAAGAATATATAGGCCAATTTTAGTCTAAGACCTAAAAATATTGTATCTAATTGAATATGTTAATTAGACTAAACCAAAAATAAATTAGAAAAAACTTTCTAATTAGACAAAGAATTAGGAATGAGTTCTAATTCAATTCAAGTGTCTTAAGTTTATTAGTTCAACAACAATAATAATAATTAGAAATACTTTTTTGATTGAATTAAAATGATGTTATCTATAAAGATTAATTAGTTTAGCTAAATAAAATTAAGAAAAAAATTTCTAAATTAGACTAAAATTAGAATTAAGTTTTCTAATTAAAAAAATAATTCATTTAGTTAGATCATAATTAGAGATGTATTTCTAATTAAAATAAATTGGAAATATGTTTTCTAATGAAGGTTAAATCAATTTATTTTAAGTGAAAAATTAAAAATAATTTTTAATTGATGTATTTATAAATAATTTAAAAGAAAATTAGAAATATATTATCTAATTATAATAAAATTAGAAAGGTTTCTAATTAAAAGAAACTAATTTGTGTAGTTTAATGAATTAGAAATAAGTTTTCTAATTAGAATTAAACAAATATATATATAATTAGAATTAAAAATATATATAGTTTCTAATCAAAGTAAACTACTGTATTTAGTTGAATAAAATTCGAGACAAATTTGTACTATCCCTAATTACTCCTATAAATTGTTTTATACTTACATATTATATGAAATATTGTAGATATGCTCTACTTATTAAATAATTTGATCTATTTGATAGTATCTTATGTCAAATAATTTTTTTTAATTGATGATCCTCATATGAAATAATATATTTGTGAGAGGAGTCATCTAAATCAAGTAATTTATTTATTTGAAAAGCATACATTTAAATAATGTAAATACTAGATTACTATTTTGTTTATATAATATGTTTATTTGAACATCACAATGCGTAACTTCTTACATTGGTTTCTGGAAAACATCTTGAAAATGAGAAAACCAAGAGTACGCGATATATCTGAAAGAAGACTACATATTATCAACTTAATTAGTTAGACGATTATCATATGCACCCAGAGAACGATCTAAGGACACGTGTGTCAAATGTCTATGCAATGATTAATGAACTTAAATGTTTGGTTATACTAGCTTCTTTAATGATGACTTTCGTCACGTTTATATATTGCATAAGATATTATTTCCTGCCTCGAGAGAGTTATTGGTTATGTGGGAAGTTCATCAACAAATCTCATCTTTCACTATAGTACAAATGTTTTTAGTAAAGCATAAAAGGAGGGTAGTATTTAAAAATATGCTTCATGGTGGTTTACCATTAAACATAGTAAGGTTGATTGCATATCATAGTTTATAGGATGAGTATTAATGATACCCTATGCATTTCAAATTATTAATTATTTGAAATATAACTTTCAATTGATGGATATTACTTGTTTATTGAAATGCATTAATGTCTCAATTTTTTTTATAGTTGCTATATATATTTCATACTTGGGATTTGTATTATTATTGACTTCTAAATAGAATGATTGATTACCAATAAATTATTATATGGGTGATGATTGGAAACATGGTGAATTTTTTATTCCATAAATAATTGTGAAAATAATTAGAATTTTTATTTAAATTGTTGCATTAGATTATTTTGAATGACAACAATGGCATAATGAGTGCATCATTAAGGAGAATATATGTTTGAGAATAATGACTAATGTATTTGAAAATTATTGTTGAAAAATGTTCACTTAAGGTGAGAATGAGAATAATGTTTAATTAAGGATTTTGGAATTTAAGAATCCAATACATATAAAAGAGAAAAAGGCTCTTATCTTACTACATGAAAATATGATGATTCCTAAGAGAAACACTGTGACTCAATATAGGAAGCTTGTGAGGTATATGATATATGTAAAATTAAAATGACCCTAATTCTTATGTGTGAATTGAGGGAGTATGATCATGCCTAGAACGTACAGTTTATGAGAGTATTACACTTATAGACTTTTGGTGATTAATTTATGGTCACTTACCCGTTCACTATAAAGTTTGACATATAAGAATGAGAAACTATAAATAAAGTTAATGCATCCAATACTTACGCATTTGAAGAAAAATGTCAAACAGTTTTAATGAAATGAGAGATCTCATTATATCTTTACAAATATGTAGCAAGAGAAAGTTTTACACTCTATTTGCCTTTAGGATTATGTGGTATATGAAATGGCTTTCAAATTATGAGAGTAAAGGTGCCTATAATGTGCCTATCACAAATGTCTTAAGGCTTCCATACCATAAAGTAAAGATCATGTGTTTAAGACATACTTACTAAATGATGAAAAATAGAATAAGACAACGCTATGGTGAGTCTAAGTGCAATATAGAAAGAACGTCTTCTATAGTTCTTAACATTTTAAGTTTTGATGAGACAAATCAATATGAGAAAAAAAAAAAAAGGAAATCACAAGAAGAAAGTTCTTGTTTGTTGTCATGCTTTGGGGTAATCTAAGATTCTATATCATTTTTCTATGATGAAAATGATAAGGCTCTTGGAACAATCATGGTCATGATTTTATATTAAATATTTGTATAAGTATTAGATGATAGTTAAGTAGAGTTGTTGCTTCCTTTCCATAACTAACACTTGTAATATGATTATAAATGATGGCTTGTTAGACTATCATATTAGATAAAATCAAATAAGTTGACTAGTCATATGGGCTTGTTTTGAAGGCCTACTTCACATATAATTTTCTACTAGTGACCATAATCTAACCGATAACATTATGTCATAAACCATTTTATATAGTACAAGGAGCTATTAATCATTGTGATATCTGTAGTATAATAAGTGTGATATCTATGGAATAAAGATAATTATTCCATCATCATTATGAATGGCAATAATTGATATATTTATATCCACTTAAATTCTCATAATTTGAAGTATAACATTGCTTCTAATAGTTATACTTTTCAATGAGAATCAATGAGAAAAATCACATAATGACTTCAAAAACTGGTTAAAGATAAGTGTATAAGTCATGTGAGGAAAATTGAAGGAATAAACAATTGATTATTCCATGAACTTATCGTGTAGATGATTAGAAAAAAAGGAGAACTATATTTTTTCTTGAAAATTTAAGTCTCAAATGACATAAGCAAAGTTTGCTTAACATTTATTGGGGTGATATGTCATTAATGACCAAATATAATTACTTATATGCCTATAAAATTAAGTATTAAATATCATATTTTTTATGGATAGTTAAGAGATCTAACTTATCATATTTCAAGGAAAGTGTTACTTACTCAGTCCTTTTCATAAATATGGGAAATGAGATCCTAAAGGCAAAATAAATATCTTTGGTGGATATTATGAACATGCTATGAGATTTATTTGTTCAAAACCAAGTAAGATAATAACCTAGTAATTGTATTTATGTCACAAGAAATCATATTCTTAGAGGATGAATTCCTGAAGCAACGAGAAGATAATTCAAATCCTACCTCGATATAAGATATTGAATCAGAATGATATAGTACGTTGAGATCAAATGGATGTGATACATCTGAGTGAGAACAATTAAAGAGATGATAATTTTTTTTATCATAACAATTACAATCCAGTGGGAGTTCTTTATTATAGTCTAATTTGAGTGGGAGTAATATAAGAGTTTAGAGATATTTTTTTTCTTAAACCCTTTTATATTCACTCACATTATGAGTAGATAAATTCCTAGACAACATTTTGACATTAAAGGAAAATGTTGTTAAGAATGAATACATAGGTTAATCATGCGATAAAGACTCTATCTTTTTTGAATGAATACATGAGTTACAAAAGAAGAATAAATGTGAGCAAGCTCTATCTGAGTATAAGACTTAGATAAATGCCTAAAGGACTTATTGCCGTCAAGTATAAATGAGTTCTCAAATGTCAATTGAAATACTGATATAACTTTAGTAGTAACGTAACATGAAATTAAATATGAGAAGATATTCTTAGTTATTATGAGGTTTACATTTGTTTGACTAGTTCTAA
>JAOXYD010000001.1:10065948-10103120 GCA_028565735.1 Pinacopodium congolense | reverse complement strand
GCGTTAAGTTTTTTCACTCAACTGGTTAACTTTTCAAATGTTAATCACTCAATTGAAAATTTTTAAAACTTGATCACCTAACTGAAAAAATCTCAAAAACTTGATCACTTAACTGATTGTTATCCCTTATTATATGGTTAAAATTATCATTTATGATCTTTAATCATTAATTATGTATTTATTGTAATTTTCATAACAATCTTACTATATATTTTAATCTCATTATGATTAACTTTTGCATACTTAGTATAAATCTTAAAAATTTGTCAAGCCCTAAGATGTTGGATATTTTTTTTTTAATAATTTGGAGATTTTCAGACTAAAATCAAGAATATATTTGTGTTGATTTAGAGTAATCCTAGTAGATGACCGTTGCACTTGGATACAAAGAAAGTATTATGATTGATCAATATCTTTAATTGGGAATTTAGATTTAAGTTGCCCAAGAAATTGATTAATTAATTTGATATCATCTATATACATATATATTAAAATAATGTCTTAACCATGGTGAAAGATGAAAAGAGAGGAGTTTGCCTCTAATGTCTTAAACTTAAGTCTATGTAAGAAGGAACTAAAGCATTGAAACCAAGCATAAGTTGATTGTTTGTTTCAAGTCATAAAGAGAATGTTGCAAGTAGCAAACATGGTGCGATCATTTTGGATCAACAAAGCCTTATAACTACTCCATGAAAATTGTCTCCACTAAATTTTCATGCAAGAACACATTGAATATATCAATTTTTTAAAGGTGCTAGTTACACATAGCAACAAGAGCAATTATAATTTTGATTGTTATTGTGTTCACTACAAGGTTGAACGTGTCTCTATAATTAAGGTCACATTATTGATTGTAGTCATTAGTAATAAAATAGGCTTTGTAGTAAGAGATAGAATTGTTTGGATTTCCTTTAATTCTATATATCAATTTATTGCCAATAATAATTTAACCTATAAGCTATGGAATAAGAGACCAAGTATGGTTTTCCATTAAGGAATCATACTCACTTTGCATGGAATCTCACCAAACTTTTTGTTTGTAGGCTTAAGTGAAGGATGTGGGCTTGATTTAATGTAATGGTGTAGGTTTGGGAAGCCAAGAGAGCAATTTTTCATTGCATAATGTTTAGTCGAAGTTACATAAGGTGAATGTGGACAAGAGATATTGGGGTAGGGATAAGGGATGTAATGAGATGGTGGAGTTTATTTGGTTATAGAGTAGCATAAGAGAAGAGATCAATGACTAAATTTAATCTAGTGGAAGAGGGAGATAATTTGAAGAAGGATAAGGTGATGCATTTGGACTAGGAGAAGGTAAGGTAGGTGTAGTTAAAGGAGCTAAGGAAGGAGAATTTGAGCGAAGATAATTATCTGTAGAGGGTGAAGTAATATTGCTTGTTATCAACTTCAATTAAGGAGAAGGATCTGCTGAAATAAAAGTTTTTGAAATAGATTTGGAAACGTGGCTTTGACATATGTTAGGTGCATAGTGCGTAGTGTTTTCAATGGTAGTTTGATGCATATTTACCTTAAAATTGGTATTAAAATGTTTAATTCACCTCTGGATATGTTTGATTTATATATTGAAAGGAAATCAAGAAAAATAGGAAGATTGGATGAAAAATAAGAATAAAACGACAGTATCAATCTAACATGCATTTAACTCACCAATTCCTACATTTAACTCAATAATGGAACCTAAATGGTAGCAGTAAAACGACATTATTTAAACCCTTTAAACGACGTCATTTAAGTAGCAGTCAAGACATTTACAGCTGGATCTTCCTCCAAATTAGTTACAACTTGCTCCAATTTCTCCCAACCTATAGGAGACATATAAAAGAAGCCAGAGAACTCATTTTCGTAATAATTAACACAGATTTAGGGAAAAAATCATATTTAGCTAAGTTTTTCTTCTTCTTTTCTAGCTTATTTTTTCTTCTTCTTTCTCTAGGTTAGGTTTTTCTTTTCTATTTTCTTTTCTAACTTTGTATTTGTTGATTTTAGGTTGTTTTAAAGGTTTCCAAGGTTTGTAAACATGATTGAAGGTTGTATAATAATTTAAAGCATTGTTTGGTTCAATCTAAACCCTTTAATCATTTATTTCTCTCTCTTTCTTTACATATGTTTCAAGAACATGTCTTTAAGCTTGATTCTTGATTGTTCTATGTTATATATACGTCTTTAATATGACTTCTTGATAAGGATAGGTTGTTAAATAGAGTGATTGAGTTCTTAACATATGTTAGATGTTAATATCTATTTATTTTGAGTTCCTAATGATTATCTTAAATTAGCTACTGAAGATAAAGTTGATAGATGATTAAGGATCTGATTGTTATCTACTTTAATCATTGAAAAAAATCAATAAGCAACAGGATTTTGGTTGGTTAATCATGAGGGTGTTATTCTTAGAATATGGAATTTAGGATTAGACTTCTTGAACTTTAAGCCTACTTCTTATATCTATAGGTGGACCAAGCTATGAAATAGGAATGTTAGAGATAAGGCATTGACTTGACAATAGATTCGTCTTGAATTAGTAAAGACCCTATATTAGATATTCCAACCCTTTCATAATTTAATTGAATAATTTAAACCCTAATCTTGAGCTAAGTAATTCAATTTAGTAATCTTTAAAGAAATTGGAATCCTTTGTATTATTTGGAAGTTTTTAGGTTTTTAGTAATTCTAACCCTTTTAGTTTAGTAATCTTGAACTTCTCTAAATAATTGTAATACGAGTGAGTTAATACTTATATAAATTCTATGTGGGTTTAACATTTCGGAATCTTAAAAATACTTCATTTAATTATTTGTTGATTGGTATACTTGTCGTAATAGTTAGTTTAGAAGCACTTAAAGAAAGTGTGTTTGAATTGATTTATTTGATATTTAATTTGGTTAATTTAGATTAAACTAACTAACTCGACAATGCATAAAAGAAAACTCATCAAACTTGACATGTCGGGTAATATATATACGACTAGAACTTAAATATAAACATTTATGACCAAAATATGAAGTGGACGATCCAAGACAAACATAACATTTTACGTGAAATGAAATTTCCTAGAATTATAAGGATGAAGAAGAGGATAGACACTAGAGTTAAATATTTTGAGATCATAATAGTTGGGATTATGATCATATGAACAAAATAATAGGGATTTGGATAACAAAATTATAGTTGGCATTTCTTTTAATGACAATATTAAAAGCATAAAGACAGTATTTGAAATCAAGTGACCAATATGCCAAGGGATTTAATCTTATGTCAATAACATGACACATTTTATGTTCAGTAATGCCATTTTGTTCACGTGTACATGGACAAGCAAAGAAAAAAAAATTACTTAGACATTGATATTTACCGTCTCAAATTAAATGAAAAGATTTAAAATGTTTATTAAATTTCTTTTTAACCATGGATTAAAAATTTCATAAACATTAGCTTTATTTTTTAGAAAAAAAAAGTGAATCTTGTCAAATCATCAATGAAAATAATGAAATATTGAAAGCTAACATTAGAAGGAATATGGGAATGTCCTCACAAATCTGAATGGAAAAATTCCAGTGCAGAGTTAGCAAAATGCTTCACTGATGCTAATGGAAATTTCTTTAATTTTCCCATCAAATAAGATTGACGTGGAGAGCAAGACACTAGATTGTCCAAGACAATAGAGTAAGACACTAGATTGTACATTGACAATTTGTTGTCTTAGACAATCTTATTGAGTGTACGTGCTTAAGGATGACCTAGCCTAGAATGCCAAACATTATAAGGAGTGGAAAGAGCCAATAATGCAGTAAAGGAAAAAGACAAATTTGGTAGAACTAGATTCAATCCATGTTTATTAATGCCTCTTAGGAGTTCCCACTTTATTTTCTAGTTTTTAATAAGAAAGAAAGATGATCAAGATTCAAAATAACAATTTTTGTCAGTGCATAATTTTTTAACATAAGACAACTAACCAAATATCTGTGAAGAGTTTGATCCACTCTTTTAGTTTCATCATGCTTATACGTCTTCTCCTTTTAACATATTGGATTTGCAATCCTCCATTCTGAGCTTTTTCAACATCTCTTTTGCATACTTTTCTAGAAAATTAAAACTTTATACTTTTACATTCTGTTTAATTGGCATTCCCAGGAAATATGCCATTACCCCCAAATCAACCATCTTAAAAGTGCTTGACATATCCTTTTTAAACTTTTTAATGAGTCAACATTACTTCCTGTAACTAGCAGGTCATCAATATATAAAGAAACCACAATAAGATTGATTTAATCACCTTTAATATAAAGAGTTACTTCACTTAGACTTTTTCGGAAGCCTAACTCCATCAAATGCTCATTAATTCTATTGTAACAGGCTCTAGGTGTCTGTTGCAGGCCATACAAAGCCTTATTGAGCAAACAAACTTCATCTTCACATACTTTAATAGCGAACCATTTAGGCTACTTAATATAATCTCCTTCTCACGAAAACCATTTAAAACTATAGAATTAACATTTGGTTAGAATACTATTTAATTCTTTTGTGAAGCAATGGCTAGCAATAATATGATAATATCCAATCTAGAAATAGAAACAAATGTGTCAAAGAAGTCATCATTAAAGATTTAAGCATGCCTCTTTACAACAAGTTTGGCTTTGTGTTTGTTGATTAAATCATCTACATTCAGCTTTGTTCCAAACACCCACTTCACTCATATCACCTTCTATCTTTAGGTCTTTTTACCAGCTTTCAGATCTGGTTTTTCTTTCATTATAGCTCTCCACATGGGATCTTTTTCAACTCCCTAATATTCTATAAGTTCAGGAACCATTACATTGAACCTTTGATAAATATTATAGAGCAATCTTGTGCCTTTTATAGGCGATTCATCCACTAATTCATTTTCATTAAACTGGAACTTAGGAACTTGGTTTGGAAATATAACTAGTTGTTCTCCTTCCCAATTCCACTTGTCATTCTTTATGAAATGCATGTCCCTACTTATTAGAATTTTCCTTATGCAAGGTTGGAAAATTTTGTAAGCCTTTCAAATTATGTTGTCTCCCATAATGGTTCTGCCTTCTTTTCAAGTTTATCTCTTTTGATCTAAGGCACATAAGCAAGACAACAACAAAAAAAAATACTCTGAGGTTTTTCAAAAAAGTTTTGTAACCATACCAAGCCTCAAAGGATGTCTTTCCTAATACTAATTTGGCTGGAAATCTATTGAGCAAAAAGACATATGTATTTACAACCTCTACCCAACACTCTTTTAACAAGTCTTTCTCATGAAGCATGCATCTAGCCATCTCCATTATTATATGATTCTTTGTCTAATTGACTCCATTTTATTGAGGAGTACATAAAGCTATAAGTTGATGTTCAATTCCTACGTCCTCACAAAATAGGTTGAATTGGTCTTTTAGCATCCCACTCTCATAGGACACATCGAGTCACTACAGGTCTAATATGTCTTGCCATTATTTGACCTTAGGACTTGAATTTTGTAACTACTTTAATTTCAATTCACTGTTTAAACTTACAAAACATACCAACAACTTCTAACTTGAACATGAGAATGTAAATCCAACACATCCCAATGTAATCATTATAGTTCCTACTCCTATTAAGTGAAAGAGTCCCATAAGGTCTAGCCAGGTGGGAATACACAATGTATTCTCTAGCTTATGAGGGCGTGATCAAACATAAGGGTCTCGAAGACAGAAGAAGACTCTCAAAACTATCTACCTAGGTTTACCTCTGCTGACAAAATTAGCCTCTTAATTTCTGTTGGGTCTATCGAGTTCTTAAGCTTCTGGGTTTTCCCTCACAACTTTATAAGGCACTACCCATTGATTGATGGATCAGCTATTGGACTCCATTCTCTTTGCCATAGTATGGCTTGATATGACCTTTGTCATTATTTCTTTTTCCATTCTATTTTTTGTTCTATTTTAATTTATTATAATACTATTACTGGCATAGCTATCTCATTAGTCTCTCTCTACCTTTCCTGTACGATGCTTATATGTGGGCTAATATTCATTAATCTAATTGAGAGAGAATATTGTTCAATAATATAAGCTTTTCTAAGAGTTCCTATCCCAGGTATGTTGGTAATACGAGTTATTATATAGCTTCAGGCTAATTAAAAAGTTTTACCTTAAATCAAAGATAAAAAGGTTAACCATTATCTTAGCTTTCACACTTTCATTTATTTTATCTTAAGTATGTCAATCCTTATCTCACATGTAGCCAATAGAAGGGAATCCAAAAAAGATTGATGGAGGATTTATTCTACAACCTTGATCAGCACTTAATCTTCTTTTAACTTTACAATTACAGCATCTGATTTCAATTTTAAAAAGACATTGACCGATTTACCATATTCTTTATAAATCGATGCCTTGATTTTGAAGGGAATAGTGGCATTAGATGTGCCTACTTTGTCACACCCGAGAAGTACAAATAATTACAATCCCTATCTCATCTAAAATTTTAGGAACTTGTTGATAGTTAGAATAGATTTATATACCGAGTCGACTGAACTATTTTAAATTTAGATTCATTCTATATGTTACTCCTATATTCGTTTTATGATGTAAGGTTAACTCCACAAAATTTTTGTTGCCTTCCTGATGTTTTCTCACATTTTCAATAAATCCTCTACTCATAGTTTTTCCATGGTATCAAAGTGAGAGACCTAAATTTAAGAGAGAATTTCGAGTGAGAAACCAAAAAATCAATCTAACATCAATAAAACATTATCATCCTATTATATACACCCATCTAACAACCATGGATAGATTTTTATTACAGAGTTGTTAAAGGATGGGAATTATGAGGAGTGGGTAATAGGGTTGTACAAGAAAAAAAAATCAATTTTTTCAATGAATCTCTTGTCCTTCCAAAGGCAAATTTGTCAAACCTAACGGCCTGAATGTGTTGTGACATCATAGGCAAAGGTTGGCTTAGGAGCTCAATAGACAAAGAGGTAAAAGGCAATGTGTGATATCCCAAGAACATAAGGGATATCTAGATGGACTTAGAGTAGTGCTTCGGGAAGGGAAGTGCACCAAGGACTTATAAACTAAGGAGAGAGATCAATACATTAAGACAAGAAAAGATGACGGTGTCGATGTATTATTCAAAACTCAAAATCATTTGGAATGAACTATAGACAATCTTACCAATATCGCAACGCACTTGCGATGGATACACATATGATCTCTAAAAGCATTTGAGTGTGTGATGAAGGAAGATGAACAACTCTATGACTTTTTAATGGGGCTGGAAGATGCATTTAGTAAATTTAAGGAACATATATTGAATTTAAAGTTGCTGCTTCTAGAAGATCAAGTACAAATGTCACATCATTCTAAGTATAACAATTTTGTTATGACAGAAAAGGAGACAAGAAAGAAAAGCCAAGATGCAACCACTGTGACAAGATTGGCCATACAAAAGAGCAATGTTTTGAGATCATTGGACACCTACCATGGTGGAAGTAAAGATCTAAGGATCAACAAGGCAAATGAGAGAACACGTCACATGTAGCACAAATCAATAATGATGAAAGTCTTATACCAAGTTTGACTTACAATGAATATCTGCAATTGGTGCATTACTTTGGTGAAGGGAAAAACTCATAAAAATCAAACTCTCCTGTTGCGAACATGGCTAGTAAGATTTCCCTCTAGAAACTCATGGATAATAGATGGTAGAGCCACTAAACATATAATTTATAGTAAAGATTTAATTTATGAAAAGGTAGACTTCAAATTAGCAATTCAAATTCTATTCGGAGATGATGTGCCAATAAAAGGAATTGGTAAGTTGAATTTTCCAAATGAGTTGATTTTACAACTATGTGTGAAATTAGTATGCTGCTTTATTCAATCAATTGTTAGATTAAATAGGTTGACATTCAATCTTCTTAATTAAAAATAGCGACTAAGATTTTTTTCTATTACGATAGGGACATGATTCTAGAAAAAATAATTTTCTAGGTTAAATATGCATCATATGTATGTTTTTTAGTTTGTTGATCTTCTTGATTTGTAAAGTTATTAATTAATTAAATATGAGATCATATCTAGGTTATTAATTACGAAGGATTATTTGAATATATGTTTCAATTAACTAAACATAAAAGAAGATAGGTAAAGAAATTTCCACAACGAATTCTTAAATAATAAATTGTTTATATTTTGTGTCGATGATTAATACAAGTTCAATAATAAAGGAGACCAAAAACCAAGGTATTGATTGTTAAATTTTCATTATTTTACCATTAGTTATTTTCATTCTAATATTTCAATTAAATTATGTTTAATTTATGATTTAAGCCCCCCTTTTATTACATAACTACTAATATCATAATTCTTCGTAGGAATTATCCCAACTCTCCACTAATATATTAACTTATGATGCAGGAAGTTAGTTTTTTTTTTATTTTAGGCTGTAAGGGACAACATTCACCAAAATTTTGGTGCGGTTGTTAACGAGTTCTTCAGGTGCATATGTATGCCTGGTGGGTCGAGAAAAACATTAGCTCCATTAGTGTGGTAGGATGGCATTGGGGGCTTATTAATGTGGCTAGTGGATTGATGCAGCTTGAGCGTCAGGGTGGCATTACGTGGGTGCTCTTGGGCTTAAGAGATGGTGTGATTTCTTTGAGATAAATTATCAAACACTTAGTAAGTGTGGTTTTCTAGTAGCTAATTTGGTGGATGGGTGGGGTACGAACAATGATTAGGTGGGTAAATGGCTTATTGAAGGCTTTGTGTCGTGAGCTAGCCTTTTGGTGGAGTCGGAGGTTGAATTTGGTGGTCAAGGAAGGTACTTGAGCGAAGTGGAGAGTGGGTTAGCTTTTGATGTCTTGGTTGATTAGAGGAGAGCGTTGCTTGTTATTGCTGCGTGGGAGCATGGTTGCATTGGTTTTTAGTTAGTTGGAGGGGGTGGCTTGATTAGTTGATTGGAGGACAGACGACGTTGCTTATATAAGGGAGGGGAAGGTTACATCTTGGGGTAGGTTATTAGTGTGGCTAACTTGGATGGAGGGGAATGTCGATTGCTTTTAGCCGGTAGAGTGGGGCGTGGCGTGGCTTGGTTGGCTTATTGGAGGATAGAGGGTGCTGCTTATATGGGGGAGGGGAGGATTGCATCTCAGGGGGGAGGAAAGGGTTTCTGAATTATGGATTGAAAGAATTGGGAAAAAAGAAGTGGGGGTGGAGGGGAGACATTCTCATGTTTAGGTTTATTTTGTTTACTTTTTCTAAGAAAATAAAATAAATAAGAAAAAATTAAATAGTAAAATAAAAAATAAGTAAGGAAAGACATTAGCTACCGGGTAGGAAACGTGAGTTTTTTTTTATAAATGTAAAAATTAAAATAAATAAACAATAAGAAATAAATAAATAGTGAAAATAAAACAACACAAATTAAAAAAAAATCTTAAGGTGCTTCTTAAAAGTGTTTCTTTAACGTCATATTAGCTGGATAAAAAAAATTGATTGACTTACTCAGAATAAACATACTCAACCAGTTTAATTTTTTATACAGTTTCAACCTGTAAATTCTCATAATAAGGTTTTAATCGGTATCTATTACACTAAAATAGTTTAAAATTGTCTAAACCCTGAATTTCTACTGCATCATATGAAAAAAAAAATATTAGCAATAACAAATAAACATATCCAATAAGATCACAATTTACCGAGAAACGCTTAGGTTTAGAGTAATAAAGAAGGACCTTTTGACCTAGGAAAAATTCTTTTCTAGTTAGGATTTTATCGTGAAAGGTCTTAATCTTTTCTTTATAAAGTTTAACACTCTCATAAGCATCATTACTATCTCTTTCAACTCTTATAATTATAAATTTTGATTTTTTTCAGCCTCAATTAAATCCAAATTGCATTGTTTGATAGCCTAATGAGCCTTCGGTTCTAATTCTATAGGCAAATGACAAGGTTTCTCAAATACTAACCTATAAGACAATATACGAATATGAGTCTTATATGTTGTCCTGTATGCCAATAGTGCATCGTCAAAATAGAAACTTCAATCTTTCCTATTAGGATTAACCACTTTCTTCAAAATTGATTTGATTTTCCTATTAGAAACCTCCACTTATCCACTTGATTGCGGACGGTATGCTATTCAAGTTTGGTGTGTAACGCCATATTTCTTCAGTAAAGCTTCAAATATTTGGTTATAAAAATGAATTCTATAGTTACTGATTATTGCTCTAAGCACTCTAATCCTAACAAAAATGTTAGGACTTGACAAAATTGACAACAACTTTAGCACTAGAAATATGAGTAGCCTTAGCTCTCACCTACTTTGAAACATAATCCGCAACGAGAAGAATGTATGTCTTACAGAAAGATGAAGGAAAAGAGCCCACAATTCCTTATGTCAAAAATTTCATATACTAGGATATCTGTGGGCCATATTTGTTTTTTTTTTTTGGTCCTAAACTACTTATTCTTTGGCATCAATTACAAGACTTACAAAATATATAAGTATCATAAAATAGTTTAGGTCAAAATAAACCACATTTAAGCATCTTAAAAGTTGTTCTTTTGGGACTAAAGTGTCCACCACTTGTAAAAGAATGGTAAAAATTCAATAAAGATGGAATTTATCATTAGACATACATCACCTAATAATTTGATCAGAACTATATTTCCACATATGTGGCTCATCTCATGCATAATATTTAGTCACTCTTTTGATTTTACCTTTTTTAACTCGTGATAAAATACTAAGCAAAGACTTGATAACTAGAAAATTAACTGTGTCAGCATACCGTGATGTTACTTGTTAAGTGGCAAAAAAATTATCATTTGGAAATTCATCCTTTAGGGTATCTAATGCTATATCTAGACAGATGCGATTAAGGTGATATGCAACAAAGTTTTTAGTTCCCTTTTTGTCTCGTATATCCATATAAAATTCTTGTAACAACAGAATCCAACGAATAAGACGTGGTTTTGCTTCTTTTTTAGACAACAAAAACTTCAATGTAGCATGATATGAATAAACTATTACATGTGTGCCCAACAGATATGCTCGAAACTTCTCTAACCCAAAAACAATGGCCAACAATTCTTTTTCCATTGTTGAATAATTTTTCTAGGCATCATTCATCATCATAGAAGCATTGTAAATTATATGTGGAGTTTTTTTTTTTATCCTTTATCCTAAAACAAGTCTTATCGTATAGACACTTGTGTTGCACATCATCTCAAATGGAAGACTCTAATTTGGGGCCTAGACTATTGGATCAAAAATTAACTTCTCTTTCAGTTTATCAAATGCTTTCCTATATGCTTCGTTAAACTAGAATTCCACATCTTTTTTAAGTAACTTGCATAAAGGTTGAATGATTTTCTAAAAGTCTTTGATAAAGTGTCAATAGAAACTTGCATGTTTAAGAAAAGAACGAACTTTCGGTACACTAATGGGATAAGGAAAAGATTTAATAATTTATATCTTAGCCTTATCAACTTCAATTCCTTTAGAAGACACTACATGACCCAAGATTATCCCTTGGTCAACCATAAAATGGAATTTTTTATAATTTAAAACCAATTAGTTTCTATACAACATTTTAAAACTTTCTTAAGCTTCATCAAGCAACTATCAAAGGACTCACCATAGATTGTAAATTTGTTCATAAAAACTTTAATGCAGTTATCCATATAATTAGAGAAAATACTTATCATACACCTTTGAAATGTGGCAGATGCATTGCATAATCCAAATAACATTATTCGATACACAAAGATGCCAAAGGGACATGTAAAAGTTATTTTTATGATGGTTCTTTGATGCAATAGAAATGTAATGATAACCTAAATAACCATCTAGACAATAATTTTAAGTTTTTCCTGCAAGTTTTTCAAACAGTTGGTCAATAAAAAGATGTAGAAAATGTTCTTTACGAGTAACAAAATTAAAGTTCCTACAATCCATGTAAACCCTCAACCCATTTTGTGCTCGAGTGGACACCAATTCACCTAAAGCATTCTCTAATGCAATCACTTCGATTTTCTTAAAGATCACCTAAACTAGGCTGATCCATTTATTTTCTAAAATAGAATAAATTATCCTAACATTAAGGAATTTCAAAATCTTCTTCGCCACTACTTGCATCATTGGTGGATTCATCCTTTTTTGAGGTTCTCTTATTTCTTTAGCTCATCTTCTAGTATAAATTGATGGGCTAATTTCCTTCAAATTAGCCACAGTCCATTCAAAAGCATCTTTATGATTTTTTAGCATACCAAGTAATTATTTTTCCTACAAAAATGTTAGTCTACTTGAAATAATAACAAGAAGAGTTTGTTACTCACCTAAAAACACATACTTCAAGTTACTCGAAAGAGCCTTCAACTCTAATTTTGGTGGCTGTATAAGAAATGGCAACAACTTTGTATTATTTCTAGCTAATTATAGAAAAAAATATGTTTCCCCAAGTATTTGTTCCTCTATAAAATCTAGATAGAAATATCCAATTCATCAAGAATTACTAGATAATTAGCTAATGTTTGTACTTCATGGATGTCTAAGCTATTTTCTAACAGTCCGTATTTTATCTAGTCCATCTAAACAAAAAATTTCCTACACTAAATTATCAAGAAAACTCATGGAAACAAAAGTTTAAGCATCATTAATAATTTTCATGGCATCATAAATATAAAATTTAATCAAATCACCATCAAATTTCATAATTAAAGACCCATCATAAACATTAATTTTTGTTCTAGAGATTTTCAAAAATATTCTTTCTAATAAAAATGGAACTGAAGTATATGAATCTTCATTACCCATTTATAAGACATAAAAATCAGCAACTAAAATCATATTATCAACTTAAATCAAAACATCCTAAAGAACACCTTTAGGATATGTATTAGATTGATTAGCAAGTTGAATTATGACACTAAGTTCTTTTTAAAGGCCTCATATTCAAAGATTCATAAATAGATTGAGTCATAAAATTAATTGACACACCGTTTCATCAATGTTTAATTTTCTTATTACCTATTTTATAAGAGATTGTAAACATACTTGAGTCTTGACATTTAAAAGGTAGTTTGTTTTGATGCACAATAGATTTTCAGCTAATCATACCTTTTCATTGCTACTTAACTTTCTTTTTTAGGTACAGACTTTCTTAAAAAATTTAGCATAATGAAGTATTTGTTAATAGCATCAAGTAAAGGGATATTTACCTGTACCTTATGAAAACTTTTAAGAATTTCTTTCTCTCTCTCCTAACCTTTTTACTTGGCAAAACAGTTAGGAAAAAGGGGGTTGCACACTAAATTTAGGTGTGAAAATGCAAGAATCACCTTCCTTTTTCTCTTGTGAGTGCTTTGAAACTTCTTTCTCTTCTTTTGCTTCAACCTCTCATTTTGTAACCTTTAAATACGGGTTCCTTTAACTCCTTACCGTTCTAGATTGTGATAACACAAGTTTTTTTTTTGTTCACCTTAGGATGGGAATGAAGTTTTCCTGAATTTTATGCCTCCAACTTATTAATGACAATTTCCATTTGGCTCATTTAAGTCTCAAGATTTTGTATGCTAGCTTACTTATCTATTTTATTAAAAATCCAGAGTATTTTTGACCAATGTCTTCCTTATATCTTCCAAAGAATTATTTTCATCTAAAGTTTACCATAATTGTCATTGTTGTCTAGGCATATAAGGCTACTTATATGGTTGAAAATTTGACCTTGCTTGTTTTTCCTTATTGTTGCCATAATGAAGGTTAGAATGATCTCACCAACTTAGATTTAATGTGTTTGAGAATGGGTCATACTTCCTTTAAGGTTATCCAAGAAAATCACCTATTTCTTTGGCTTGTTCGACTTAATCTTCTTACAATATAGGGACACACATCTATGGGGTGACCAACTATAGAACAAATACCATAAGTTTTAGCTTCCTCTTTCTTGGATATTGCAAGTTGGCACACTAAAGATTTTAAATCATTAAGTCTTCTTTTCAATGATAATACCCTCATCTCATTAGTATATCTTGGGCCATAATCAATATAAACTCTAAATTATTGAGAGTTGGAAGCCATAATTGATATTAATTCCCATACAACTGCTGGTGTTTCATCAACTGTAGCTCCTCTACTTACAGCATCAATCGTACTCCTCTCAGTTAATAAAAGACCTTTATAAGAATATTGAAACAATAATTGGCCACTAATTTGATGGTGGAGGCAACTTGTACACAGTTTCTTTAATCTCTCCCAATATTCATATAATAACTCTTTGGTGTGTTGTTAGATACCACAAATCTCTTTTTTGATATTTGCATCCCTAGAAGCGAGGAAAAACTTCTATAAAAATGGTTTCTTCATCTCTACCCATGTTGTGATACTTTTAGCAAGCAAATAATACAACTAGTCTTAGACATCATCCTTGAGAGAAAATTGAAAAGCCTTCAGTTTTGTTTGCTCTTTAGTGACATTAGTAGGCTTCATCCATATACAAACTACATCAAACTCCTTCAAGTGTTTGTAAGGACCTTCTTTTGGTGTGCCTTAAAATATGGGTAATAAATGAATTAGCCTTGATTTTGGCTTAAAAATCTTATTGTCACACAAATTTGGAAATTTAATGCAATGAGGCTATTGGTCCTCAGCTAAAGTAGCCAGTTGGTGTAAAGTGCAATTGGTAGCCATGTTTCTTTCTATCTGTTGTTCCTCTCTTAATGCTTGTCGTCTTTCTTTCATTTGTTTTCTTAGTAGGTTTGTATTTTCTCTATTTCAATATTGAGCAGCAAATTTTTATATTAGTTTGAGCACGTAATGCACATACACCATTAAGAACTCCCAAGCGATGATGCCAAAATTTTGGTAAATGTTATCACTTTCAACTAAATATGAAAGAAAATCAATTTTATACAACACAAATTAATGTAGTAGTAGAGAGTTAGGATCATTCACAAGAGAAATCCCAACATTAGTAGTTACACAATAAAAAAAGAGAGGTTGAAATCATAAATTAAACATAATTTAATTGAAATATTAAATTTAAAATAACTAACGAAAAAACAATGAAAATTTAACAATTAATAATAATAAATCTTGGTTTCCCCTTCTTCTTTGTTATTGAACTTGTGTTGATTAGCGACACTAAATATAATTAATTTATTAGTTAATCATTCATCATTGTATTTTTTGTTACATATCTTCTCTTATACTTAGTTAATAGAAATATATATTCGAATTAACCTTTACTAATCAACAATCTGGATAAAATCTCATATGTAATTAAGTAATAGCTTTATGAATTAAGAAGATCGATAAACTAAACAACAAACATACGATGTATATTTAGCCTAGAAAATTATTTTTCCTAGAATCATGTTCGTAATATAATATAAAAAAATTCTAGTCACTACTTTTGATTAAAAGTATTTAATGTCAACCTATTTAATCTAACAATTTATTGAATAAATCTGTATACTAGTTGCTCACTTAACTATAAAATTAAACAATCAAATAATAATTCAGAAAAATAACTAATATTTAACTAATAAAGAAATTTTGTTGAAGAATAAAAGTCTCACAACAATTAAAGTTCAATAACTCGGATTATTTTAACCAAGAAATAGAATTTTGATTACCCAATATCATGATCTAGTTCTTTCTATCTAATGTTTTTGCAGTCCTCTCCTCTATAAAATTTTGCTTCCTCAATTACAAACCTTTATTGCAAAAAATTTTTGCTGCCATTTTTTGGTTTTTTTCTTATTCTTTTTTAGGTTTTCTACATCTACTGCTGTCTCCCACTTTTGAGTTTTTCTACTTGCTTTCTTGTTTATTTTTTTCTTGCCTCTTCTTTTCTTTTTTAGCCCTACTTGTCCAACTCAACCCTTTCTTTAGTCATGCAGCTCACGTACATGTGTTATCACTGCATGAGGCCATGTCCAGTTAGCTCTAACTTTTGTTTCGACCCTTTTCTTTCCAAATTTATGCAATTCTTTTCGTTTGATTCTATCATTTACCTTGACGTAAAAAGAGATTAATTTTCATTAAGTATAGTTTTAAACCTTATAATCAAAGAAATTTAACACATAAAAAAAATAAAGATATTAATAATGCATGACATTGTACATTCATTTAATAAAAGACATTCTTTATCTTTATTTATTTTTATTAATTATACTTAAGAATTAATCATAAAGATAAAACTCATAGAATAATTGTTTTGCAATGAAAAATTATAAAGAGATTATAATTATGAGATTCGAATTGCAATTTCATATTATTCCTAAAATATTTCTAATCATAGTTTCATCAAGACATAAAATTAATGGAACAGTTAAATTAGCAAACATTATATTTCTTTGTTATGAAAAAAGTAATTTATCTCATAGATTAAAGTGTGGAGACACTTAAACAAACTTGTGGATACGTATTAGAGAATAAATTCATTAAACTAACTTAATTATAAGAATCTCGAATGGAACATTACTTGTGTATTTAAGGGTTACCTCATAATGATGGATGTATAATTAATCATTAAACTTGATATTACTAAAATTATCTTATGTAGGAATTACTATATGTTGATGCCACTTGTGATTTATTATAAAAAGTAGTTCAATTCTACAGTAATTAGATATATTATAAATTATATGAAGATAGTTGAGTGAATCAATAAATGATTTGATACTGTAAAATAATTAAGAAGAATGATTGACCATTAAAATTCTTTTGTCAGAATAAATTGAAATTTGAAAAAGATGGTTTTTCAAATATCAATTATAAATCATGTATTAATTAGCAAGAATGAATATAATTGAATTATTTAAAGCAGATACTAATTCTACACTGTAATTCCAATTAGAACACTGAATGATAAAAGGATTAAATTATATATTATAATCATACATAGACAAATTAAGTTAAATTATTTTGAAATTCATAATATTTGAATAGTCATAACATATTGCTAGACGTCAATCATGATTTATGATTATACATTTTTTTGTGCACTATTTATCTCTTAATTTAATCTCTCCAACAACAATTTGAAGGGGTAAAAGAATGGGGTTAATGAAATAGAATTTTTTATTTAAATTTCTTTATTTGATTTGATAGAAGTTGCTTATTTTTGACACAATGAATAAGAATGCGACAATGAATATCGAGGATAAAAGTAATGGAAATTGGATTATGCATGATTTTTCAGTCTTTGGAGCAACCACCATTAAGCATATCGTGAAGAATGCTATGTGCTTGTTTGGATTTTCATTTTTTATTTCTATTTTTAATGTAAAAATTAAAAAAATTTAAAAATAACACATAAATAAAATATAAAAACTAAAAAAAGAATAATGCTTAGAAAAGCCATATTCTTCAAGTAATGCTTAGAGCAAAATTAGCAAGAGCAACCACAATAAAAAATGAAAAGTATTAAAACATCATAGACCATCCACCACAAGCATATAAATGAGAGTCAAATTGAAAAACTTTGCACGAGTTGCATATAAATCACTAATTTAGACATATCTTTTACTATAGAAAATATAAATTTAATTGTAAAAGTTTTTAGATTATTTACAAAATACTATATATGATTAATAGTTTTTGTTTCGAACTTTTATATGATTGATAGTTAACATATATACTTCGCATGACTAGCAATTAATATATGAATGGATTATTATAATTTTCAAATTTTTATTAAATATATTATATTATATTCATTGTGATGTCACTACTTATAATTTCAAACAATTTACAATTATAAAAAATTTTCAAAAATCAATATAATAATTTAGAGTTATTTTAAACTTTTGTTTGAACTAATTTATCAATGCAATTCTTGCATTTGATAATTTTATTCTTAAAGGAGTTTATTTTTCAAATAAAGGTGCATTTTATTTGTTAATTTTACAAGTTCAAATATAAAAGAAGAATGTAATTATATATATATATAATATTTTTTATAATTAAATTACTATTTCTACTAGAATTTGAATCATGATTAAAAAAAGGATATTTTAAATATCATCTCCCAATACTTAGTTTTGCATTGGATATATAAGACTTTACAGTGTTGCTCATTTTTTAAACTAATGTGCTAAGGACCTAATTAATATTGATGTGTACACTAATTTAAGCCTACATTAACAAGGAAAAGAATGTGTAAACATAATGCAATCAAACATTAAAATTGGAATGTCTTATTTAATGTAGGTAGGTTTGAACAAGTGAATATAAATGATGAAATTTAGGGCTTGTTTGTTTTAGTTTAGTTTTCTGTTTTTATTTCTATATTTTAAATATAGAAATAAAAAATATGTTTACTTTACTTTTATTTATGTACATAGTTTATATATTTGCAAAAACATAAATAAGAAAATGTAGTTTCTTTATGATTTATAAACAGGTGTTATAAATATATTTTTTACAATGAATAATAGATATAATATATTAACTAATATAAAATTTTAAAGTGTAAGAGAATATTTTAGTATGAGAATTTAAATTTATTTCGTATATGATTTTCATTACTAAATTAATTCTCAACTAAAAAAGTTTTTATTTTAAGTTGTTTATTAAAAATAAAAATAAAAGATAAGAAATAAGAAATAAAAACTAAAAATTAAAAAATGAAGTGATATCAAACAATCTTTAATTTATTTATAATTAAAAACAAGTGAGAAACAAAGAGATGAAGGGAAGAATTCCGAAATTTAATTTTTTGGGAAAAAACATTTGCACAATTGAAAGAGACAAACAAAAATAATATGCTCATTATTATAACAAAATAATATATCTTTTCTTGTAAGAAAAAATTCATATATAAAATAGTCTTTGTGATATTAATATTATTGAATTTTTAAAACTGTTTTATAAATATATAAATATTTATACTTCCAAAATTTACGATCATTGTTATTCATGCTACTAAATATTTTATTTTTAATTTTAAGAATATAGTCCAAAGTTCAGACTTAAAACATATTCTAAAATTATATTTGATAGGCATATAAAAAAAAAATCACAAGTTAAACTCAGTCATGTCTTCAAGAAATATTTGAATCAAACTCAAATTTTAATATAACCAATCATATCATAACTAATCTGAAACATTCGACCTCAAATCAATTTAGACTCGAGAAAAATCACACCAGTTGAAATCAAAAGCAATTTATGTGCAAAAGAGAAATAAATGAAAAACAAAAACAAAAAGAACATGGAGAAAAATCGCAAATTGAGTGGCGATGGTTGATAAGGACAGTGGTGGGAGAATTGGGCCCACCACCACGTGGGAATTTTAACAAAAGGCAAGGGCAATCATTGACATTCGGAAATTTCAAAAACACAAAAAAATAAGTGCGACAAAAACTGACACAACACGGAATGACGGAAACCTCTCTTGTCCTCACTTCCGACCGAATTCGTTAGAGAATACGAACGACGTACAAAATAAACTAGAAATATAATACCAAAATACATACCCTCATCGTATACGTACGATATACGACAGCGACATAAAACCAATGGTGAGCCGTCGTCAACTCCGGTCAAACCGCATGTCTCCCTTCGATCTAACGAAAAGGGTCTTTTCTTAACCGTGCTTCACCCCCACGCGCTCCCTTGGGCCTGTAATATCACACTTATTAACCATAAATATATAAAGATCACTAAATAAAATAAAGTTTGTCATAAAAAATCTTCGATGACGTGTCTAAAAATTCTCGTTGCGTTAACTTCAAAACAAAAATTTACAGAAAACATTATTTTGAAATGCAAGATAAAAAAATATAAATTTATCACTAAATTTTAATTTGATGATAAAAAGAGTGGAATAAATTTTTATTTAATAAATTTAAACAAATATATCTTTAAGAAGTTTATATATATATACATATTTTATTAAAAATATTTGACATATGAGTTTATTCAGGGCCTTTCTTGATATAAATCTATTAATTTATGTAAAGACGACAAGTTATGAAAGTCATAATTAAAAAGTTGATTCCTCTTAATGCTTTCTTACGCTAGCTAGGTCAAATAATTCATGTTTTAGTTTATTTTAAGGGGGCAATGTCACCGTTTTAACTAGTTTAAATATCCTTTTAGATATGATTGCTTTTCTCTTCATGATTTCAAGCCTACATAAAAGAAAAAGGTAGATTATTACATGGGAGCTATCCCAACTAAGGTCGGTGAAAATTTGCATTAAAAGAAGAAAAGGTAATAATTATTTACGTTTACTATAAATGGCTGTGTCATTATTTCTCATCATAAGAAGAAAAGTTAATTATTATTGACCTTTACCATGAATGGTTGTGTCACTATTTCTCCACGCTGCAATCTACAGCATAAACTATGGTTGGCAAGTTCAACGATAATTTGTAAAATATTATTAGATGCACATATACCTTTCATTCCAAGAGTTATTTTTTCCCAAAATTTTAATATATTATATTTAAGATATAACTCATTTAAACTTCATCTTATGTTTTGATGTTGATTAATACATATACATAGGATTCATATCCTGCGCAAATAAAAGCGAAAATTTTTCATTCTTGATTAACTATTTAGGGCCTGTTTGTTAAATTTTATGTTCTCTATTTTTCTATTTTTATTTTTAAAAACAGAGAAACAAAGGAAAAAATTGTGTTTATCTATATTTTGTTTTATTTTTCTGTTTTTTAAATTAGAAAATAAAAACAAAAACAGAAAAATAAGAAAATGATGTTTTTCTCTGAAAACAAATTTTTTACATTGATTAATGAATATAATCTATTGATTAATAATATATTTTTAAGATGTATAAGAGTATTTTGGTCAAATAATTTAAATTTATTTTATATTTGATTATCATTATTAAATTATATATTTTTTATAAATCTCAACCAAACATGTTTTTATTTTTTTATTATAAATACCAACCAAACAAATTTTCGTTTTTCTTTATAAAAAATAAAAAAATAAGAAATAAAAATTCAAAACAACAATAAAAAAATAAATGTGATATCAAACAGCACCTTACTAATAACTTAAAAGATCTATATGTAGCTAAGTTCAATTTTATAAATTTAAGGAGAATTATTACACCTTTTTCTCTATTAAAATGAATTGAAAAATAAAATTGATATTCGCATCAAATTATGTTGACTGCTTGATTATAATAAATAACTAAATTTCCAAAATTAGAACTAAGAATGGCACTTGTGTAAGAGGTCTCTATAACTCATGGTACACTAGGCTTGGTAGATTGGTTCATGATAACAATAATAATAGTTAAATAATAACTGAGGCGGCTTCAGTTGGCTGCTCTGGTTTCTATATCCCATTTTGATAATATTGTCCTTATATGGCTTATGATGTAGGAGCGATTTATTAATTGTTTGACTTATATTTTGCCTTTTTGTGGACTCATCTCACTGAAAGAGATATGAAATATTTATATTTTTACAAGCTATTTTTCATGTTTCAAGCCTAAAGAAAATGACTTGTGTGCATTTCTGTTATTAATCATACTTTTTTTAGGTGTAGAAAATTAGGAAAATATTAAACAAAGAAGAACATGAAATTAAAAAAAAAACTAAATAGCACAGAAATTGTTATAAAGTAGTTTAATTTTTAATACAATCAAAATTTTAATTTAGCCGATAAAATAAGACAACATATTTTAATATATTTTTAAATATAATTTATATTATTATGAATTGTAAGAAAATTGAACTAGGTCTTAAGCAATGTTTTTTAAACAACACTGAAACACCAGTATTATGGCATTTATGGGAGTTAATGCAAATGGATTAGCACACTGTTTATGACAAATTAGTTTTATTGATTAGTTTTATTGATGATATTTTGTTGAGTTGTGAATTGTAATTTTTTATTATAATTGTTATATTATTATATTAGTTGTTGTATTTTTTATTTATGTACTGTATTAGTTTATTTTTTATTAATTCTTGTGTTTAAAAAAATAAAAAATAAAAATAAAAACAAATTAAACAAGGCTTAGATTTTTAGTTTCTATTTTTAAAAATAAAAATAAAAATAAAAAACATATAAATTAATAAAAATAATACACAAATACAATATAAAAATTAAAAAATAGTATAAAAATTAATATAAAAATAAAAAATTATAATTAAAAATAAAATCAAAATTGAATCAAACCACTTTTAATTATATTTACATGTAATACATGAAAGAAACACAATATGCAGAATTCAATGGAACAAAATTCCTGATATTAGAGCTCATTGCGTCAAATCAATAATATGACGTGGTGATGACCGAATACTTTCAACGAGCCATTTTCGTAATCTATAAGGAATCGAAGAAAGCAATTACAACAAATTTTATTAGCATTCCCAGTTCTATTATTGGTACACCAAAAGCAAATTGTCTTTTTCACTTTGAATTCCTATTATCTATGCCAAAATTATCTATAAAAGCATATATAATTATTTTTATAACACTTTTTTATAAAAATTATTAATAAGTGTCACAACTTTTATGAAATTTATAATTTCTCAAGCATTTAATTTATTATCCGGGCAATATTTGAAAATTATCATTTATATTTTCAATTTGTTAAAAAATAATTACTTTATTATCAATTTCAATTTAGTGACATGTATAATTATTATAAGTGTTATAAATTAAATTATTTTTATGTATTAATAAAAAAATTTATAATATATAGGAATATTTTAATCTATATTATTTATAATAACCATCGAAATTATTATTATTTTCTTTAAGAAAAACTATACAAGTTAGTTGAATAAGTACTAAAAGGCGAAACTCATCTAATGTGCAAAAAAGAACAAGGAACGAGTGAAGACAAGGAAAACGTCTCCAATTATTGAGCAAAACTTAGCTGACGCGCCATAGTCGCAACTAGAGCTTGACAAGCCTATCATAAAGAAGAGGTAGGTGGGAAAACCTGAGGTGTTTCGTCTCTAATAAGCATCATTAACAATGAACAAAACCATAGTTAAAAGTGGTAATGGGAAAACAGTGTTTTCTGTTCCTTGTGTCATCATCCATCATTCACAGTGAGTGATGGGAAAGCAGAGAGTGAGTAGGAGAGCGAGTGACCTGGGAGAGAATCAAATGCTTTCTATAAAGTTAACCCATTTGCCATCTGATGCCATTGGAGAGAAAGCAACAAAATCCAAGTACTAAAAAACTTGCAAGGATTCGAAAAGCAAAGCTTGAAGGTCTGCTAATATTTGCCACCCCTCTCTCAGAGCGTAGAGGGAGAGAGAGAGAGAGAGAGAGAGAGAGAGAGAGAGACAGAGAGAGGGAACAGATAGAGATAAAAGAAGGAATTTTTCAGTGTCTACCTCTGTATGTTCATTTGTCTACCCAAACTTGAAAGGTAAGTTCCTTTTTTTTTATCTTCTTGTTCTTCACTGGCCCAAATTTACATCTGTCTTGCTATTCTTGTTCTTTCTTCATTATTGGATGCTGCTTTCTGCTACTTTCGCCGACATAACTTTCCACTAATAACTCTTATTATTGAGCGCTAGTTCAAGTTACATGCTTTATTATTTTCTCTGTGGGTGTGTTTTCTTAATCATTTAGCTTTAAAAGGTCTGATTTATGCGTTTGTTATTGAGCCTTATACTCTGATTAATGTTCTGTGGTATGAACATCTCATCTTGGTATTCTTTGATATTATGACGCAGGTGATTTGATCAACTATTACATGCTATTTCATCAGATTATCTCATCTCTGCTTGATTTCATGTCTTCCCATATATGTGGAGTTTCCTAAGTCCACCATAGTTTTCGCAGTAAGCAAATTTGTTTCCTTTAATTTTGTTTGAATTATTAAGAGAGGGTTTTATGGTCTTAACTTGTTCAGTTCTAACTATATGGTTTATGAAGTGTTACATGACAACAGAAGCTATTAAATTTGCAAATAGTCTCAAAAAATTTTCATGGACTTCTTCTACAACTATAATGTGCTAAAGTTGCTGGCTTATTTTAAATAATACTCATCCTGGTAATAGATCTCCTTATATGAATTGCTTATTGGAAAATCAAATGTCTGTTTGTCTTAGAGACTACATGGTTTTTCTTCCATGATCGTACTTGGTTATGTGGGTTCATTGGTGCAGAGATTGATTATGGAATTCAGATGAAAGATAACCAGGATAACTCTGAGTAGACTTGAAGTTCACAGACTAACCTCACAATGGCTTCAAGATCTTACTCTAATCTCTTAGATCTTGCTGCTGGTAATGCCCCAAATTTTGGTCGTGAGAGGAAGAGATTTTCTCGTGTGGCCACTGTGACTGGAGCTTTATCTGAGCTGGATGATGAAAGCAATAACAGTGTGGGTTCCAACCCCCCATCTTCCATTAGTCAAGAGCGGATGATCATTGTCGGGAACCAACTTCCTCTTCGAGCTCATAGATGTTCAGATGGCAGTGGTGAGTGGTGCTTTAGCTGGGATGAGGATTCACTTCTCTTACAACTCAAAGATGGCCTTGGAGAAGATATAGAAGTTATATATGTTGGTTGTTTAAAGGAAGAGATGGACCTGAGTGAGCAAGATGATGTAGCACAGACGTTGCTTGAGAACTTTAAGTGTGTCCCAGCTTTTATCCCACCTGATCTTTTTAGTAAATTCTATCATGGATTCTGTAAACAGCACTTGTGGCCCTTATTCCACTACATGCTTCCCCTATCACCAGATCTAGGTGGCCGATTTGATCGGTCCCTTTGGCAGGCATATGTTTCTGTGAACAAGATATTTGCCGACAAAGTGAATGAAGTCATTAACCCTGATGATGATTATGTGTGGGTTCATGACTACCATTTGATGGTTTTACCAACATTTCTTAGGAAGAGGTTTAATAGTGTGAAGCTGGGGTTTTTCCTCCATAGTCCCTTCCCATCATCTGAAATATATCGAACTCTTCCCGTAAGGGATGAACTATTAAGAGCACTTCTTAACTCTGATCTCATTGGCTTTCATACTTTTGACTATGCGAGGCATTTCCTATCTTGTTGTAGTAGAATGCTTGGTCTCTCTTATCAATCTAAGCGAGGATACATAGGACTCGAGTATTATGGCCGCACTGTCAGTATTAAGATTCTTCCTGTGGGAATTCACATAGGCCAGCTCCAATCCGTACTGAATCTTCCTGAGACAGAATCTAAGGTTGCAGAGCTAAAGGAACGTTTTCGGGGTCAAACTGTTATGCTTGGAGTAGATGATATGGACATTTTTAAGGGGATTAGCTTGAAACTTCTGGCAATGGAACAATTGCTTATGCAGCATCATGATAAAATTGGTGAAGTTGTGTTGGTCCAAATTGCAAACCCAGCAAGAGGACGAGGAAGGGACGTGCACGAGGTCCAGTGTGAGACTATGGCCACTGTACAAAGGATCAATGAGACATTTGGAAGGCCAGGATATGAGCCAGTTGTTTTAATTAACACCCCTCTTCAGTTTTATGAGCGCATTGCCTTCTATGTTATTGCAGAATGTTGTCTTGTTACGGCTGTGCGTGATGGAATGAATCTGATACCATATGAATATATTATCTGCCGGCAAGGAAATGAGAAGCTGGATGAGACACTGGGGCTTGATCAAACTGCCCTAAAAAAGAGCATGTTGGTTGTTTCTGAGTTTATTGGATGCTCTCCGTCACTGAGTGGAGCCATTCGTGTAAATCCATGGAACATTGATTCTGTTGCGGAAGCTATGGATTCTGCGCTCATACTTTCTGAGCAAGAAAAGCAAATGAGACATGAGAAGCATTATAGATATGTAAGTACGCATGATGTTGCATATTGGGCACGCAGCTTTTTGCAGGATCTTGAACGGTCATGTAGGGACCATATGAGGAGAAGGTGCTGGGGAATTGGTTTTGGTTTGAGTTTTCGGGTAATTGCTTTGGATCCAAACTTTAGGAAACTTTCAATTGATCATATAGTTTCAGCCTATAGGAGGACCAAAAGCCGAGCAATCCTTATGGACTATGATGGTGCTATGGTTCAGCCAGGTTCAATTAGTATGAATCCTAATGCAGAGGTGGTTGGAATCTTAAACAACTTGTGTAGAGACCTCAAGAATGTTGTCTTCCTTGTTAGTGGGAAAGACAGGGAGACTCTAACTGAATGGTTTTCTTGTTCCAAAAATCTTGGGATTGCAGCAGAGCATGGCTATTTTCTGAGGTATGTGCTGATTCTTTTTTGGCCTGCCATAGGATTTTCATCTTCCTATTGAAACTACAATTTTGATATCAGATTGCTATTTCCTGGTCAAATGGTGGTTAATGGGAGGGAAAGAAATGTTGAAGGCTCATACTTGGTTATATTACTAATTACATATTCTATAAATCACAGTATACTGGTGTTACCATTAGCTTATGCAAGTTCCAAATTGTGTTCAAAGTAGACACTGATGCATGTTCACTGAAAATATCAGATTGAAGACTTTTGCTAAGCACGATAACTCTAAATTGACCTTGATTTTTGTTTACAGGACAAATCATGAAGCAGAATGGGAGACATGTGTGTCTGTTCCAGATTTTGACTGGAAACAAATTGCTGAGCCAGTGATGAAACTTTATACTGAAACAACTGATGGTTCAGCCATTGAAACCAAAGAGAGTGCTCTTGTTTGGAATTACCAGTATGCAGATCCAGACTTTGGCTCTTGTCAGGCCAAGGAGCTTCTAGATCACCTGGAAAGTGTTCTTTCCAATGAACCTGTTTCCGTCAAGAGTGGCCAACACATTGTAGAAGTCAAGCCTCAGGTCAGTGCTGCAATTTTCTCTCCTGGATTTATTTAGATCATCGGTAGGTCTTAGTAATGACTGCCTTCTTATACTTGGATTAATTGGATTAAGAGAACTTAACGTTGGTACTTACAAATCTATTCTCCCTAAGATTTGGAATAACAGATTGACCATGCTGTCTTCATTATCTTGGAGATAGGTAAAGTTGATGTTATATATGAACGTCTTGAATCTTTGACATGGCATTATTTTTTATGTTTTTATATATAAATGGTCAATGAATTTTAGTTTTTTTTTTTATATACTATATGTCTGTCACAGGCTTTTTCTAGTTGCTTTCATTTCTTTTCTGTTACCGGGCAGAATGTTACCCAATGTATTATGGAGATGAGTTATATATAATCAAAACATTGTGCATGATATGTGTATAAAATTAATGCATGATGGAGATTGATATAGAAGATTACTGAGATATCATCCAGACACTGATTAAGTTTTGGGTTGACTCAATTCCTAACATGGCATGAGAGAACATTCTTGTATTGAAACTATGTTCACATTTTCTGTAATTTATCTTGTAATTGACATATAGTACATGATATTTTGGCTTGTATTTTATCTACACTATTGGTCTGCTGGGTTTCTGCTCTAGGATGCAAGCTGGTGATTAGAGTAAAAGTTTTGTCTTGGTTGAGTGGCTATATACTATGGCATTATATCTGAATTTTCATTATTTTTTCCCTTTTGACAAATATTTTCTGCTAAAATTTCTTGTATGAGACATGTCGACTTTTCAAGTACAAAAGGTTTGTGTGTAGTTGAACTTAATCCTAAAGGGAATAGATTTTACCCCATACATTGTTATTTGAACAATTAGTGCAGTCCACAGAAACACACCAGGAGGTTCCAATCAATATGCATACGGGAAATAAAAAAATGTTTTTGGAACAACATTATGCATGTCCAATAATGGACAGTAGTATTTCTGGTTCATCAAGGCATACTTATGTATAATCAGTCAACATGGGCTACTTGGAGATTTAGCTGAACAAGCTTTCCTTTGCAGTAACAGAAACATAAGCCAATATAGGGTCTGACCTGTTGCTCTATCTTCCACAGAATAGGCAGTGATCCATTCATGGCTAAAATAACTGGAAAAGCGAAGTAAACTTAGGGTGGTTGACTAGGTTGGGTTGGTGTTATTTGGTTTGTCTCTGAAGTTAATGTAAGTGCTGCTTCTTAGATTTTGCACATTATGTTTTGAGCTGTTGAATCTATGGGCGTTTCCATGAGGTGGAGATGCAATGTTCGGTTACAATCTTAAAATTGATGCTTAAGGACATTATGATGTTCAGAATCAAAATTAAATGCACGATGCTTAACTGTTTCTAATTTGTTTGCCGTGAAAATACTCGTTAATATTTCTGTTCCAACCCTTAACCTATTAGGTGATAATTGAGACTTAATTCTCACTGACTGCTCATTTTACTAATTGTAACTTCTGCTTTGCTGTTCTCTGAAACAGATTATATAAACTTATATTACTTAAAAATCCATTAGGTAAATCTTATTTATTAGGTTCCAATTGTCTCTTGATGTGATAGGGTGTGAACAAAGGTCTTGTGGCGGAACGGCTCCTCGCAACAATGCAAGAGAAGGGAATGATCGCAGACTTTGTTCTTTGTATTGGAGATGACCGGTCTGATGAGGACATGTTTGAGGTTATAACGAGTGCAAGGGAAGGGCCTTTTCTGTCTCCCGTGGCGGAAGTGTTTGCATGCACAGTTGGGCAGAAGCCAAGTAAGGCAAAATACTATTTGGAAGACACCACTGAGATTTTGAGAATGCTTCAAGGTCTTGTCAATGCTTCAGAGCTAGCTGCTCTAAGGTCTTCCCACTCTTGGCGAGCGAGTATTGAGGAGTAGAGATAAATTTAAGTAGGTATTCACTTGGATTTGTCTTATGGTTTAAGAATTCCCATGATCCACTTTGACTGCTCTGGTTGGAAAGGAATGAGTTTAGGAGTTGGGCTTTTGCTTGTCATTTATATATACTAGTTAGATGGTTTGATGCGTAGTAACATTTCACTTCTTTTGCATAACTTGGTTATATGTATGTTCATGTTCATAAACGTATTTTGCACTTATTCTGAAGATAGATTATCTCAAGAATTGCTAGTGTCTTACCCGCAAAAATAAAACTTCCCCAGAAATAATCTGCACTTTGATATGTTGAGTAAAATAATCCACAATGTTGGATTATCGCTGGTAAGGAAGGCAGTGGACTGCGGCAAAATCAGAGATAATATCTTAACGCGTTGCTTGTCTGATATATTCTCATAGAAAATTAAATAATATTTGTCTATATATAGGCTTATAATTATAATTTTAAATAATTAAAACTATCTAATATTTAATTTAAAACAAAACTCACTAGCTACTTTAATTATGATTTTAAATTCTATTTTAAATTAATTAATTATAATAAATACAACTTTATCTTCTAACACTTTCTTAAACTTGTAATTCGATCTTTAATAACTTTAAGAATAATTAGAAATCTTCAAATTTTAAAGTTTCACTAAAAATATCAACAATTGATCTTTAAATGTCATATATTTTAGTTGAATCTCTTTTAAATTACTTTGACATAAGTTTTTTGTAAAAGAAAAGTCCTTTTTTCACTTTGCTTCACTTCAATTATAAGGTAAAAAGCTATAAACCCCAATTAGTTATTTCAAACTCTTCAATTATTTTCTTCTTAATTTCTTCAAATATCGTCAATTTGCTGGGAGATTAAATCATTAACATATAAACAAACACATACAATTTTTTTATCTTTGTTCCCATTGATATACAAGACATGTTCGTAAGGATACTTTGAAAATCCATTCTTTCGAAAATAATCATCAATGTATGTGTACTAAGACTTTGGATTCTATTTAAGATCGTGTAAGGTTTTGTTCAACTTCAATACCTTATCTTCGTGTCCTTTAATAATATACCTAATGTTGCTCTAAACTTCTTTTTCTAAAGTTTCATTTTAAAAGGTTGATTTTACATCCATTTGATAAATTTTCCATCTTTGTTAAGCTACCAATGAAATCATTAGTTTAATAGCTTCAAAGCGAGCACCCGAGCAAGAACTTCATCATAAACAATTTCAGTTCTTTGAAAGAATCCCTTTGCAACAAGTCAAGTTTTCTATCTTTTCATTTCTACTTTTATTATTTTTTTCATTTTATAAACCCAATTTATTGCCAGCTCTATGTTGACTAATAAATAGAATAGAGTATAACCATTGGTTTCTTTTGTTACTTCATAAATTTCATTTAAACTTTGCATACAAGGTGGCCTCTTAAAAGAGTTTTATAGAGACATAGTTGCTTGAGTTATTTGAATTGTGCATTGAGGAGTTTGTAGTGTAATAATAATAATAATAATTTTGTTTTAAGATTGATATAAATAAAAAAATCATCAAATAAGGGAAGTAAATTATAATTTTCATTATGTGGAAAATTCCACTCCTAATAGTCTTCTTTATCAAACTCAGCATCTCAACTAATTATAAAATTTCCATTCCTTTGATTGTAAAATTTATACCCTTTTAAATTTTTCGCATAACCAATAAATAAAATTTTTTTTACTCTTATTATTCAATTCACTTCTTATCTCATCAAAACATGAACATAATCAATACTTCTAAATGCTCTCAAGTGTGAAATATTAGGTCTCCTTTCATTACATTCTTCTTGTGGAGTCATTTGCATTAACTTTTTGTATAGGACTTCAATTATTCATATATAGGGCACATGCTACTATCTCAGTTTAACACTCATTTGGCATCTTCTTATTCTTTAGCATACTATAAGAAATGTTGAAAATAGCTTGAATTTTACACTTTGTAGCATCATTCTGCTAGGGTGACTTTGAAATCGTCAAAGAATGTTGAATACCAAGATATCCATATAATTGATTAAATTTTTTAATGTGAATATTCCTCATCAATCAGTTTTGAATTAATTTAATCAAATAACCACTTTCTTTTTCAACTCAAACTTTAAAATTTTTAAGACTTCAAATACTTGAAAATTTTCCTTTAAGAAATAAACCTAAGTTTTGCAAATATAATCTTCAATAAATTACAAGAAGTATATGTTCTTCCCATAAGAACTTAGTAAGAGAGGGCCTCATAGACTAGCATGCACTAATTTAAGTGATTACGAGGTTCAAGAGAGAGCCTTCTTTAGAAAACTCTTCCCAAACTACTTACCATAAATTCAGCCTTCACAAATTTAATTAGGATGCTTATGAAAAGTAAACCATACACCAACTTTTTCTTAGACAATATCTCCAATTCATCAAATTTCAAGTGACCTATCATAAAATGTTATAACCATGACAACTCAATTGTTATAGTTTTCAAGCATTTGGGACTTTCATTATTGACTTTTAGTCTAAATATTGTACTCACCGATATTCACACTTTTGTTATCATTCTCACTTTTTCATTTCTCATAACTAACCAATTCTTACTCAACTTCATCTCATAGCGTTAGCTCAGAATCTATCTAATACTTAATATGTATATTTTCAAAGTTAGAATATAATAATCATGAGATATAAATTGATGATCTCTAAGTTTTAATTTAATTAGAATTTATCCTTTACATATGATTGAAATTTAGTTTTATCATTAAAATAAATATCACTTTTAACAAATTATTAAGACTACAAAATAAACCTTAACTAGCAGTCATATGATTATTGTATCCTAAGTCGAGATAACAAGACTCTTGCTTTTTTTTCTTCATCACCATTACAAGTCAATAACATTGTAGATTCTTCATCTTTTTCATCCTCAACACATTTCATTTTTTCCTCCTTATTTGAATTTCATATACAATATGCTGCAAATTGTTCAAATCTATGATAATTGTAACATCATACATTAGAATTTTAACCACAACCTTGATGAAGCCAACCACATCTAGCATGTCCTTTAAGTTTTGTTGAAAAAAATCTAGTTCATCATCATCAGGAAAAATTCTACTTCCTCTGCCTTTTCCATAACTTCTATAAGTCCAGTCTTGACCATGATCACTTACTTTTTCTTGTTATTTACCATGTCCTTACTACTATGCATCTTATTTTTTATTCAAAATCAACTTTGCTTATAATAATTAGATAAAAGGTTCTTTGTTCTTTAATCTTACTTTATGGGTTTATAATGAACCCAAAAACATGATCTATTGTCATTGACTTCAAATCCTTCGACTATTCAATGGCAGTCCATAATGTAATCAAAATTTGAAGTTAATGATCAAATAATTTTTTTCAACTACACGAACATCTTCTATCATCTCTCCATATTTCTTTTATTAATTAACAATAGTTAAGACTTTATTAAAATACGATACTATAAATTTAGAATCCTTTATCTTGAAATTTTCAATTTCACCTCTCAAGATCTATAGACACTCTATCTTTCCCTTCGTAATAATTTTGTAGAATCTTTCATACTTCTTTTATTGTAGCTGCAGTAGAAACTTTTTCAAATATACTCTCATCTATGGTTAAGAGTCCTTGTTTTTAGCCTTCTGTAAGGCTTCTTTTTTCTACAGCTGTTAATGCTCCTTCATTCTTTGGTTACTCACATCCTTTCTCTAGAATTTCCTACACATTTTATGATCTTAGTAAGGCATCCATTTTGATGCATCAGTTGTTATAATTCTCTTTGGTGAGCTCTAGAAATTGAAAGAGAAATATCTCATTCATCATTTTTTCATCCCTATATTTATTAAGAGAGCAATTTTTTGAGTTTTCTACATTTGCAGCCCAATAATCAATCTATTTACCTTTTTGGTAAAAAGACCAATTTTAACCTCAAAGTTTCAATTAATATTCAGATAAGACCTTAATATAATGTTTTAGAAACATTTAAAAACAATCTTAAAATTTTAAAAACATTCAAAAGAAACCTGAACACACTTTTATTAACTACTGCCATTAAGTGCCACGTGGCACATGCTATAATTGACATAATTTTTTTGTGGATATTATCACTTGACATATTTTTCTAAAAAATTTTCATATGGATTCCACAAATTGGCATGCAAAGATGTCATATGACTTATGGGACTTACATTGAAAAAATCTATACAATGATATTATGCCACGTAGCATTAAAAAATTTAACCCATAAATTTTATAATCAGTAGGCAGAGGATAAGCTCTAAAGGAGCTAGAGGCCCCATGTTCGAACCAGATTCTTAGTTTTATAACAATATTTTTCCTAGAAAGGCATCATTTTGAACTATCTCTCAATCTATTCTATTTTTTATTTAGAAAATGACGTCATTTTAAAGAATAGAATTATAAAGCATTTGCTATTCACATGTTTGAACGTTCTATTTTAAAAAAAGTTTTAGCAGCTATTTTACCTATATAATGCAACAATAATCATAATAAATTATCTTTCCAAAAAAATATTTGAACTTATTTTTTAATCAATTTTACCACATGTCATAATATTATTAAATTGATTTTTTTGATATAGGTATCACATATCACATATCATGCTACATGACAATTTGTGAGATCTGCATAAAATATTTTTTAAAAATATATCACATAGCATGTGAGAATAAAAAAAAAATTAGTCAATCAAAGTGCATCATGACACTTTTAGTAGTAGCAAAAGTTTATTCAAGATTGTTTTTAAATATTTTTTAAAAGTTAATCTTTTAAAAATATTTTTAACATATTAGTCTTTAATTTTTTTTTAAATAATAAGAATATGTTTGGTTCTATTTCTTATTTTGGTTTCTGTTACGTGGGACACATTTTCTTAATTGTTAATTTAATTGTTCCTTCTTTTAATAAGGCCACTAAACGCCGGCTATTAGTGGTAGAGTAGTAGTGGGTTATTAATGTTCCTATTTTTCAGCGTAGTTATTGATTTTGTAAGGATATCTAATAGTCTAAAACATTGTTAATGGGATTCAAGTATTAAAAACCCTAAAACCTCTCTTTATCTCTCTTTCTCCATTCTCTTCCTCCTCTTTACTAAACTCTTTAGTATCACTAACTTCATTGCGAAATTTTGTATTAATTTTGCTCCGAGTATCTATGGTTGTAATCAGCTCTGATACCAAAGTGACATATTGGCTCGACATGAGTCTAGTTTTGATCAAGTTAATGTTGTCTTACAAATAGTATTAATCGAGCTGTAGGCTTTACGAGTCTCCTGTACTACTTATAGTACTCATCCAAAGATCAACCAGTTTTACCTAAGAGAATCCTCTCATTCTCCAAATACCTCGAATCTTAAAAACTCCGATAAACTTCACCACTATCATCACCTTAAGATGTGCTTTCCAAAGTTCAATAAAGAGGATCTAACTGACTAGATATACAAGGCAGAAAAATACATTCAGTTCTAGAATATTGCCCCTGATCAATAGGTACAGCTCGCCTCCTTTCATTTAAAAGGAATTACTCTACAATAGCATTTGTAGTTGATGAGATTTCGAGGACCACTTACTTGGGATGAATTTACCAAAGTAGTCCTATTACGGTTTGGACCGACTGACTACGGGACCCATCGAAAGTCCTAACGCAGCTTAGATAGACTTCATTTGTAGCAGCTTACCAAGAGGCCTTCAAAAGGCTCTCCCACTACATTGATGGCTTGCTTGAAAACTTTCTTATTGGTTGTTTTATTGTAGGACTTCGAGATGATATTCTTCTAGATGTAAAGATTAAATAGGGGTCAGTTGTTTGATTAAAGAGTGGAATCAGTTACAAAGGAAAATCATTCCACATATTCACTCCCAACCAGCCTTGGTGGTACCAAAGTCGAATCATAATCCAACAGCTAGTGTATTAGGCCCTCAACCAAATCAGCATAGGAATCTAAGTTCAAATTCGTCAACTACTTTTCGAAGAATTACTAACTAAGAGACGCGAGAACGTAGAGAAAAGAGATTATGATATTATTGTGATGAGAAATTTGTCCCAAGTTACTAATGTGAACTTCTACAATTATGATAGATGATTCTACTCACCCAGACTCAGGAGAAGATGATATTACTGAATCTAAATCGGAGAAGGTCATACCCAAAATCTCCTTTCATGCAATAGCTAGAACCAATCATCCCCAAACTATACACATATTAAGGGAGATGTGACTGTAGTTATAGATGGCAGTAGCACTCATAACTTCATTGATCAAGCTACTGTGTCTAAGTGTTGGTTATCAATAATTCAAAGCAAGAGGTTTCAAGTTATGGTGGCTAATTGAGAAAAATTAGACTATGCTAAACAACGTCAGGCGCTCACCACCATCATTCAAAGTAAGCCTATAATAGCATATTATTATGTTCTTCTTATTCCTGCATACTAGTTAGTTTTGGAAGTTCAATGGCTGGAGACTCTTGGACCAATTAAGATGGACTATAAACAACTTACTATGACATTCAAGCTTGAGGGAGTTTCTTACACGTTCTAAGGATTACGATGGACTCGAGTTGAAGCTTTAATGAATAAAGAAGTTAATTGCCTATAGGGTACTGGTTTTCTTTTTCATATTTTACCTTATGCTGACAACCTCTAACCAAAACCAGATTCTCTTGATATAACTAACCTTCTAGCTGAGTTCCAACAAGTGTTTGAACTATCTAATCACTTACCACCCAAATGACCGCATGATCATCGTATTCTCTTACAACCAAACACAGAGCTAGTGAGTGTCAAACTATATCGATAACCTTACTACCAAAAAGCTGAAATAGAAAAGACTGTAAGAGAACTTCTATAATCTGGGTTGATAAGGCCTAGTAATAGCCCATTCTCGTCACCTGTTCTACTAGTAAAAAAGACAGATGGTGGTTGGAAATTTTGTGTAGACTATCATGCTTTGAATACTATTATAGCAAAAGGCAAATACCCGATTCCAGTGATTGATGAACTTCTTGATGAACTTCATAGAGCTAAATTCTTCTCCAAATTGGATTTAAAGATAGGGTTTTATTAGATTCGTGTATAAGAGGAAGATATTCTAAAGACGGCCTTTCAAATACATGAAGGGCACTATAAGTTTGTCGTAATGTCATTTGGCCTCATCAATGACCCGGCTACATTTCAAATTCTAATGAACGACCTCTTCCACCCCTATCTTCGAAAGTTTATATAGGTATTCTTTGATGATATTCTTGTGTATTAGAGCACCTCTCACATCTTCGGGTTATTTTTTTACCATTTTGGCAACTAATCAATTATTTATCAAGGAATCAAATTGTAGATTTAGCATTTTACAGGTTAACTACTTGGGTTACATTGTTTCAGAGTAAAGAGTAGTTGTAGATATGAAAAAAATACAAGTAGTACTAAAGTGACCAACACCGATAACTACAAAAGGTGTTTGTGGGTTTTTCAAATTAGTGGGGTATTATCGCAAATTTATTTGTCATTTTGGAAGCATTTTTGACCCATTAACACGACTCCTATCTAATGATGGATTTAAATGGAATGAATCAACTGAACTAGCCTTTAATCAGTTAAAAGAAGCACTTACATCTCCATCAATCATATGCCTTCCAAATTTCTCTCAATAATTTATGATTGAATGTGATGCAAGCGGGACTAAAATTGGAGCAGTCCTTTCTCAAAAGGATAGACCGATAGCTTATTTTAATGAAGTTCTGAAAGGATCAGCTTTATTATTGTCGACTTACGAGAAGAAGATGTTGGCCATTGTTAAAGCTATCCAAAAATGGTTACCTTATTTGTTCGGTAAATCATTTATTGTTCGTTCTGACTAGAAAAGTCTTAAGTATTTGTTCGAGTAATGGATTACTACTCCAACACAAGCTCGATGGCTTTCTAAGATCGTTGGATATGATTATACAATATAGTATACGAGAGGCTCTGAAAACCAAGCTACCAATTCCTTATCTCATGTGGTTGAATTTCAATTTCTATCTATTTCAATGCCTTATGTAGATTGGTGGCCAGTGTTACATGAAGAGGTAAAGTAAGATCCTTTTTATGAGAATCTCTCTCAAACACAATCACCTAATTCATTAGTATAGCGGGATGAAATATGGTTCAAAGATTATAGGGTTTATTTAAGTCCTACTTCAACCTTAATTCAATAAATAATTGAAAATTGTCACTCATCGCCCATTGGAGGACATTTTGGGTTTCATAAGGCACTATCTCATATCAAGGGGAGCTTCTTATGACCTAACATGTGCAAGTAGTAATGAAGTTTTTACAACAATGTGATATCTGTTAACATAACAAAGTTGACTGTATGAAACCAACTGGGTTACTTTAACCATTGCTAATCCCTGCTCGTATGTGGACAGACGTGTTAATGGAC
>JAOXYD010000001.1:10052258-10065848 GCA_028565735.1 Pinacopodium congolense | reverse complement strand
ATAAAATTTTTAAAATAATTTATAAATATATTATATTATATAATTTTTAACTTAATTTTAAATTTAAAAAATATCAAAATATAATTTTTTTTAAAAAATAAATATTTTTTTCTAATTTTTTTAATACTAATTAATACACATTAATATTAATAATACTGATTAATATCGATCATTATTTAAGTTTAGTATGAAACAAGTCAATTCTATTCCTTTTTTCAGGTGATATGAAAAGAAATTCGAAACGTTGTGCACTGCCAATTGCTATGGCCAATTATTTGTTTCAACTATATCTATTTTTATTACATTTACGATGAGAAAAAAAAAATTTCTCGAGTTTTGTTGAAGATAGTTCTTTTTCCTGGGATTTTGTGACCGGTAAGGAAGGTGTCACATTAAATTTGTGTAGATGATAAATCTATAATTGAATGAATAGTCATTATGATAAAAAGAGTTACATTGAACGTTATTAACAAAACTTCATTTTTTACTCATTTTAAAAAATATTTATTATTTTATCTTACTTTAAAAATATTTATAACATTAGAAATATTAAATTTTGATAAAATTTTTATCAACTTATCTTAATAAATTCATTATTAAATTATGTTGCATAAAAATTATATAAAATTTTTTAAGTTTATAATAAGTAATTACATGATTTTTTTTGTAAAAACAATTAAATATAAATTTTAAAAATATCTTTTATTGTTAAATTATATAAAATTTTTAATTATATAATAAGTAATTACATGATTTTTTTGTAAAAACAATTAAATAAAAAATTTAAAGTTATCTTTCATTGTTAAATATTTTTAAAATTTAAAATTAATTCATCCGACAATCAACTTAGGAACCTTTCATGGATATCTGTCAAAAGCAATCTTTTTCATTTTCGATGAAAGCATCAGCTCGAATCCATTATAGTCCGACACATGGTATTTGATCCATCAAGTGAAAATATATAATTATCTTACATTCCACACCAATCCCTACCCGAAATAGAAAATTAAGAGAATTTACTCCTATACATTTAAACTGACACAGTATTTTGTTCCATGCTAGAAAAAAATGATGTTGCCGAAACAGAGCAATGATTAAAGCTGGTTATATTCGGTATCTTTTTTTTAATTTTTTAATTTTTAGTTATAAAAATTTTAAAAAATATGAAATATAAAATATAATATTAATATAATATAAAAATTAACAATATAAAATAATTAATATAAAAATATAAAAATTACAACCAACAATAATACTAAATATCTCATAATAAATAATCTATTCGAAGTGTCTTCAAATATCAGAATTTTCTTCTTTACAAGTTCTCATAAAAACGCTGTAAAATGTTTTCAAGCACCGAGGCTTGATAAGTATTACACGGGAGGCTCTAATAACTATTTTGGGTCGAAGAAATTGCTTGATTTCAACATTTTAATTCGTTAAATTATTATTTAATATGTATCATTAACAGATTATTATATTTTTAAAAAAATTATTTAATATTTTAAAAATAAGGCATTAGTAGATAAAAGTATGGCATTTGTTATTATTATTATTATTATTTATTTTGTCTTCATTTGATTCCACAAGCTTTTTCTACATTAATCCTTATCCTCGTCTCAAAGACAGAGGGACTTAGTCGGTTAGATGCTTTTATTGAGACAAAGTTTATTGGCATGTGTATCGCCAACTTTATAACCATCTCTTAATTAATTTCATAGCATTTGCCAGTTACTAGTTGGCTTGGCTTGGCCTCACCTGTCCCCAACTTTCTCCACCCCCCTCCCCTCTTCCCTCATAAATTCATTGCTCTTTCTGCCAATTCACTTCCATCAAATACCTCAACCTTCAAGTCATTTACTTACATTCAGTAAGAAACACTTTCTTAATTGTGACCCAATAATATCTTGTGGAATCATGGAGACAACTCAAGCTTGTTGGACAAGTTAATCTACTAGTCTCTATCAATTTGACTGTAAAGGAGTGGTGAATATCATATATGTCTAGTATGTGAAATCTAAGACCAAATTTACAATGCCATTTTATTCACAAAGTTGTATTGAGTGATCAATTTGTCGTCATTCTTTCGAACAATCTTCAGCTTGAAGAAATCAGATACGAATTATAACCTGGACCACCTTTCTTTCTTTTTCTTTTTAATAAAATAGCTTTGATGGAGGACTAGCTTGAGATGTCTCTGTTAATAATACTTCATGAAGAAAGCATATCTACGTATCGCTATTTGTGAAAGAGACAGGAAATATCTATGTACAATATTCATGGAGATGGAATCCATATGGCTCTTTTTGGTGTAAGAGCGAGTAATTGTTAAAGTAATCAAAATCAAATTTAAGGGGGGTTTTATTGAAATTACTGTAAATATGCAGTAGATTTATAATGAGAACAAACAATAGATAACATTCTTATCAAAAATTAATATGATAAAAATTCGAGGAATTGTGTAAGAACAAGTTGGCAATATATATATATATATATTCCCATTTAGGGTAAAATTACAATTTTTTGTCTCGAATTATTGTTAAGAAAAAGCATTTGAAAAGCATTCTTTATAGAGTTGTGGTTTTGAGGAAGGTTTTTACGGCTATATTAACTAAACGCACGGAAAAAACAGGAGTTTTTATATTAAAAATCAAGACATAATCTCATATTTAATTCACTAGAAAAATGTTTTAAATTTTTAAAAAATTAAGATTACCCTAAATTTATAACATGATTAACAATAAACATAATAAAATATGAATTATATTCGTAATTTAATACGAATTTTAATCTCTTTCTTTTAACAGCTCTCCTCGAAAATTTTCTACATTTTTTGTTTTTTTTTGTGTGAGAATTTTTGTTTTCATATCAATTATCAGTGATTGTACTTGATGCCACAGAAAGTTCCTTGACTTTCACGCTTCAGTTGCAGTTGTTGTTTTTACATGTAATTTTCACATATTCTCATGAACAAGATAAGAACGGGGGGATCAATTGATTGATCTGTTTGGCAGAGAGTAGTACATTTGACAAAAAGAAATTTCCCAATTCACTATCTTGAAGGAACGTGGTACCAGACAGTAGTGTTCTTGAAGCTTAGAAAGAACAAGGACTGGTAGCTTTCTGCACCAGTGAGCATTTGATACCTACATGAAGTTTTATCATTATTACTCCCAGTTCACATTCGGATTGAACTAAGTTGGATAGGGAGGTTTCGGATGTGAGAATATCATTTAATGGTAGAGAAGATTGAAAACAATTTTGATATGAACATCCAAAATGTGAATTAGTGGACTTTCCAAAAAATTATAATGTACAAAAATTGCAAGTTTCCTTACAAGGTTAAGTAACTAGTGATGATTTAATTGTTGGCTTAATACGAGAGAGTCCTTGAGGAAAGGCCAAATTTACCAACTTTTTTTGTAATGTAGAGCCTTACAAAACAATGAATCATTACGGCTAGGTGGATAAATGTAAAGATAATTTCTCTACAGATATAAATGCTAGCTGTATATTCCTCACCTTCTTGATTATGTAGCCACCGAATTCAGTAATGGATGAAATTAAGTGGGCAACATATGCGGATACTAGAATGAACTACTTGAAACTGAAAACACATACTTTGCACCGATCGTCGGCCATTTATAAGGGTATAAAATATGGAGTCGACCACGGTAAGTAGTGATCATTTAATTTTTTTTCCTTAAAAATATATTGCTCTTTGAGCCAAAAAAAAAAAAAAGGAATATAATTTCAAAAGTTTTTAAAACTAAAAATTGGAATTTATTATCCACAATATTTACAATATATATAAGAGTAACGAGCGAGTTTTTACATGCATCACATCAGTAACTGATAAGATATAAGATATAAAATACAAAAAAGAAAGACAATCCCCTCGTATACCTAGCTAGGGTTCGAATTCCATTTTGATAAGAAAATAAATAATTGATGATTTTTTTTAATCTAAAGACTTCGGTTTGATTAATATTTGAATATATATTTATCGCATGAATTTTATTAAGAGAAAAGATGAAAAAGAATTTCATTAGTTCTTAAGCTTGGTAGAAACCTCAAGTTTTTATGAAAAAAAAAACAATTACTCATAAATTTATTCAAATATTGCAAATTGAATTAGAGAATACTTTATTTTTTAAACAAGGATTACGTTCTAATTTTATTTCAAAACAGGATTAAATAGATTAATACATCGAATAAGTTTCAATTTTTAATTTAAATAACAAAATTACTTTCATTTTAAAAAATGTTGAAAGAATCAAATTTCTTGTTTAATTAAATCAATCGAATTCTCATCCTTGTAAAACAATCTAAAATGAACTATTGATGTTTTCTATTGCCATTAGAGTCCATATTATGGATAAGAAAGCAGAAGTAAACTTTTATCTTTTCTTAATGACTAAAATATTCTTGCTTTTCTCCAAGAATTATTGTCCACGTCTTAATACATAACTGTCTAAAGGATTTTACCAATATCCCATCGGTCAAGGGTGTTGTAAAACTTAGGTTAATTTCACCAAAATAATAAATTCACCTTGATCACTATTACCTAAATGAATAGAACGTAAATGATTGTACTAAAAAATTACACTAAATAAATTCTTAGGAAAGACTGGAAAGTCACAAGCGGACCACTTAAATACCAATTTCCTTAGACAGAATTTTCCTAGACATGTAATTTAATAGCACAATAATTCACTACAACTATACCCGACAATAGCTATTAAATAGACAAATAAAAAACATTAGAATTTCATAAGATTCGATAAATTTTACCTACTTCCTCGAACACTACTAAATTGATATTTCACTATTTTATAGGAATACAAGTGAAATACTCCAAAAGGAAAAAAAATACTTTTGTCTAATGAAAAACAAGTTTGAAATGAATTTTAAAGAGGAATAGAGGCTCCTTTTATAAGTTTAGAAGCCTTAACAACATCTACTCATTTTCAATATGAAATTTATGAAATGAGCCACCTATATTTGATTAACTATAGGCCACATTTATTTGACTTACTAACTAAGGAGTTGCAATTATGGCTTCTAAAATGTCTTAGGTTCAAGTTTTGATATTAGACGAATGTGAGCGTTGTTTATCAGGTATATTTAGCTCTTCGGGTCTCTATTTAAGAAAAGCTATTTAGTTTTTTTTGAAAATTAAATAATAAAATTAACTAAAGAAGAAGAAAAAAATAACACGTGCATTATAAACCCCAACCTTCATACGAGAGATCCATCTCCTTCACACACACGTACCCTCCCAAAGAAGAAAAAATCTAAGAAACAGACCCTAACTTATAATTAATACACAATTTTTTTCCAAATTAACCTTTTTTTTCTATCGATTGCCTCCAGTTCGATCCCCACAAATAGCTCTACTTTATGCATCGAGAAACTTGCTTCACACTTGCACAAATCACTCGGTAAGAGTCTTGCACTTCTTACTTCATTTGGTCAAACAGAACAAACCCTAAATTGGATGAAGAACGAACCCCAACCATGATTAAACTTTAACTAATATCTAACATTTCAAATAAACATGTAGAACATTTTGGTTACATAAATTACAAATATACTTATCACAATAATTCATTACTAATTATCTATATTAGATTGCTGAACGTCATTAAAATTGAATAATACAGTGATATAAAACCAATATGTTAGTAAGTTTTCTTAAAGAAGTAAAAGAGTTCATATTTAAATGGAACACTTTATATATATATATATATATATTTACATATATTAATTTAACTTCACTCATGTTGGAACTATTTATTAAGGAACAATATGGTGGTTTGCATTTAGTGGTTTTTAACCGACATCAAACTATTAAACCACTCATATTTTCGTACATATCTAATTACCACGTCAGACGACATTTAATTATAGAATACAGCCACAAAAGATTTTTCTAATTATCAAACGAGCTTTAAAAGCATGTTTGCGTTCTCGTCACCAACAAAAACGGTTTTCATCCTAGAAAAGCTGGATTCATAATTATTATATGTCTTCACCTGTCAGCAACAGGTCAAGAGGAATAGTATCGTATATCTTTTGTGGTTATATATTTTGTCAAACCTGTAAGTAAATTTGCAGTAAATGACTTCATCTACCTCTCTTCCACTCTATCTCTTCTCACCTGTAAACGCAACGCTCTATCTCTTCATAAACACTACCCTTTTGCTTTGTTTCTTGCCCACCTAACACTCTCCTTCAGATCCCTCCTGCTCCAGATGAGTTCCTCTCCCAACAAGGAAGAGAAAGATGGTGATGTTGGGATGGAGGAGAAGAAGAAGAAGAAATCAGAAGGAACGAAGCAGCAAAAAGTCCCACTACTCAAACTGTTCGCATTTGCGGACCTCTATGACTACGTCTTGATGGGGTTGGGCTCCATTGGAGCTTGTGCTCATGGAGCTTCAGTCCCTGTGTTCTTCATTTTCTTTGGAAAGTTGATCAATGTCATTGGAATGGCATATCTCTTTCCCAAAGAAGCTTCTCATAGAGTTGCTAAGGTAGTATACAGTGTAATTTATAAACCACTTAATATTTTCCTTATTCTTAAACAAAAAAAAGTATTTTGATTCATCTTCTTATTTGCAGTACTCCTTGGATTTTGTTTATCTCAGCGTGGCTATACTATTTTCATCATGGCTAGGTAAAAAAATCCAGTCCTTTCCATTATCAGTTCCTTGATACACTTAAGATAATTGCAGATATTAATTGAAGAGTAATGATTTTATTTGATTTAGAGGTGGCATGCTGGATGCATACCGGAGAGCGTCAAGCTGCAAAGATGAGAATGGCGTATTTAAGATCAATGTTAAATCAAGACATCAGCTTATTCGACACTGAAGCATCAACTGGAGAGGTCATAGCTGCAATTACCAGTGACATTATTGTCGTCCAAGATGCCATTTCTGAAAAGGTATCTCTTTTCCCTCATAAATCAAGAAATTTTCTGAATCACTATCTGATTTCAATCCCCTTTTGTTCTTTTCAAAAGAATTTGATTGTAAAAGAGCAGATTTTCTTTTATTTGATGGTTTTATGACCAAAAGTCAACTGATAGCATACATTACAAGGTTTTGGTGAGAGAATTCAAAGTCAAAACGGTGAGACTTATCGATATCGGGACTAGTCAGCTGGCATGTAATAATTCTTTCGTCGTTTCGCGCTTCCTGGGGCTTGTTTCCCAAGAGAATTATTGTGCGTTTCTTGGAGTTTTGACACTTATTTTATTTTATTTTATTAAGTTATCTGCAACAAATGTCTCTACCTAGTAAATGTCTTGTCTGGTATAAGACATTTATTGACTTACCGCCGAGAAATAGAGCATGGAAAGTTATTAGCATTTATAGGTCGGTTTGGTGGTTGCCATTGCCATCTATAGTAGAGTCCAGCCCCGTCTAAAGTTATTATTAATTATTTCCAGATTTTTCCTGTCTATATTTTTTAGTTTGAATTACTGAGAGTTGAATATAATTTCTCTTAAAAGAATAAGGAATTTATTATTGTTTTTTAATTTGTTTGTAACTTAAATTTCGTCATGTACGCAGGTAGGGAATTTCATGCACTACATAAGCCGGTTTCTGGCCGGATTTATTATAGGGTTCATGAGAGTGTGGCAGATAAGTCTGGTGACGCTGTCTATAGTCCCTTTGATTGCATTAGCTGGTGGCATATATGCGTACGTCACAATTGGTTTAATGGCTAGAGTTCGTAAATCTTACGTGAAGGCTGGTGAAATCGCGGAGGAGGTCAGTTTTTTTTACCATTTTACCGAACTTCTTCTTTGACAGGAACCAGTACATGGTGCTTCTTAAGGACGAATTTCATTGTACTTTCAGGTGATTGGTAATGTTAGAACGGTGCAAGCATTTACAGGAGAAGACAGGGCAGTGGGATCATATAAAGAAGCTCTGAAGAACACGTATCAGTACGGGAAAAAAGCCGGGCTAGCCAAGGGTTTGGGACTGGGGACGTTGCACTGTGTCCTTTTCCTGTCATGGGCATTACTTGTTTGGTTCACTAGCATTGTTGTTCACAAAAAAATTGCCAATGGAGGGGAATCGTTCACTACCATGCTCAATGTTGTTATTTCTGGCCTGTGAGTCCGTTGCAGCAATATCAGTTCATAATTTAAATGAGTTTTTCTCATCTTATTGCGCCAACCATGAAAATGTAAATTGGTTTTTCAGATCACTAGGGCAGGCAGCACCAGATATTACTGCATTCATTCGAGCTAAAGCAGCAGCCTACCCCATCTTTCAGATGATAGAGAGGAACACAATGAGCAAAGCCAGCTCAAAATCTGGTCGAAAGCTAGCCAAATTGGAAGGTCATATAGAATTCAAAGATGTGTGCTTTAGCTACCCATCTCGTCCTGATGTGTTGATCTTCAACAAACTTCGTCTGGATATTCCTCCTGGAAAGATTGTAGCTCTTGTTGGAGGAAGTGGGTCTGGGAAGAGCACTGTCGTATCTTTAATAGAACGTTTTTACGAGCCTTCATCTGGAAAGATACTGTTAGATGGGCATGACATACAGCACCTGGACCTCAAGTGGCTTAGGCAGAAAATTGGTTTAGTTAATCAAGAGCCTGCCCTGTTTGCAACGACGATAAGGGAGAATATTCTATATGGAAAAGATGATGCCACACTTGATGAGATCACCCATGCTGCTAAACTTTCAGAAGCATTGCCTTTTATCAACAATCTCCCTGACAGATTTGAAACTCAGGTACTGGCATTTGGTTTCATGCAATTACTTCTAGAAGTATTCCCAGCAAATGAATGTATTCTGACGATGGAAACCTGCAGGTTGGTGAGAGAGGAGTACAACTATCAGGTGGGCAGAAGCAAAGGATAGCAATATCGCGTGCTGTAGTGAAGAATCCATCTATTCTTTTGCTAGATGAAGCAACGAGTGCCCTTGATGCAGAGTCTGAGAAAAGTGTCCAAGAGGCACTGGATCGTGCCATGGTGGGAAGAACTACGGTAATTGTGGCTCACAGGCTGTCTACTATTAGGAACGCCGATGCGATTGCCGTTGTTCAAGAAGGGAAGATAGTGGAAATTGGGAGCCATGAGGAACTCATGTCGGACCCAGATAGTGCATACGCATCACTAGTTCGTCTCCAGGAGACGGGTTCCTTGCAGCGCCACCCCTCAATCGGTCCTTCAATGGCACGAATATCCAGGTATGTGTACAATTAACATTTGATAATTCTTCCGAATATTGGAAACTCAGAGTTAGTAGCGGAATTTTTGGAGGGGTACAATTAGAACCTGCTTTCGATTTATGGCATGGAGGACATGGCATAAGGATATCAACAATTTTATTCTTGATTGTTATTTCAGCATAAGATACTCCAGAGAATTATCCCGCACAAGAACAAGCTTCGGTGCAAGTTTTCGCTCTGAAAAGGATTCTGGTGTTGATGTGTTGGAATCCACGAAAGCACCTCATGTTTCAGCGAAAAGACTTTATTCAATGGTTGCTCCAGATTGGATTTATGGAGTCATTGGCACCATATCTGCATTCCTTGCTGGAACCCAGATGCCTCTTTTCGCCCTCGGAGTCTCTCAAGCTCTAGTAGCCTTTTACATGGACTGGGATACAACTTGTCGTGAGATCAAAAAGATTGCGACCCTCTTCTGCTGTGGTGCAGTTCTTTCTGTTATTGTATATTCTATTGAACATCTCTGCTTTGGGATCATGGGAGCACGTCTCACTGATCGTGTGAGGGAAAAAATGTTTTCAGGTAAAAATTCTCTTTGATCATGCATATTCATTTGGCAACAATCTTTTTTCATGATCTTGATTTTTCCAGCACTCTTATTTTGGAGCATATACATAAAATGATATCTTTCCATTTTCCCTCAACTTTTCTTCAGCCATTTTGAGGAACGAGATTGGATGGTTTGATGACTTGGACAACTTCAGTTCTCTGTTGACCTCACGCCTAGAGACTGATGCAACTTTGTTACGAGCTATAGTAGTTGACCGATCAACCATTCTTCTACAGAATGTAGGTCTTGTTGTTGCATCATTTGTCATTGCCTTCATCTTGAACTGGAGGGTCACGCTTGTTGTCATCGCCACATATCCTCTGATCATTAGTGGTCACATTAGTGAGGTATCCTTTTCGTTCCCTTAATCAAATGAATAATCAGCAAACAATTCATTTTGAAGCATATCTACTAATAGCTATTCTTATGAAATTTCAGAAACTGTTCATGCAAGGCTATGGTGGCAACTTGAGTAAGGCCTATCTTAAGGCTAACATGCTGGCTGGTGAAGCTGTGAGTAACATCCGCACTGTTGCAGCATTCTGCGCTGAAGAGAAGATACTCAACCTCTACGCTCATGAGCTTGAAGAGCCTTCCAAGCGCTCTTTCACTCGTGGTCAGATTGCAGGACTGTTCTATGGCATATCGCAGTTCTTCATCTTCTCATCTTATGGGCTTGCTTTGTGGTAAGTGACCTGGTTTCACCTTGTATATCTCTTCTGTAGTGTTGCTTTGTTTAAAGAGATCAGGTAATGTATGGCTTGGATTCATGTGCTTGCTTTTTGAGTAGGTATGGTTCTGTTCTGATGGGAAAGGAGCAAGCTTCCTTTAAATCTGTCATGAAATCTTTCATGGTTTTGATCGTGACTGCATTGGCCATGGGTGAAACTCTGGCATTAGTTCCAGATCTTCTGAAAGGAAACCAAATGGTGGCATCTGTGTTTGAGGTTCTGGATCGGACGACACTTGTAAAAGGGGAAGTTGGTGAAGAGTTGAAGAATGTGGAGGGCACAATTGAATTCAGAGATGTCCACTTCAGCTATCCTTCAAGACCAGATGTGACGATTTTCAAGGATTTTAACCTAAGAGTAAGATCAGGAAAGAGTATGGCTTTAGTAGGGCAAAGTGGGTCTGGTAAAAGCTCTGTTCTTGCTCTTATACTTCGCTTCTATGACCCCACCGATGGAAAAGTTATGATTGATGGTAAGTTCTTCTGAGCTTCTGCATTTTCAGCATGGCAGCTAATGATCAAAAATCTCATTGCATATTCCGCAGGTATAGACGTCAAGAAACTGAAGCTGAAATCCCTGCGGAAACATATTGGTCTAGTCCAGCAAGAGCCAGCTCTTTTTGCCACATCAATCTACGAAAACATTCTTTATGGAAGGGAAGGAGCCTCTGAAGGAGAAGTGATCGAAGCTGCTAAACTTGCTAATGCACATAACTTCATTAGCGCTCTTCCTGAGGGCTACTCAACAAAAGTTGGCGAACGAGGGGTGCAATTATCTGGAGGCCAGAAGCAACGAGTAGCCATAGCCAGGGCAGTTCTAAAGAACCCAGAAATCTTGCTATTAGATGAAGCCACAAGCGCTTTAGACGTGGAGTCGGAGCGTGTGGTACAACAAGCTCTTGATAGATTGATGAGGAACCGGACAACATTGATGGTGGCACATAGGTTGTCCACCATAAAGAACGCAGACCAAATATCGGTTTTACAAGATGGGAAGGTTATAGAGCAAGGGACACACTCTAGTCTTGTAGAGAACAAAAATGGAGCATACTTTAAGTTGATCAGCCTTCAACAGCAACAACATTAATAGCTTTAAGAACATAGACGTAACTCTGTAATAATTGACATTCAAGTACTGAGTAATGGGTTCAATATAAAGTTTAAATTGAGACAACCATCATGCTTACATATGGATTGTTTCCAGTCGTTATCATGTGTTTTGGGTTTTCATACAAATTGATACAAGGAGGTTTGATGACACATTTTTTATATTTATCTGCTCGATACTTCAAAACTTTGAGGAGTTCACCTAAAAAGTTCCAAATAACTTAAATATACTACAGCATCAATTCTTTAGGATAATGTGTTTCGTCAGCTTGAGAGAAAAAAACTGTGAACAGCTTCATTATAATCCGTAAACTTTTACGACATTATAGCCTTTTGAGCATCTATGAGTGTAAGAGTATGAAACTTGGTTATAGCACTACGTAAACTTATGTATCTTATGGTTTTAATTACGTATTCCTTTCTAATTTTCAAAAATATCAATCACCTCTCAGTTACATTTCTTTTAGTAATTTACTTTAAAATTCAAATTTTTATTATCTTTTTTCTAGTTTGATAAGGGAGTTTGATATAAAAAAATGGAAGGGTCTTCTAAAATTAATGAGAGAAAATCAAGGGATTCTTACAAATAAAAAAAATCTGTAACTTATATTCTAGAATATTCTTACAATTATCTTCAACATTCTCCTTTAAATTCAAGAGAGTTGAATATCTGAAATTTGGAGATAAAAGTGAATGAACTTTAGCAAAATTATTAGGAGTTTGATTTGCATAAGAAATAAAGATGTCTTATAAAATAACAATCATTTTCAATATTTTTAGTACGCTTGTAAAAGACAAATTATCACAACGAGGATAGTAGGTGATGAGTGTATAATGCCCATTTCTTGGACTCAGTTATGATTTAGTATTCAATTCAATACTAGAACGAGATACGATAGTTTATTTCTTATTATACCAAGAGATTAATAAATCTCTAAGAAAAAAAAGTAGAAACCATAGTAGATCGTTGATCGAAAAGATTACCAGTCTAGTTTGTATTAAAAAATGTAGAGTTTAGTGTATTTTTGTATTTGTATTCTTATATTTACTTAGTTTTATTTTCTGTCTGCTTAATGGTTAGCTGTTTTATAAACTGATATACACTGAGACAATACTACACCGTTTTGTTGTGAGTGCAACGTTTTATTATTGTCTAACTTCTCTTGTATATAACGTTTTTTGGTGATTGAATAAAGGACAAACGATTCCTATTTATAGAACTATCTAGAACTATAACCCTAAATGGCGATTTCGACATGGTATCAGAGCACCTAGGTTGACGATCGTCGTTTCTCTACCAATGGAATTGTGATGGATAGCAACAGCGGGATAAGATCATTCCTTGGAGGTGTAACTGGCGACGAGAATCCCCTGTTCCTGTAGAGCTCGGATCATTCGGGAATGCTTCTGGTCACCATTCCGTTAAGTAGTAACAACTACATCTCATAGAGCCGTGTGATGAAAATTGCTTTAGGAGCAAAGGTAAAGCTTGATTTCATCAACGGTAAAAGTGAGAGACCGGACGAGTCTTCACCCGAATACGATTGATGGTGTCGGGTGGATTTGATGGTAACGTCTTGGATCCTTAATTCCATTTCCAAGGATATTGTAGAGTCTTTTCTGTATGCGGGTTCTGCACGAGCACTGTGGAAGGAACTTGAGCAGCGTTACGGGGAGTGTAATGAGCCGATGCTTTACCAGCTTAAGAGGGAAATTAGTTCGATTTCTTAGGGAGAACTCTCGGCTTCCAGGTACTTCACTAAACTTAAACGGTTGTGGGAAGAACTAAATGTTTTGGCACTAGTTCCACAGTGCTCCTGTAGAGCCCTACGATAGTGCTCTTGTGAAGCCCTAAAACAGTTGATAGATTTTGGGGCTAATGATAGATTAATGCAATTTTTGATGGGGCTTAATGAAGAGTATGATTCTATTAGAAGT
>JAOXYD010000001.1:10032055-10050728 GCA_028565735.1 Pinacopodium congolense | reverse complement strand
AGATCACTGAAATTCGACCGACGTCGCCTGATATACCGAGAACGGCACTGCCCAGCAAAAGATGAGATGTTAAAGTGTCGTATTCCGGCGCCGTATGGTTACAAAAACCCGTTCCCGTGGCCGAAAAGCAGAGACTATGCGTGGTACGCAAACGTGCCACACAAACATCTAACGGTGGAGAAGGCTGTGCAGAACTGGATAAGATACGAGGGCGAACGGTTCAAGTTTCCCGGCGGTGGAACTATGTTTCCGAACGGCGCTGACGCTTATATCGACGATATCGGAAAGTTGATAAATCTCAAAGACGGCTCCATTAGAACCGCGGTTGACACTGGCTGTGGGGTAAGATTATTTTTCAATTAATATGTTCCATATTTATTTATTTTTCTAAACATATTGAGGCCCGTTTTGTTAATTCTTGTGCTTAATTGGGTTTCTTTTTCTTTTTTTTTTTTTTTTGGGGAGTCGGGGATGGTTAGAGTTTACTAACTTTAATTAATATTTTTTATTAATATGGTAATGAGGCTATGTACTAATTAGGCGAATTACTTGCTTTGGAATTTCCAATTGATCCTATGTAAAAATCCATTATGTCGACATTAATTTCGCAATAATGAAGGAAATTAATTTACTTTAATGAAAATAAACCATTATATGGAAACTTATCGATGATTTGATACGGATATGTTATAAAATCTAATAATGAAAATGGGATTTCTAGAATTTTTAGTAAATTAAAATAGAAATCTCAGTTTCTTATGAGAAAGTTCCCTTTACTATTAGCAAAACAAATCAAATTATTTAACTTGCCATCTACTTTTAGTTCGATAAATATCACATTCAATTCGACTAAACTAGCATTTTCGAGAATTTATTTTGTACATACTCAGAAAAATAACAATGAGAACTTCCTTAGGTTGCAAGCTGGGGAGCTTATCTTCTGTCAAGAAACATCTTGACAATGTCGTTTGCTCCAAGAGACACACATGAAGCTCAGGTGCAATTCGCCCTGGAACGTGGAGTTCCTGCTCTGATCGGAGTTATAGCCTCCAAGCGACTTCCTTATCCTTCGAGAGCTTTTGATATGGCTCATTGCTCCCGCTGCCTAATTCCCTGGGCTGAATCAGGTATATATATATATATATATACATATATATGCAGTGAAACCTGTACAGATGAAGCACATGATTGTAATCCAATTCATTGTTGTGATTGAACAGATGGGCAGTACTTGATTGAAGTTGATAGAATTCTACGCCCTGGTGGGTACTGGATACTTTCAGGTCCTCCGATTAACTGGAGAAGATATTGGCGAGGTTGGATGAGAACGAAGCGGGACTTGAGTGATGAACAAACTAGAATTGAAAATGTGGCCAAGAGCCTGTGTTGGAAGAAGTTTGTAGAAAAAGATGATATTGCTATCTGGCAAAAGCCTCTTAATCACTTGAATTGTAAAGTTGACAGGAAGATTACACAGAACCCACCTCTCTGTCCTGCTCAAAATCCTGATAAAGCTTGGTACGTTTTTTCCTTTTTTTTTTTCCCTTGAAATATTCAGTAAAACTTGCCTGTTTTGTGCTTGTCGAGTGATTGATTTATAATGGATTTGCAGGTACACAAATCTGGAGACATGTTTGACGAACTTGCCTGAAGTATCAAGCAATCAAGAAGTTGCAGGTGGGAAGTTGGCCAAGTGGCCTGAGAGATTGAACGCTATCCCGCCTAGAATCAGCAGAAGAACTTTAGAGGGTGTGACAGCAGAAACTTTCCAGGAAGATTCACGACTTTGGGACAGGAGATTGTCTTATTACAAAACAGTCAACAACCAGTTAGGACAGCCTGGAAGGTATCGAAATCTTCTGGACATGAACGCTTACTTGGGTGGATTTGCTGCAGCTCTTGTTGATGATCCAGTTTGGGTAATGAATGTTGTTCCTGTCCAAGCCAAGATCAACACGCTTGGAGTAATTTATGAACGAGGGTTGATCGGAACTTATCAGGATTGGTAAATCTAGCAATCCAAAAACCTTTTTCTGTCTAATTTCATTAACGTTTTGAACTTGTTTTCTTACAGTTTATTTTGTTTTCCAACGTTTAACCACAGGTGTGAAGCAATGTCTACTTATCCGAGAACTTACGATCTGATCCATGCTGATTCAGTCTTCACCATGTACGAGAGCAGGTGAACATCCAAGTCCGAATTCTGCATAATTTAATCAAACTTTGCATCGATATCTCACACAAACACATGGCCACATGTGGTGTCCGCATAATAAGGTTTACAGAACCTGATGGGTATATATTATTGTTGTTGCTTGTTGCAGATGTGAAATGGAAGATATTCTGCTAGAGATGGATAGAATCCTGAGGCCTGAAGGAAGTGTGATTATCAGAGATGATGTTGATCTGTTGGTGAAGATTAAGAGAATAACTGATGGGTTGAACTGGGATAGTCAAATTGTTGATCATGAAGACGGACCTCTTAATAGACAGAAACTACTTTTTGCAGTGAAATCTTACTGGTCAGCTCCCGAGGATTCAGATCATAACAGGATTCAAATTTCTTAAGAAAGTTGATATAAATTTTTTTGAACTTTTGTTTCTTTATATTGTGTTTAGAATCCCGATGTTGCTCTCTTTTTTTTCCCTTGATGATTCTTTCTTAGGTTAGTGACAGGTAACCAGTATACAGCTAATGCTGCAAGCTGACCCAACAAAAGTCTACCAGTTTCAGGAATATCTCACAAATGCTCAATTACTTCAAAGATTTTGAGTTGGAATTTTTGTTTTTTTGGTTAAACTTTCCTTGGCAGAATTGTATTAAATATTATCATTAAAATTGATTCCTCCTCTACAATAAGCATTCTTTTTTAGTTTTTTTAATCCTTATTTTAGTTCACTTGAAAGAGTTGAATTCAATAGTATAAGCAATAATAATGTTAATTGCCTCATCTAATAATATTATAAACAATTCTCATGTATTAAATGGTTAAAAGAGTGTGATAGAAATACTAAGTTCTTCCATAACTTCATCACTTCTTATCATAACAAAAATAATATTAACTCTATCATTGATAACAGTGACAATCATGTCTTCAAATTGGAGGAGATTCAGAATCAATTCCTATGCTTCTTCCAGAATACCTTTGGTACTAAGAAAGTTCCCCTTCCTGCTAGGGTTCACCTTAGAGAAGTTTTTATCTCTAAAATTTCTGAGTCTTTTGCAAATGCTTTAATTGCTCTAGTTTTTGGACAGGAGATAAAAGATGATTTCAATTCCTTTAACTCTTACAAATCTCCTAGGCCAAATGGTTTTAATGCTTTCTTTTTTAAACAAACCTGGCACATAGTGGACAATGAGATAATTCTTGTAATTAAAGACTTCTTTAATCATGGCCAGCTTCTTAAGGAGCTAAATTTTACTTTTATAACTTTTATTCCAAAGTGTGATAATCCCTCTTACACCATGGATTTTAGACCTATCTCTTGTTGTAACATGATTTACAAAGTAATTTTTAAAATCCTTGTCAATACTTAGGGATCTCTTACCCCCATATAATCAGTTCAAATCAAGAAGCTTTTATTAAGGGGAGGAGAATTGACGATAATATCCTGCTTGCCCAAGAAATTTTTAAGAATTATCACCTTAATAATAGTCACTATCACTGTGCTTTCAAATTTGATCTTAAAAAGGATTATGATTCAGTTCAACTAGATTTTTTATTTGATGTTTAGTCTGCCATCGACTTTCCATTGCCTTACATGATATGGGTTAAGGAGTGTACTACTTCTTCTTCGTATTCTATTCTTATTAATGGGACTCTTTCAAAGTTTTCCCGAGGAAAGTCAGGCCTAAGATAACGAGATCCTCTGTCTCCTTATCTATTCATTATTTGCATGGAGGCAATCACTAGGATGATGAAGCTTGTATTATGAAGAGTGATAGATTTCAATTCCACTGGAGATGTTCCAAGTTTAAAATTTCTCGTTTGCTGTTTGTTGATGACCTCTTACTTTTCTATAATGCATATATAAATTATGTTAGAACTCTGTTTGATTGTCTTCATCTTTTCTCTTCTCTGTTTGGATTAGAAATGAATCTGGAAAAGAGCGATTTTACTTGTTCAAAGATTTAGAAAATTTTGACTATCTTATTAACGCTATCACAGATCTTACTAAAGGTTATTTACCAATTAAGTATCTTGGGTTGCCTCTACTAATTGGCAGACTTTCAAAACTTGACTACCGCCCCTTTTTAGAAAAAAATTGACAGTAGAGTTAAAAATTGAACCAACAAATTTATCTTTTATGTAATTCGCTTTCAATTGCAATTATGTTCTTGCTACTTTTTAGGTTTATTTGTCTATTTATTTTATTCTCCCTTCTTCTATTCTAAAAGAAATTGAAGTGAAATTAAGAAACTATCTCAGGTCTAGTAATTCTTGTTCAAATCATATTCGTAGAGTCAAATTGAGTGACCTTTGTAGAAGTAAAAAAGAAGGAAAATTAAGAATCAAACACTGAACTACTTGGAATAATGTTTTATTAGGAAAAAGAATCTTGGTCTTATTTAATGATGTAGAAGCTTTGTGGGTTAAGTTTTTTCACACTATTATCCTTAAATAGAAAGTTTTTTTGTCAATAAAAGATAAAAGTAATAGTTCTTGGAATTAGAAGAAATTATTACAGGTTAGAAACCTCATTATGAACAATTCAAATTTAAGATTGACAAAGGAGATTCTATATTTTTTTTTATGACAAGATCCTTGGTATCCAAGAGACATTCTCATGAACCTTTCGACTCCTCGTATGATCAATGGATCTGATCTTCTGATGAATGCAAGAGTCTCTGCTATTATTAGAGATTATGAATGGAATTAGAGCGAATCTATGAATGAGACTACCCAGTCTCTAGAGCCTCTAAACTATTAATCCAGTTGTTCAAATGATGATTATCTTCAATGGTTAGCCAGTCCCTTAAAAATTTATACCAATTCATCAGCTTATAAAGTTCTAAGACCCCCTTCCTACAATTCTTGGTACAATTTGGTGTGGAATAAGAGAAATAATCAAAGAGCATCATTTACTCTTTAGCTAACTGTTATAAACAAGTTACAATCTCGAGACAAAATGGGTTATTCTCAATACCCAAACTTTTGTTCCTTATGTTTTACTGGAAATGAAACAATTAACCATCTATTTTTTGAGTGCTCCTATTTCAAAACTGTCTAGTTAAATGTCCTCTCAAATTTTCATATTCCCTTCTTAAACCTAGACAATCTACCTTTCATTCTACAATGGGCTTTGAATCCCCAATTTTGTTTAACCACTGATTTAAACTTTTTTCGGTGTTCTCTCTCAACTTATATTTATATTATTTGAAGAGAATGAAATAATCGAACTTCCAATGACACCTACCTAGACGTTGGGAGCTTATCTACAAAGGCTGTCATGCAAATTATAAAAATCCTCAGCTTAAACACTAAAAAGAGAGGTAATAGAGCCTAAATTTGATTTTATTTACTCTTAACATTTGTTTGTTTTGTAGGGACTTAAATCAGAAGAGGAATTAAATTGCAAAATTCAGGATCATCTTGATGCTTCAAATCATGCCATTTCTAAGAAGGAAGGACAAGAAATCATTCAATTTTTTTAAGACCCTTTGGTTAATTGTTACTAGACTTCCAGGAATCTTATTAGATCAAATTTTAATGTTCTTAAAGAGAAGAGGCATCACAGCTTAGAACAGAGAAGAGGCATCACAATTTAGAATAGAGCAAGAAGCATCCTCTACTGACATTATGCATACCAATGCTCATTGTCATGAGTATAGAGAGGAATTTCAACACTTGCATGGTACTTGAATGATAACAGAAGATCAAAAGTAACTCTGAATTTGGGTTAATTATGGTTTTTTCTCCTCTTTGGTTAGTTAAGTATCGTGTTTTTCTCTCAATTTTGTTCTTTAGTTTGGGTATCCAAATGAGTGTATTTTGACCCAATTAAGTCTCCTTTGGATGTTAGTTTTTTTTCAGTACTGTGACCTGCAATCGGATGAGTCCTTTTTTATGGTGTAGAGATTAGATTAGTTGCTGTTCTTTTGGGAGAGTCTTTTTCTGGTTTAGAAATTAGCTGCTCTGTTGTCAGCTATCTCCTTTTGTTGTACATATCTTATCTTTGTTTTGGTTAATCAAATTACTGAATTATTAAAAAAAAGTTCTATTATCCCATATAAGTCAGGATTCCGTTATATTTATGGAAAAATAATAGTAGCAGAATTAAGACTTCTTTAAGTTGTTTATCATTCGTATACGTTCATTTCAATTAGGATCCGCTTGCAACTTTAATTTTAAACTTACTTGTCTAGAAATGATTATCTGTTTTCATTTCTTTTTTTTTTGTTTTTTAATAAAAAATCAAAAAATAATCACACAAATAAAATACGAAAACAAAAAAAATAGTATAAAAATTAAAAAAAACATTAAAATAGATAAAAATATATAAAAACAATCATAAAAAATAAAAACTGAAAACTGAATTAAACGATCTATAATATCAAAATATTTTGGTTACTTAATTAGGAAAGGAATTTCCTAACAAGAATTCAATTAGACTATTAAAACTTATGAAATCAACGGAGTAATTTGTCCTGTCAGCTACTTCACAACTTCTGTGATGAAGACCAGATTTGATATTAGGTGATTCACGTAAAATATCCAATGGCATCGCCTATTCACCACCCATAAAATCGATTCTAATGCTTACCGAATGAAGGTGAAAAACAAAGAAAGTAAATAACAAGAAAAAGTAGTTTCCTTGATCACTAAATGGCAGCTCTCAAGCCCTCGGTGAGTGCACTATTTCTTCTTTTGGTTAGTGCAATTTCATTGCAGACCCAACTGGGTCATGCCCAGAATTGCTCAACTCAGCTCAGCAATCTGAATGTCTGTTCACCATTTCTGGTGCCCGGCAACCCCATCCCCAACCCTAATGCTGATTGCTGCAATGCTCTTCAGGCAGTTCAACATGACTGCATCTGCAACACCATCCAGATTGCAAATCGAATTCCCATGCAGTGCAATCTCCCTCCTCTCCGATGTCCTACAGTAAGCATTTCTTCACTCATCAAGAAGTTAGATTAACATATTTAATTATCCATTATTGACTTATAATTGTTCCTTAACTTTTTTTTTTGCAATTCATGCAGGCATAAATAAATGGATGAAGCCATCACACAGAGAGGAGAGATCAGCAGGCAATAATGTCAGACCATCATGTTCCAGAATAGGAAAATGTTCTTGACTTCTGAGTTCTAAATTTTATGTTTTTTCTTTTTAATAACTTCTTTGTTCAGTTTCTTCCTTCACTGTACCCCGATCGGCGACAAAGCGAAGCTTCTCATGTTGATTAATAAAATTTCTTATAGGTCGTTTGGTATTACTGTGAATTGTGATTTTTAATTGTAGTTTTGATATATTTGTATTGACTTTTGTGTTTTATTCTCGATTTTTATGCTGCATTAGTATGTTATTTTTTTCGATTTCTGTATTAAAAATCAAAACAAAAAACATAAACCTTGGCCTCGTTTGGTTATACTTTAGCTTATGGTTTTTGTTTCTTGTTTTTTAAAACACTGAAACCAATAAAAATAGTATAAAAATCAAAAAAGACAATATACTAATACAATATAAAAACTTAAAAAATAATAAAAAATCAATAAAAATAACACAAAAATCAATACACATATACATAAATAAAAATTAAAAACAAAAACGAAAAATAATACCACACGTGCTCTTACCAAACAACTGCTTTCCGATTAAAACATGTAAACAATGTGAACAAGAAACTACTTTACCTGCTAATTAGTAGACAAGAACGAACTTAATTACCAGACCCTAATATGTTTTATTATTGTATTAGAACTGCAATTATTGGCTGCTTTGTCTACTTCTAACTCCACCATAAAGGTCTTCGACATCGTTCACTGAAATGTCAAATTTTGTCGGATCTTTTTAGGGTGCCAGCAACATTTTTTTCCCTCTAATATTTGTCTTGTATAAGACAACAATTGTAGAATCCAAACAAATTTAAATCGTAATAAAGGATTGGAAAATCTCAGTTCAAGTATATAAATCAAAATTATCTTATTACTTCAGTAACCTAGGAATCCACATATAAATGACGTGGAAAACACAGAAATAACAAGTTTTGCTCGAGCCATGTTAGCTATAGAACCTTTCATAGTTTTCTTTTCTTTAATGTTGCTTACGTTTTGTCAATTAATGGACGTATTAAATTTTGGTATTATTTGCTAAAGTCAAGTTAGGTTTTAATTAAATAAGGTCTCGGTTTTGACTCTCTTGAATAGATTACATAATCAATTTAGAAGGACTTTGTCTTGTTTATAAATCTATCCAACTCAAGTTAAATTTTTGGATGTTGTGAATAAAATAGACGGGCAATTGAGAAGAATCTTGTCATCCTTATAATTTTATTTGATTCGAGTTAATTTAATTGAAATTCAGTTGTAATTTTTTAAAATCTGAAATTAAGGGATTTTTTTTTTAAAAAAATTGTCCTTATAAATTTGTTTCACTTTGAATTAAATTAGTCGGATTGGGCTTAGTGGTACCTACAGGTGGCTATTGACGAAACTTAAAGTCCCAAACCAAAAGCCGAGACAAGAATGGCATTTAATGAATGACGCTATGCTATTAATGTCAGCATTAATTACATGCACACATAAGCTTCAGTTCATAATAATAATGTTAATATTTGTCTGTTCTGATCCTTTCATTGGCTTTTGTTCCATCAATATTAGACCCCCCTGTATTTTTTAATTACTAATACAAAAACTATCAAACATAATTTACTTTACCAAACATCATTTTTCATTAGTAAATTAACGAAGAAGAAAAAATAGTCATTCTAGAAATATTTATTACATAATAAAACAGATATTCTTCGTGCATCACTCAAGGATTAAAAAATCGGATCGGACCAATCGGTTCGATTCGATTAATCTAGATTCAGTTAATTTATCGGTTTCATTTAAAAATCGTTATATTAAAAAATTAAAGAGTTAAGAGTCAGATCAATCAGTTTGACCGGTTCGATTCAGTTTAAATAACTGATTTAACTAGTTGGACCAGTTTAACCCATTAGTCTGATCCTTTTCAACCTAATCCATCCCAACTCACCTCTCTCCACTTTTTTTTTAATTTTTAATTTTAATCTACTCTTCCAACTTTTTTTATTTTTAATTATTTTTATTATCTATTAAATCTATTATTTTTATTTTTATTTAATTCTTATATGATATTATTTATTTTTTTAATAATTTTTTGTTCTATATTTTTATTTAAAATAATAAATATTAAAATAAAAAAATTTATATAATATATTTTTGATATTATAATTTAGTAAAAGATTAACAAAAAATAGATTAATAATTTATATATCTTATTATTTTATACCAGTTCAATACCGATTTTATAATGATTTTATACCGGTTGAACCTCTAAACTTTAACCCCTTCCCTTACCGGTTCGATGTCCGGTCCGATTTTTACAACATTGTTTAGAACCATGTTCTTTGCCTTGAAGAGTATACATATTACTTGCATGCCAATCCTATTTCGAAACACTAGTCTACACTCCTCCAAATATCTAATAACTAGTTGCCCTTCAAACGTAAGGAGGTTGTTTCTCTCCATCAACTTTATGAACTCTACCTTGTAATTATGTGCAGTTATATTCTTTTGTTGACATTGGTGATACTACCGAAATAAAATCTTCTAGTAATTAGGAGGTAAAAACTCTTCCTTTAGTAAGAATTTCATATGTACGATCCTATCTCGAAGTACGAATCTTAACTCATCTAAGTATCTAACAATAGACTACCCTTCTAGCTCAAGGATTTTTTTTTCTCTTTGTCAATCTCATGAACTCCGTTGTGTACTTGTGTACAGATATATTCCCTTGCTAACACCGTTGATACTATTGAAACAAAACATGCTTATAGTCATAAGGTAAAAATTATGGCTTTAGTAAGAATTTCATCATTTACTATATACATATAAGATCCTTTCCTTCACATTATCTTTTCTATTGGATTTTCTACCACTATGCAAAGGCTCCTCTTTTCAGTCAACATGCCACAATCTTAACTCTTTTCTCAAAAGCAATCTTTAAATAATTAAAAAACCTCTTGACTTTCGAAATCAAGTTTAAGAAATTTTCTATTCTCAAGCTCCCATTAAAGTAAAGGATATCTACCTTCAATCTGTAGTCCCTCATGCTTTTATCTTCACCTCCATAAATGCCTCTTGTTTTATGCTTATTATGTAGCTGATACTAACCAAATTTTTGTGGCTCAATCTCATTTTCCTCCTCTGAATCTTTCTTATAGATAAGCTATCTCCTTATAGGTATAAATATACTTATAGGATCACCACAAGCCACCTCTAATCCTATCCTTCCATGGCTGTTCGATCTTTTGTAAGCATCGTTCCCTATAGTATCAAGTCACTCTAAAATTTCCTTAAAATGTTCTTTGAGATGTCGAAATTTGTGCTCAATATATTGCTTTAGGCATTGTTCCATTCATTGCAACACATTGTTTCATATAATAGAAGCCCTAATTTCTTGAACATCATCACGAAGACTGTTGATATCACTCTTAGTTGACATCCTTACTTTAATAAAACCTAACTTAATGTATAATGGGAAGAAATTCAATGGTTATGTACAAAGCAAACCCTTTGAAAAGCACATAAAAACCTTAATTGAATAGTTCAAGAATAATGTTCAAACTGGCAGATGCTCCCTAAAATGACTACAAAAGAATATTATAAAACCTTAATCATAAATAGGGAGGAGTATGTCTTTTACAACTCAAATAAAAATAAAACATAATTCTCTCATATAGGCATAACTACAGTAGCTTTGAGGGATCAATGACGCCATTATAAGATATCGTTGATCTTTTATTCTTAAATTGGCACGCAATGGTGATATTTGGGTTCATAATGACGCCATTTAAGAGCATCGTTTATCTTCTGTTTTCATCCGAACGAATGACAATAGTTTAAATAAGACACAATGGCTCCGTTGTGGGTTATTGTTAGGTTTGTAACAGATGTTGTCTTAGCTCCATGTCAAAATTTTAATTTGAATTAAAATGATCTATATTAACATTATCATCATCTTTCTAACTGTAGTTAGCGATTACATTTATTACAAAATCAATTTAGATTTAAACTTAAAAGTTTTATATACCTAATTCATCCCTCTTTTGTGTAATTTAGGATTAACAAATAATATTTAATTCATTTTCATTCATCAATAATTCATTTAAAAGTTTGATTACAAATATTTTATACATTTGATATTAGATCATATATATTCATAATATTAATTTGTTATATTAAAATACAATTTTCATTTTCATTTTCATTTTTTAAGTCAAACTTAAAAATAAGCAATTTCCTTATTATATTGTTAAAAGTTGAAGTAATTTATGGAATCACTAGGGTTAAGTTCACTATAAAATCGTGGCATTGTAAATTAATAGTAATCATTTTCATATATTTAATTTCTTCAGCACAATGCTTGGCCTTCCCTTTAACCATATATAACGAAAAATATTTTTACCAAACAAAAAGTAGAGGTACAAGATTTTGCCAATATTAAATATTATATATCATCATAGTTTCGGTCTTATAATAAGGAGATAGTGTATATATATATATATATATTTGATCTACTTAAACTTTAAGTTGAAGATCTTGAATCAGATAATCAGATTATCCAATGAAAGTAATGCATATATTTATGTCTTTGATCTAAAAATATGCAATTTCGGTCCATATGACAATTTTACTTGGAGATCTTAAACCAAAGTATCCCTTCATTTTCCAAATTTCACCTTTGCAGTTTGGGGAAGGGGGGACAAAGAATAATTTTCTTTTCGGAATCCTGAAGACGCTTTGACTTTACGTGCATCATATATTCGGAACATACAGTCATCAACTGGCTGATTTCTATGGGGCCTATGAAATATGAATTGTACATTGGAACCCATAATGGAATATTACTCTGATTTCCCACTTTAAGAAAAAGTTGGTTTATCATTACCAGCTAACTATTATAGAAAAATAAAAAAATGCATATTCTAAAAATATGACATAAAATTATCATAAAAATTAAATAATATTTGTAGTATATGTATACAATAAAATTTCAATTAATAATTTTATAGAAATAGCAGAAATGTTAAAAATATTCATTAGATATTTTTATTCATTTCAAAGTTTAAACATATTCAAAATTTAAAAGCACGAGTTAAACATAGTCCCGTTGCACTTAGATACGGTCAAAGATACACGAGTACGTCAGAAATGGAACTTACTTAGACACCCTACATTAGTGTCAAAATAAGGAATACATGTTTCACATCATTATTTTATATGATAATCTCTCTACTTAAACGGTTAGAGAGGTGGATGAGAACTTTCCAATATCACGAGGTAACTTCGTAAACACACAAATCAACTAACATACATTGGGAGATAACGTAAAAGGACGTTCCCCATCTTTTTATTTTATCATATGCTTGGTTGTTCAACCGTTTGACAATGAACTTTTAAAGAGTTTAATTTTATTTTCATTCGTTATTTTTTTGATTGATTAATTTTTTATTACTGGGTAGACTTTAAAGTCTGCGTTCAAAGATTTATAATAAAATGTAAACTTATCACATACCTTTTTTATATTGTGTCAATTAAAATGTCCACGTTGGTCATGAATCGTCTTTGAAAAAGATTTCAGATATCCTCATTTCAGGTCCTTAATAAAATGACAAATCTAGGTTTGGATATTCTCATGTTAATACTATCCATAAAAGGGGGATATTTTTATCTCATTGCATTACATAATTACAAAAATACTCCAAGCAAGATTAAAAATCTCCTTCACCAACAATCACTACAATATTTTTGTGACCTGTAACCAAGTTTTAGGATTCGAAAACCCTGATGTTGGGTAAAAATGAAATGATCAAATAAAATATTTACGCTATTGAGAATTATGCTTAAACTAAGCAATCATCAGGCTTATATGAGACAATATAGTTTTCTCTTCATGAGAGTAAAAGAAAATTAAAAAATAACGCCTAAAATTTGAGAAAATTCTTATATTGTCTCATATACTCTTATGAAGAGAAAATTAAGGGGTAGTTTGGTATTACTGTTGGTTATAGTTTTTATATATTTGTATTAATTTTTGTATATTGTCCTTGATTTCTGTGCTGTATTAATGTGTTGTCTTTTTTACTTTTAGTGTTTAACAAAACAAAAAATCAAAACATAAAACTACATCCATACCGAGCAAGCCCTAAGATCATGGTTGTTATCACTTTAGTTTCCAGTTTTTGTTTATTATTTTTCTAAACACATAAATCAATAAAAATAATACAGAAATCGAAAACAATAATATAGTAATATAGTACAAAAATATAAAAAACAGTACAAAAACTCTTAAGAACACATAAAAACCAATACATATACGTAAAACCAAAAATAGAAAAGAGAAGTGATATCAAACATGCTCTAAAGTTATCTAAGAAATAATTAATCAAGAAAATGAAAAAAAAAATCTAATACAATTTTAGTTAAAGATAAGAATTTGAATTTATTGTAATTCACAGAGAGGCAAAGGAAGAAAGACGGAGAAGAGGAGAGACCAAAAGAAGATTAATAATGTTATTAATTTTGTAACCCAGTTAAGAAAAGAAATAACGAAGCAAACTCTTCAAGAAAATAGGTACTGTGTTATAACTAATGTCCCTACAATTTTAAATAACCAAATTTTCGGTTTTTGCCATGGAAAGGAGAAAGAAAATATATAGTTACGTTAATTTATTAATTAAAAGCTGTACTTTACGATCTAAACAACCCTCAGGCGGCAAAGTAAATAATTATTATCAAGGTGAGGTGGGAAATCTGAAATGTAATCGTAATCTTACCAAATGTAGAGTGCAAGTGGTAAATCGGGAAATTGAGTTACTAAAGTCTTCTATACGTACGTATTTGGAACTCGAGACCTTTCACATTTTGTCTACGAAATGCAAAATATTAATTCTTTTAACAACTCAACACGCCAATTTATAAGTTAATATGCTTAAAATACAATACATATATCAAAATTTTCACTAGAAAAGTCCATAAAGTTAGATGTCTTTTACCGACATAAAATTAATCTTGTAACAGAACCATATGGGACAGTACGTATATGAGACCATGCATCAACGGCTGTATATTTATTTCATTTGTACATATTTTACCAACAGACGTGGTATTGTATCATAAAGCGATGGTCGAATTCAAATGGAATTCATACCTTCTATGCTAAGTTAATTAACTTATTTTTAATATTTTTAAAAGTATCACTTTACTTCTAAATGTTTATATAGTTGTGCACTTTATTTGTTAATGTTAGAAAAATATGTAATTTTCTCTTTAACATTTATAAAATGGTACAAATTACTCCTTTAATACTAATTTCATTAAAAATTTATTAATTACCCTTTTAACAGTTAACTAACAATCAATTAATGAAATTTTAATAGAATTAACAATTAACTAATAAAATCTCAATGAAATTAATATTAAAGAAGTAATTTATACATTTTGTAAATATTAAGAGGTAAATTGTACCATTTTATAAATGTTAAAAAATAAAATAATACATTAAAAAATGTTAAGGGATGAATTAAATTTTTTCTAAACATTAAAAAATAAAGCAAATCTTTGTAAAGACTTTTGCTTTGCTGGGCATTCAAAGGAGTTGCCATAATTATGATTTTGGTAAATGGGTGATCAAACCATGCAGTGTCAGCTACCTTGAGAGCAGTTGGAATAGTATTAGATTCAGTGGATGTTTCCATGAAGGACCTAAGAGTTCAAATGAAACAAAAAAAGGTATAAAATGACAAAGGTGATGACCAACTAGATAATGGGATGGATCGATTGATGAAGGTTTTTCGATAAAATTCAGAAGAATAATTGGGGGGTTAGTTTGAAGTAGTTGTTGGCTAATTAACAATCGATATTGCATGACGCAATCGATTAAAGCAGTCAAGCAATTAGATACGTAGAAAATATTTGCATTTGACCGTAGATCAGTAATTAATTAGTTGTCAATTTCAGTTAATTTTTTTGCCTCCAGTGCTTCCATAGTTATCCTGATCTCTTGTCAAATTAAGGAAACTTGAGAGTGAAAGCCATGCATGCAAATAGGGCTAATGTGAAAAGAGCATAGGGTTAATCTTGGATTTGAGCGTATGAAAGTTTGATGAAAGAAATATTGGAAAGGAATCGAGAACTTGATGGCCAATTCATCTTATTTTTCTCTTTTATGTGAGGAATGTATATAAACCCTGGTAATTATTGTTTATTCGCCCGAAATATGATTTATATTTGTTGTTAGAAATAAATGATTTGACCTTGGTAAATAAATGATTTCTCTTTTTTTTTTCTGGTCTTGATTGAATATAAATCGAACATAATAGAGTAATTCTTCGTTTTCTCAAATTTCATTCGAGTCCAAGTGAGAATTTGAAGGAGAGAGTGCTAGTTACTAGACTACTTCTTCATCCTCTAACATTTTCTTCATATGATTAAAATTAGTTTGTGCTTATTTACAAAGAAACGATATGTATTATAAGAAAGTAAGAAGAATTAGACACATGATGATTAAATATGAATTAAACTAGAGCAATAAAGTCGTAATATATTTTTTATAAATGGGATTCCATAAAAATAAAATTGTATTAAATGACATACAAACATTTATCTTTTAATCTAATTTCTTTCTAATAGTTCAAATATATTATATGTATATTCATATTATATAAGACATTATAAAATTTCAAAAACAAACACAAATTTTAATAAAAGATGGGAATTTTATTGTGTTCTCTTGAATGACAATTATATTGAATTTGTATATGTGTGTGTGTGTGTGTGTGTGTGTGTGTGTGTGTGTGTGTGTGTGTGATTATAATTATAATGTCAACTTCACCATTCATCTTGTCTAATTTTTTAGGTTAACTTTAAACTAACTTGGTTGATTTTATAGAGATGAAATTTCAACTATAATTACTTTCGTAATCATGGTGTACAAATATGTCAATGATGATAAAGGTAGATTACTTTCTTTAATACTCCACGGATCTCTTGATAATGGCCTCTTCTTCTTTTTTTCTCTTAAGGCTGTGCTTTCTCTGAGGCCAATTATCTTCCAATTTCATCTATAACCAAAAAATGATCAAATGTGCAATGAAATTTTGCAATAAGGTCATGGAAACTATACATTATCAATGCATTGATTTCCTTACTACCTTTGATATATGATACTTTGGCTAATAATAACTAAAACTTCCGTTTTAGGGCCTCTTCTTGAATAATCAAATAGACACATATAAAGTTTATAGTTATTAAATAAGGTCAAAAGATGTAGACACCTAACAGTTGCATTTTCAACAATACCTTGGTCTTAACTCTTAAGATGGAGATAGTTCCTGTTGACTTCCGATGCATTGCCTTGATTTGAAATGAGTTTTCCTTTAAAATTAAAAAAAAATAAAAGGGAAGAAGAAAGAAGACATTATCGTACAATATACGTCTCCCATGCATCTATATAAGCAACATCGTGTCTGAAAAACCTTGAAATCAACAAACGCCTTCTATTGATACAAGCAAGTCTCTTGCCACTTCTGTCTGTTTCTTACATCTAATAATATTTTGATTTTTTTTTTTTTTTTTTTGAACAATTTGTGCAATAATGGGTCGATCTCCATGTTGTACTGTTGCTAACTTGAAGAAAGGACCGTGGACGCCAGAGGAAGATGAGAAACTCGTTGATTATATCAGTAGAAAAGGCCATGCAAACTGGAAAAACCTCCCAAGGCTTGCAGGATTGAACAGGTGTGGAAAGAGTTGCAGGTTGCGATGGACAAATTATCTGAAACCTGATATCAAGAGAGGACCATTCACTGAAGAAGAAGAGCGGATCATTGTCAACCTTCATTCAGTTCTTGGAAACAAGTATGCTCTTCCTTCCTCTTCCTTTTTTAAGCATATATATCGGGACATGGAGTTTCCTACCATTGAGTTTTACTTTTCAACACTGGAAACTATAAATATTGACACCAAGCGAGATTTTCAATAGTTTTATTTCTATCTGAATTGAACAAGTGTCAACTTGCAGGTGGTCGAGGATTGCTACCCATCTTCCAGGGAGGACTGATAATGAAATCAAGAACTTCTGGAACACCCACATCCGCAAGAAACTTTTTCAGATGGGAATCGATCCAAACACACACAAACCGAGAACTGATCTGAATCACCTTATGAATCTCTCACAGTTGCTTGGCGCAACTCAATTTAGCGGCAACTTGTTTGGTCCGTGGAGCAATACTTCAACTTTACAGGCAGATGTTTCACAGCTTGTCAAACTCCAGTTGCTGCAGAACGTGCTTCAGATGTTGAATACCACTACACTCCCGAGCTTAGACTTCTCTAATCTCTTAGGATCTCAAGGAGTTATCGATGGAGAAAACAAATTTTGCAACGAGGGATTAAATTCTACTGTTAACCCTTTTCAGCAAAATGACTTCCAAGCTATATCTCGTTTTTCTGATGGCGTACTTGAACATGAAATCTTGAATAATAGCTTGATAAGCACTTCATATGAAAAGGAAACTCATCTTCCTAAATTGGCTTCAACCTCAGCCTCTCCTGAGACTTCCATCGTCAACCAAATGCAAAGCAGCAGTAAACCATTAAACCACCTTAAAAGCCCACCTGATTCTAATGTTTTCGAAGCTTGGGAGAAAATACTCGACGATGAAAATGGCGGCTCTTACTGGAAAGACATTCTTGATGAGTACGTGCTTAGCTAGCTCGCTTCTGTTATTCTACTTCACACTGACTAATAACTGATAAAGAGAAACTAAAACTGATGGTTTAGTTTTGGCAGAACTGTTAACTTTCTTTCTGGTATTGCAGATTAACGACATCATCATCACCATTACGGACTTTTTGAGAGTAGAGCAGCAGCCTCTTCCCAAGTATCGCAAAAGAAGGAAATTTGTTTATTAAATTTTTATTTGTATTTAGGATTAGCATAGATTGGTAATTTAATTAATATGAGTGATATAATTTTTTTTGCATGTACTTTCTCGGAAGACCTTATTGTCACTAAACTTTATGCATGATCAATATAAGATACCCATCCAAAGTTCATCCAAGTTTTCAACACTTTTTATATGCCGTACTGAATTATTAAATTCAATTAATGTATTTTTATTTGATAATTAATTGAAATTATATCCTATAAAGTTCCCACTTTCACACATCAAAATTCTCTTATGATATTATACCTAAAGACTTCCTGTAAAATTGCAAAAGCTACTGCAAATTGGTCTCATTAAACTTCAAAGCACATATAGGGCATGTTTAGTTAGGCCTTATTTAGTTGGACTTTAATTTTTTATTTTAATTTCCTATTTTTTAAAATACAAAACTCAATAAAAAAACACATATTATGCAACCAAAAGATGTATCCATTTATATAATGCCTATTATGCATCCATAATACAAGTTATG
>JAOXYD010000001.1:10011094-10031955 GCA_028565735.1 Pinacopodium congolense | reverse complement strand
AAAAAGCGTCTTTACAAAAAATATCTTAGTTCCTTTTCAAAAATTTTTTTTAATTAATTTTAATTTTAAAAATATGAATAATGATGATAATTAGGGTGATTGTCTTTTTTTAAGCAACGGCAGTACCATAAGGGTAGATATCAGTGTCTTTTTGTATCGACTCTACCTCTATCTTATTATTCTCTGTGCTGTGTACAGTTACCAACAAAAATTAATATAGAAACACAAATACTCATTAGATTAAAAAAACATAAAATTGTAGTTTAAAAATCATAAAAATTAAAACTAAATTATATCAGATTATAAAAACCTTAAAATAACAAAATCAGAATTTTCATTATTTTTTTTCAATTTTCCATAAGCATATTACCAAAATTACTTCACATATACATATTTTAAAAGAAACTGAATTTAAAGAAAGTGTGCAAAAGCTATTATTGACAAACACTTGAAATGTGTAGAATAAATCCTTTTTTTACTCAGAGAAAATTCAACCTTAAAATACAAGTTATGATAAACTGAATTATCAAAATCTAGTGTTGGTGCGATCGGTAGGACTCTTTTTAAGTTTTTTTTTTTTTTTGGTGTGATATATCAGGATACTCATTGTCTCTCCAACTCCAAAACCAACCCTAGCAATCTTTATGCTATATCATAACATTCCGATATTTATATTCTAGATGTCATAGCTTTGACCAATTTTTATAACTCTAAGTAACAAACAAAATACTCAACCTTTTTACAACGCCAATGATGGATGGTTATTCAATCAATAATTGTTGTGTTTGCAATGCATTAGACTAGTCAAAATGTCATTTGGGATACTGCCACGTAACTATAGAGACCCACAAATTGATTGTCAAATAAGAAGCCGTTTGCTCTTGACATGTGACATAGGAATAACCATAGATTTGTCTACCACACGAAGTTGCTTGTCGCATTATGTGAGCTATTAGATAGAGCTCTCAGATTATGGCCTCAAGTCTCCTAAACGATTGAATCGTTGTCTTTTCCACGTAATTGTCTTTCTTCATAGGTAAATAAGAAATTTGTATTTGGTGTCATATTACGACTGTTTCTTTCATGCATCCGGTTCTTCAACAACGTTTTTCTTTTTTTGTTCATTTGTTTATTGTTTAACTACAAACATCAATTTGTATTTAAAGAATATGTTTCATATGTAATTATTCACATAAATTATTGAAATCATTGTTCAAAAATGGTTGCCAAGAAATTCATGCCTTACGTGACTAATTAACCTGACACCATAATATTTGTACTTTTGGTCTTTTTTATAAGAATTGCCATAAAATCAGTTATACACTCTCATTTTTGTGCGTGTTGACTTTTCCTTGTAAATACACGTGTTTTTCTTTTTACTGGATTTGTAAACTGTTTTTTGGGTTGATAAGTTAATAAATGATGAAAGAAATATAACTCCTTTTCACAGGTAATAAAATATCTAGTTAAAGATTCTGCTTCGTTTTGATAAAAATGGCATGGGGAAATAACCTCGAGGAAAGGACTTGGGCACCAAGGTACCATAGTTGGGTTACAGCCTGTGCTATTTCCTTTCTGTCTCTTTACAATGTAAGACACCCACAATTTTTCTCCTTCCTCAAGAGTATGTATTGGATAAAATAAGACGATATTTGGTCAAAAAGCTTTTTAACATTAGCTAATTACTTGAAGGCTTTTGTGAAAAAATTCAATATAGAAATTATGTTTATTATTTTATAAAATATTTTACCTATCTCTCATACTTTTTATATTAATTAATTGAGGACGAATAAAAATAATAAAATAACTATATTTTTCCAATTTTTGTAAGGTCTTTTATTTATTTTGTTAGTTATTTACCTATTGCTCCTACTTTTATATTAATTAAATAATGACTAATAAAAATAAAAATACCTATTTACCATTAATAAAAATCTAAATTGCAAGATTCTCATAAAACAATATTTTACCACTTTATCTATTTATAGAAGAAAATTAATATTTTAATAATTCTTATTTAATAATTTTTTATTACATAGTTTTATTTAATTAATTAAATATACTAAAAACCTTTAAATAAAAAAATTAGAAGGTCCTCATTTCTAATAATTTTAAAAGAATTGTTTTTAATTAAAGTTTTAATAAATTAAGAAAATAAAAGTACAAATTAATCCTCCACTGCAAACCAAGAAAAAAAAGCTTTGCTTCCCCCTATCCGTCCATTAATAGCAATTTTGCAAAAATAGTCGGTATTGCAGTCTTATGGGTTATAGCTGGTAAAAGACAAAGACTCTAGAATATTTAGAAATTGAGTTTTGGAGTATTTTTACGATAAACAAATGGAAGGAAAGAGTTGAAAAAAAGGAAGGAAGAAGATAATGAAAACAAGAAGTTATGAGTTTTGAGGAAAAAAGGCTTGGGTAAATAACTTGAAGGAATGGACATGGGCACCTCCCGACTTGGGTTACAACTGCAGTAAAGTGTATCATTTACTAGTCATTAATTAATTAATGACTAATAAAAATAATAAAATAATTATGTTTTGCTAATTTTTATAAGGTCTCATGTGATGTAGTTTTATTTATTTTGTTAGTTATTTACCAACAAAAATTAATATAGAAACATAAATACTCATTAGATTAAAAAATACATAAAGTTATGTTTAAAAGTAATAAAAATTAAAACTAAAATATGAATTATAAAAACATTAAAATAACAAATTCAGACTTTTCAATTTTTTTTTCATTTTCCATGAGCATATTACTAAAATTACTTCACATATACATAGTTTAAAAGAAACTAATCTTTAAGAAAGTGTGCAAAAGCTATTATTGACAAACACTTCAAATGTGTAGAGTAAATCCTTTTTTTACTCATAGAAAATTCAATCTTGAAATACAAGTTATGATAAACTGAAATATCAAATTTAATATGATTATTTTGTTGTTAAGTTTCACCAATATTTATTCCATTACCAATCATTAGCTATTTTATACAAGTTCCTTATTTCATTTAAACAAAATCAAGGCCTTATAACACAATTTATTAATTTTTTAAATCTAAAGTTAAGATAGAACACAAATTCATAAACATAACTCTTTTATTTTTTAAGGTATAAGTTCCCCATATATTTAAGACTCGATTTATTATAAAAAAGTAAAAAAACTCATAAAACTCATATTACACTAAAATTATTGTTACCTTGCCTATTTAACTAATTTAAAGAGCCATATATTTCTAGAAGAAAAAAAATATTTTAATAATTCATATTTACTAATTCTTTAATTACATAACTTGATTTAATTAATTAAATCTATGAAAAACCTTTGAATAAAAAATTAGAAGAGCATGTATAAGGGCGAACCTTTAAATAATCTTTCAATATTCAGTATAACTACACGTCCAAACGATGAAAAGAGGAGACAAGTGGGAAAAAGAGGAGAGTGGAAAAATACAGGATTGAAGTGAAAACACAAGCATCCCATCCTATAATTATATAGGAGGAAATTATGAGACCCCCGCTTGGGGTCCCCCAAACATCCCCTCTTTCACATGGAGGGGGTGTTTTGGTAAATACCTATTTATGTATTTACCAAAACACCCCCTCTACATGAGAGGGACCTCTTACATAGAGGGGATATTTTGATAAATGCCTAAACTCACTTGGGGTTCCCCAAACATTCATCCTCTCACATGCAGGGAGTGTTTTGGTAAATGCCTAAATATTTAATTGGATATTTACCAAAATACTCCTCTCACACCAAAACACCCCCTCCATGTGAGAGGGGGGATGTTTAAGGGCCCCAAGCAGGGGTCCCCTAGTTTTTCCAAATTATAGAGAAGGCAGGCATAGCTAGGCCTATCTCTACCACAGTTGTCTGATCTTTCCATTTAATCGCACTCTTCGGGCAACTGTACAATAACTGAAAAAGTGTCTGTGACATTAATGAAATTTTCTTTGATTTGTTTTGTACTTCGTACTTGTAGTGTAAAACATAAAACATTTGGTTGGCCACACTTACAACTTTTCTTTTAGATGCTAATTAAAAATAAATGCATAAAACTTAATTAAACTTTCTTTTTTCATCCAATGGAGAGGGGTAATAAAGAATTAGATTGGAAGAAGGACATGGTTGCAATGATTCAGCAGGGCATCCAGAGTTTTCTAAAAAAGCAAAGGAAAGCATCCAAATGACAGACAAGGAAGGAGATGTCGTCAATTTTACTTACTATAACGACTTTGTATGTAGCATTCTCAATCATTATTTTAATTCAGTTAGTTCAATTAAATGTGGTTTCTGGATAATAGATGCAGGTGCTTCAAACCATATATGTCATGATCTAAGGTTGTTTGATAGACATAGACCAGTAGCAAAATTCACTACTGTTCACCTACTGAATGGCACAGTTAAGACAGTAGATTTCACAGGGAATATTATCCTTTGTGATAATTTTAGTCTGTCATCCTCTTTACATGTACCTTCATTCAGATATAACCTACTTTCTGTGAATAAATTAGCTTGTCATTCTCATACCAAATTTACATTTATGCAACCTTTTGTGTTCTATAGGACCTTGTGACTGATGAGGTCTTAGCAGTTGGAAAGGTAATTGCAGAACTACATGTTCATGATAGACATTCTTTTCAAAAGGACACCATTTTGTCTTACACCACACTTTTAGATAATCATTCAAATAACCTAGTACACTACCATAGTGTTCTTGATGGTTTTTGGCACCAAAGGTTGGGCCATCCATCCCTTACTATAATGAAACAGTTACAATGCTCTTTCAATGATATGAGTTTTTCTGAACAACCTTGTGTTGTGTGCCATTTTTCTAAACAAAGCAAACTTCCTTTTCCTAAGAGCATTATTAGTACATCAGCATGTTTTGAACTATTGTATATAGACCTTTGGGGTCCTTATAAGCATAGGTTAATCGGTGGAGCTCATTACATTCTTACTATAGTAGATGACTTTTCTAGAGCAACCTGGACCTATTTACTTAAATGCAAAAGTCAAACATCTTCTTTCTTAGACAAATTCCTTAAAATTGTTCAGGATAAGTTTCGTACTACAATCAAAACCATCATAACAGACAATGGAACAGAAATTTTGAGTTCTTGACAACTATGGCATTATACATCAGAAAACTTCCCTTTAAACTCCAACACAAAATGGAATTTTGAACGAAAATGTAGACATTTGTTACAAATTGCTAGAGCCCTTATATTTCAATCTCATTTACCAAAACAATTTTTAGGAGATTCAATTATAACAACCACATATATCATTAATAGACTTCCAACTCCTGTTTTTAACTAAAAGTCTCGTTCCTTTGTTCTATTTTGAAAAGAAATTGATTACAAATTTTTGAGAAGTTTTAGTTGCTTGTGTTATGCTTCCAATGCATCTCCTCATAGAGATAAATTTGCTCTTAGGGCTTTCAAATATGTTTTCCTTGGTTATTCTTTAGGCCAAAAGGCTTAAAAACTCTATGATATACAACATCATCATATTTTCATTTCCCAAAATATTGTTTTTTATGAACACATATTCCCATTACAGTCTATTTCTTCAGGTTCATAAATAGTTCCTATACCTAATATAGTTGTTCTAACACCTGTTGCATCTCAAGAATCATCACCTCCTAAAATTCTTACTATTTGTCAATCAAACTCAGTAGTTTTACTCTCACCTAATACAAATTTCTCCACTAATATTATACAGAGTCTAGCTCCCATTCGGAGGAGTGCTCGTGTGATCCAACGATCAAATTGGTTGAATGATTTTGTTTCACATGCATCTGTTACAAATATTACTCATCATACCTCTCCTACCATACCTGATTCCTCATGTCACACATCTCTCATATATCCCTTTCTAATTTCTTAACATCTTACCTCAACTTATCAGTTTAACAATTTCCTCCCACGGAGGGGGTGCTTTGGTAAATACCTATTGAAGTATTTAGTTATTTATCAAAACACCCCCTCTATGTGAGAGGGGACCCACTCACATTGAGGGGTGTTTTGATAAATGCCTAAACTCACTTGGAGCCCCCCAAACATCCCCCTCTCACATGGAGGGGGTGTTTTGGTAAATGCCAAAATATTTAATTAAGAATTTACCGAAATACCCCTTTCACACCAAAACACCCCCTCCATGTAAGAGGGGGGAAGTTTAGGGGACCCCAAGCGAGGGTCCCCTAGTTTTTTGAATTATATAGAAGCCACGCGGAGCTAGTCATATCTCTGCCACAGTTGTCCGATCTCTTCACTTAATCACACTCTTTGGAAAATTATACGGCAACTCAGAAAATATCTGCAGAATTAATGAAATTGCCTTTGGTCTATTTGGTACTTTGTATTTGTAATATAAAACATAAAACATCTGAGTCCCCATAGTTACAACTTTTCCAAGTGTACCTTTTCTTCTAACTATTAGCCTTGGTCATTGCAGATGTTCCATGTACTTCACTCCTAAGATTTGGACCTATACGGATTAACACTCGTGCTAAGCTTGAAAGCTTAGTAGGGAAACACTTAGTTTGGATGACCACTCACAACAGTCATCTGTCAAGTACATACATTCATGAATATCGTACAAATATAAATAAGGATGGCATAATGAATCAAATAAATAATGCAAACATGCTTCAATATTTTTTTCATATACCATAAATGCACCTTCAAGACTCGAACATTGATATTTAACACTCAATGATACAAATTATCAATACAAATACAAATGCCCATTCATATATCAATTATTTATGTTGTCATACTGCATCTCTTACTTGTATCTCTTTACTTTATTTTCTGTGTTATGCCTGTATATATTTTGTGGGTGTAGATAATGGGTACTATAGATATTCGAAGATATCAAACTGTGGACACACGAAGATATCAAACTATGGATATCAGAAGGTATCAAACTATAGATACTAGAAGGTATCAAACTGTGGATACACGAAGGTATCAAACTGTAGACACCGGTAGTGTCAATTTAGCAGCAGCACTGTAATTCTATAGACATGCCTATCTATCAACAACAAAGAAAATAGAGCAAGCATTATAACATTTCCTTTAACCATTTGCAAATTTCACAATTCATATATCAACAAATTATATGAAATATATTTCAGGTCATAAAATGTATATATGTATTCATACATGCTAGTCACAACTTACCACCATTATGAGGGTGTCAAAATCACACTTTTATAATCATACTATATATATATATATATGAGTAATAAATATGCATATCAATCATTTCTATACCAGTACATTTTATTTGGAATGCATTATACTCAATCTTAAATTCTATTATTCAATCACCCAATTCACATATGATACGTCCTACTACATTTATTTGGAGGTGTTTGAAAGGTGTCATATATATTTATAAAGATTGGGATAAGATTTTGTAAAATCAAAAATTAAAAAAAAAAAACAATGCCACGGTCGTGACAGACACTCTCTTTATTCATACCATTACTTGTTCCTTAATATGTATATAGAAAAAGTCAGAACTGGGTTTCAAGGCATTCTTAACATTTTTTTTCCCTCTGTATATAGTTTCTATAGTACCAATAATCAGAATATTTGGACTTCTAAATCATGAGATATAAACAAAATATCACAAGTTTCTCCAAAATAGGAGCAACATCAGGTCACCTTTTTCAACCTTAATTTCCAAGATCATAGAGTCAGAATTAAATCAAAGTCCCTTATAGAGAAATTTATCTCTATGTATTAGGTTTCAAATCACATAATTTAGGAATTGTTAGGCTTAGTTATGACTCAGAAAATGTAACTGACTCAAATAAATCCTAGATAGAATTCCACTATACATTACTCTCTTGTCATATTCAACCAATTCTATTCAAGATAACACTAAAATAACACCAAAGCAATATCCTAGTAACAATTCCACATCAACTAAGTGAAATCTCAAACTTGAAAATTGATAAATTGGGTCTTCTATTGCCTTTCCTTCCCTTTCTCTTTGGCTTTACTTGATTCACTAACTTGATTTCCACCTATACTTACAGGAAAAATGATAGAATGAAGAAGGCAAAATGGAGAGGAGAAAATCTAAACTTAGAATGTCGTGCACCCCCTCTCCATAGCCCCATTCCAGAACTTTTAAGACCCACACATATGCTTTGATATTATTAGTCACATATATCTTAATCCATTTGGTCCACCCATGCATTAATCTAATTGATCCACATGTTAACCTTTGGAAAAATTGCATATTGGTCCTTTTTTTTCTTTTACTTGATACGTTGAGTTGTAATCTTATTAATTAATTTCATTCCCCTATGTCTTAATTTTCTAATTTCATAAATTTCATGTAATTTGTTTAATTATTTATGAAATTATATCTAAAATACCACAGGTTATTTGAAAACAGGGGTAGTAACCATAATTCAATTTCAAGCCAAAATTCAAAGCCATTAGAGGCACAATAAAATTTCAATTCCTTTACAAAAGTAGATTTATGTCTTTAGGTTAATTCCTAATTTGAATTATCTAATTTTGAAATATACATACCAAGATATGGCCAAATTACTGAACTATGTTCATGCCGAAACGAATAGATTACCCATTTACCAAAGTATTTTACATTACGTACCATTATGTTAATTCATTTGTTATCACTTCTTGATGCACCTTAGACATGCTATAATACTTCTAAGGTATATATTGGAGCCTTAAGTTTCTCTTCTTCTTAAAAAGAATTTTGTCCTCAAAATTTATTCTTGTAGGACTCAAAACTGACTCATCTCCCCCTACCACATTCACATGAGATCCTTCCCTATCTACTATTTATAAAAAAATAGGGACATCTAAATTAGGCCAACACAAGACCAAACTCTATCACACATCATTAGACTCTTATTTTCCATAACCATATAAACCAAGCTCTGGTACCACAAAATGCAACACCCCTATATGAAACTTATAACCATCCACAAATAAGACCATCCACACATAAGACAACTAACAAATAATTAGATTATAAAACTTTCTAATGCTTAATATTGTCATTTAATAGTAGTAAAATATTTTTTATTCATTTACATGGTAACCCAAAAGAAAATATACAAGTTCCTTTAACCATTACATTTACAATTATATGTAACTAAAAAAGCATTCTAAAAGTACATTTTCTTCTAACTATTGGCCTTAGTCCTTACAAATATTCCCTGTACCTTACTTTTATAATTTGGACCTACACGGATTACACTCTTGCTATGCTTGAAAGTTTAATGGAAAAAAACTTAGTTTGGATGATCACTCACAATAGTCATCAACCAAGTACTTACATTCATAAACATCGCACAAATATAAGGCACAATTAATCAAATAAATAATGTAAACATGCTTCAATATTTTTTTTCATATATCATAAAATCACCTTCAAGACTCAAACATTGATATTCAACACTCAATAATACAATATAAATTCTAATGCCCATTCATATACTGATTATTTATGTTATCATATTGTATTTTTTATTTGTATCTCTTTATTTTATTTTTTATGTTAAACCTGCACATTTTCTGTGGGTGTGGATAACGGGTATTATAGATATCCGAAGATATCAAATTGTGGATACCCAAAGTATCAAATTGTGGATACCAAAAGGTATAAAATTGTGGATACTAGAAGGTATTAAACTATGAATACCCGAAGGTGTTAAACTGTGGACATCAATGGTATCAAATTGTAGTAGCTACACTGTAACCCTATAGGCATGCCTATCTATCCACAACCAAGACAATAGACCAGGCACTATAATATTTCCTTTAACTATATGCAAATTTCACAATTCATATATCAAAAAATCATATGAAATATATTTCAGGTTATAAAATGTATATATGTATTCATACATACGAGTCATAACTTACTACCATTAGGAGGGTGTCAAAGTCACACTTTTATAATAATACTATATATATATGAGCAATAAATATGCATACCAATCATTTAGGCACTAGTACGCTTTCTTTGGAATGCATTATGTTCAATCTTAAATTCCATTATTTAATCACCCAATTCACATATGATACATCATACTGCATTTATTTGGAGGTGTTTGAAAGGTGTCATACATATTCAAAAAGATCGGGATAAGAGCCTGTAAAATAAAAAATTAGATTAAAAAAAACAATGCAATAGTCGTGATAGACACTCTATCCATTCATACCACTACGTTTTCCTTAATATGCATATAGAAAAAGTTAAAACTGGGTTTTGAGGTATTCTTAACATTTTTTCCCTCTGTAGTTAGTTTCTATAACACCAATAATCAGAACATTTGAACTTATAAATCATGAGATATAAGCAAAATATCATAAGCTGATAGAATTAAATATCACAGCATCATGTCTCCATTTTCAACCTTAATTTCCAATATCATAAGGCTAGAATTAAATCAAAGTGCCTTATAGAATATTTACCTCTATGTTTTAGGTTTCATATGCAATTAAAATCACACAATTTAGGGATCTTTAGGCTTAGTTATGACTTAAACAACGTAACTGACTCAAATAAATCCTAGATAGAATTCCACTACATAATACTTTCTTATCATATTCAAACAATTCTATCCAAGATAATACTAAAATAATACCAAAGTAACATCCCAGTAACAATTCCACATCAACTAAATGAAATCCCAAACCTTAAAATTGATAAATTAGGCCTTCTATTGCCTTTCCTTCCCTTTCTCTTTGACTTTACTTGATTCCACCTATAATTACAGAAAAAATGATGAGATGAAGAAGGTGAAATGCAGAGGAGAAAATTTGAATTTAGAATGTCATGCACCACCTTTTATATCTCCATTCCAGAACTTTTAAGACCCACACATATGCTTTGTTATTATTGGTCATACATGCCTTAATCCAGTTAGTCCAGACATGCTTTAATCCAATTGGTCCATATGTTAACCTTCAAAAAAATTGTATATGAATCCTTCTTCTTCCTTTACTTTCCACATTGGCCTGCAGTATTATCAATTAATTTCATTTCCCTATGTCTTCATTTTCTAATGTCATAAATTTCATACAATTTGGTTAATTATTTCTGGAATTATATCCAAAACACCATAGATTGTTCGAAAACAGGGACAGTAGCCATAACTCAACTTCAAGATAGAATTCAAAGACCTTAGAGGCACAATAAAATTTCAATTACTTAATGAAAGGTTTAGATTTATGTCTCTAGATTAATTTCAAATTGGAATTATCCAATTTGGAGGTATACATACCAAGATATGGCCAAATTACTGAGTTATGTTCATGCTGAAATGAACAGATTACCCATTTACTAAAATCTTTTACATTATGTATCATTATGTTAATTCATTTGTTATGTTTACTTCTTGATGCACCTTAGACATGCTATAATACTTCTATGATATATGTTGAGGCCTTACATGAATGACCTTCCCTCATCGTCCTTCCTTCCCCATTGCTGCACCATCAACCCTCCTCAACTAACTCCGGCTTGTCCTTCGGTTCGAAGTGCCCTATCATAGGTGTCGATTCTACGGTGGTGATTCAATGCATATTTTCTCTCATGCCCTATAGGACACATTTAGGATGATAATAGGGACAAGTGTCATAGGGCACGTGTCAGATGGAGAGTGTGTAATTATACCTCATTTTAGTAGGACTTTTATCCTTCCTGTAGCCAACTCGTTTATTTACTTTACTTTATATATGCAGAGACATACGCCTACTCAGTGTCATACTCTTTCACTCTTTTTTTTCTTTCGTATTTCAAAACGTACAAAGCAATTTTTTTTCTTACAACCTTCCTCCTACCTCTTTATAACGTTCCTTGGAGATTCTAAGCATGCCTCGCAAAAGAAGAAATCTTTATTGGGCAGAAGCTCTACCTCCTCCAAATCTTCAACCTCCTCAACCCACCCTTAATGTTGAACCTCTGCTCCCTCAACCTGCTGCTGAGGCTACAGCTGACATGGATGCCGATGATGTTATGATTGCTGAAGACGACCCTGTTATTACTACTATCGACACTCCCCTTGCACCGGTAACATGTCAAGCTGCTTTATAAGTCACTCATAGTTGCTATAGTTACTATTTCCTTTTCTTTTAAAGACACATTTACTGTTTTGACTTACTTTCGTGCATATAAACATAGTTTTTAGTGTTTCCTTTAGTTTAAATTAGTCGATAGCCACACCTATTTCATGCATTGTGTCACACAAGACCCCAAGATATGGCTATTTTAAGGAAAAATGATTAGAACCCTATTAACCATGACTGATTATAGTTGCAGTCATTTGCAGCAGAACAGAGGCCGAATGAAGTGCTACAGTGCCCAAATAGTTTTTACATTGTTTTACTATTTCTTTATTTCAGTTAGTCATCGTTTTGTTGTTTTAATGATAATAATTATGTTTGTTATAAAAAATAAGTTATATTTGTTACATTTCAAATTCAATATAGAGTCATTATATTATCAATATCTTTATTCTAAAGTAAACTTACATTGAAATCTCTATTTTATATTATAATTTTTTTAACTGTTTAATTTTAAATTTCAAAACATCTACACAAATGATAAGGTGGGTGCATATTAAGCGTAATATTTTTATTGAATAAATATGTTTCTTATAGTTTATATAATTATAAATATTTTAATATAAATAAAAGTTGAATTTTACTTTTAAATGAATTTAGAATTTTTACAATTATCTTTTTTTTCTATGTCTAGGTTATGACACTATCTTTGAGAGAACAAACGTATGAAAGTTTTACCTTATAGAGTTATGTATATTCATGTACTTAAAGAAGGGACTAAAATATAACTAAGCAAGAGAATTTTTAAAGTGTATTAAAAATGTCTAATTAAATTAAGATTGGTGGAGGATAAATATCACAAAGGGAGCGACCATGTGTTACCGAAGCCATGGCCTCGACAGGCCTGACCCTACCTAGTCACTAATAAAAAAAATTTATATTAATCATGAGTTAATAAATGGTGATGGTTTTATAGAGATTTCATATTGCTAACCTTTTTATTCGAGCTAGCCACCAAGTTTTCTCGTTAGTTAATATCACACTCGAAAATGGAGATCGCAAAGAAACTAATGGTTGCCCTCCTTGGTCTCTGTTTCTACGCCGTCCCTAGCTTATGGAAGTCAATTATAAGAAAATTTTATAGAACCAGCCCGTAAGCAACATAAGTAGCTGGGTAACCACTTTCATAGCGGTGAGAAGTTGTGGAACTGGGTGGTAGTCATAATCCATTTGATTGGTTCATGCTAAATATAGCGGTGATTTGAGTGTTAGGTATTATGTTATCAGTAAGATTATATTGTGTACTTACATGTAGTTTGATGGTATGTATGTAAGGTAGGTGAAAATTGGGAAGTGGTCATCTATGTGAATGGAATAATAGGCGTGTCTGTGAGTGATAGGTTGAGAGTATGTGCAGAAGAATTCTTCTGTGGGTATGATACAGGTTGGGTAGGTTGAGGTGTGGAAGTAAATGATATAATGATTAGAGAAGGTAGGATTTGTAATTAGCAATGAAGGGTTTGCAGATACGAGCACCACAAGTCTAGATTCAGATACAATTAAGGATGTGTAGTGCTAAATTTTGATTTTAACTTTAATAGAAATCTGACTCCAGTTTGTGCATAACAGTAATATAGTATTTGTACCCCTTTACAATGTGGAGGAAAGGAATTTTGTTGTTACCACACATCTTTATAAGGGTGAGTAGTGAATGATGCAGTAGTTCATAAATAAATACATGAGCAATGGATCAAAGGTAAAATGTAGCCTAATGTAGCTTCGCTCTACCCAGAATGCTCAACTATAGCGTGGTTTGTAATTAGGAGGAATTTGTTAACTGTGATCAATAATAATGGTTGCACAAATAGTGTAATGCTATGTAATCTATGTTCGAATAGAAATTAAGGGCATAAACAACGTTATGCATGATGGGTGTCAAAATTTTAACATAGGAGTTAGAAAATTACAAAATAAGCATACATGCTTTTGGTTATCTCACATCAATAGTAAAGTGATTTACTTTTGTTTATATATATACACACACCATCCTTTTAACTATTTACCCCATAACATATATCTATACATACAGTCATATACTCCATAACATATATCTATGGGGTAAATGGCTAACATATGGGTATCACTATTCGAGAGAGAAACACTTTCTAAATATAAGGAAAAAAACTTTTTAAACTATAATTTCTATCTTGTTCTCCTCTATTTCTTGATATTAATAAAGAGAATATTTGTATAACAACTTTCTATGCTAATGACACCTGTTCTATATAAATATATATAAATAGCTAGATATATGTTATGGGATAAATGACTGACATGTGAATATCTCTATTTAGGAGAAGGATGCTCTCCAAAAAGAAGAAAACAATTTTTTAAAACTATAATCTCTGTCTTGTTTGTCTCTATTTCTTGATAATAATATAGAAAATATTTGTATAACAACTTTATATGCTAATGACACCTATCTTATTCGTTATAACATCTTGTCTTTAGAACATTTTTTTAAAGGCTAATGTAATATGTCATCCATGCATAATGTAATATGTCATCTATACATATGGTTTAGACTAACGTTTAGGCCTAGCCTCACTTTTAGTCTTCTTAACTACTGGGTTAATGTTTGTTAGAAGCAATAGGCTATTCATAAATATATATATCTATTTATTCAACAGTTATACAGTTCTTAACTTCTTGTTATTATATTATAATGTAGTTAACAGAAACTTACTTAAGTAACAATAAGAATTTTTAGTGTTTCCTTATGTTTGGATGAGCCAATAGCCACTGGTATTTCATACATTGTGTGACATAAGTCTTTAAGATGTGGTTGTTGTAAAAAAAAACCATTAGAATCCTGCTAGTAGGATGACACCATTAACAAATTTCTATGGATTCATGTGCTTTACTTTTATTATCTTTGGACTTTTCTGATTCTTCCAATATATGAGAGAGACTGAAAAATAAGTTCTTCAGTTGCAAAACTGCATAACAATGGATAATACTGGGTATATTTGAGACGACTCTTTATTATTTTGACTACATTGAATTCATATTATACCCTTTTGAAACCAATATAATATATACCAATATCCACTTTTCATGTCATAACCTCTTACATGACCCAATTCTCATAAATAGATTGTTATCATTTGTAATCATGTCTCTGATTAGTAGCAAGAGAGCATATATAAACATGTGTGTTTTGTATCTGTTTTTTTTTTTTTTTGTATACTATGGTTAGACAATTATGTTAGCTATTGAGGTGTCATAAAAAAGAAATTAAATATCACAGATAATAAAGAGGATATGTATCTATTTTTATTTTATCACACTAGTTTAAATCTCAGATAAGGATGCCCACCTGTAAGCTATTTGCCCTATAACAAATATCTATATATATATATACACACATATATTGCTTATCTAACACTTTTGTGCTATTATATTGATTTAATTTTGTGTATATATATATATGCTAATTTTGTGATTTAATTCTATGCTAATGACACCAAAGAGATACGATTTTGCACTATAGTTAGTTCAACACCAATCACAAACCTATCCTATTGGTTATAAAATCTTGTCTCAATAACTTTTTTTAAGGGCTAATGTAATATGTCATCTATACAAATGGTTTAGGCTAACGTTTGGGCCTAGCCTCACTTAGAGTCTCCTCAATTATTGGATTAATGTTTATTGGAAGCATTAGGTTATTCATAACAGTATATATCTATTTATTCAACAGTTATGGTGTTCTTAACTTCTTATTATTATATTAAAATGTAGTTAACAGAAACTTGCTTAAGTAACACTAAGAATTTTTAGTTTTTCCTCATCTTTAGAAGAGCCTATAGCCACTTGCATTTCATGCATTGTGTGACACAAGTCTCCAATATGTGGTTGTTGATGGAAAAAACCATTAGAACCCTGCTTGTAGGTTGACACCCTTAACGAATTTATATGGATTCATGTCCCTTACTTTTGTTATCCTTGGGCTTTTCTAATTCTTCTAATATGCGAGAGAGACTAGAAAACAAGTTCTTTAGTTGCAAAACTGCATAATAAATGTTTAAGATGGCTCTTTGTTATTTTGACTACATTGAATTCATTTCATACATTTTCTAAACCCATATAATATGTATCAACATCCACTTTTCATGTCATAATCTCTTACATAACCCAATTCTTCTAAATAGATTGTTGTAATTCGTAATCATGAATCTAACTACTAGCAAGAGAGCATATATAAACATGTATATTTTGTATCCGTTTACTTTTATTTTACTCTAGTAAGACAATTATATTGTCTATTAAGGTGTTATAAAAAAGAAATAAAATATCACAGATAATAAGAGGATATATATCTATTTTTATTTTAAGACACTAGTTTTTATCTCAAATAGGGATACCAATTTGTGAACCATTTTGCCTATAATATATATATATATTGCTTATCTCACACTTCTACGCTGCTACGGTAATTTACTTTTATTTATATTTATACAGTCACCTGTCAGTCATTTATCCTATAATATATATCTATATATATAGCCATTTACCCTATGTTTTATAAAGTAAATGGCTATATATATAGATAGATATATGTTATGAAGTAAATGGCTATATGTTATAGAGTAAATGACTATATATATATGGATTACGGGGTAAATGGCTGATAAGTGAGTATCCCTATTCGAGATAGAAATACTTTAACAAAAGAATAAAACAATTTTTTAAAAACTATAATCTCTATCATATTCTCCTTTGTTTCTTGATATTAATACATATGATATTTGTGTAATAACTTTCTATGCTAATGACAAATGTCCTATTAGTTATAACATCTTGTCTCTAGAATATGCTTTTAAGGGCTAATGTAATTTGTTATCTATGCATAATGTAATCTATCATCCATGCCAGTGGTTTAGACTAAAGTTTGTGTTTAACCTCATTTGGAGTCTCCTCAACTGTTGGTTTATTGTTTATTGGAACCATTATAGTGTTTATAACGATATATATCTATTTATTCAATAACTATGGAGTTCTTATCTTCTTGTTATTATATTAAAATGTAGTTAACAGAAACTTGCTTAAGGAACACTAAGAATTTTTAGTGTTTTCTTATGTTTAAATGACCTGATAGCTATCCCCAAAAAAAATCAATAAACACGTCCTAAGCTTCATTCCCGTGCCTTTAGTTCAATGTTGCTCAGTCATATAACAACTTCCTTTCTTGAGGTTACCACACTAAAAATGGTCCTTCATTTTGAAAACGTGTGCAATAACAAATCCAATGCACAAATTATATCATTGTTACTGCAATATGGTATGAAAATGGAAGCGAAAGAATTATATCAAATTACTCCCGGTTCTTAGGATAAATCAAACAAAATCAGCTTACTGGTCCTAGACCAGAGAGCAGTACAAGGCCTCACACCATGATGGTGCTATGCATCAAAATTAAGCCAGGTCAGACCAAAAAGGATATTTGGTTGTGCCTTAAAAGTTGGTAAATCTCCTACAGGGATCTTAGGCAACAATAAGGACATGGTTGACAAGGAACAGAGTATTCTTTGTCAAAGTCGGATAATATCCCGTCTAACCAATATATGCACATGTTAGTGCAATATCATCATCAGAGATAAGAATTTAAATCAACCAAATATTATATTGTAATAAGGCACTAATAAAGGTGCCAACAGCCAAAGTATTGAGTGCCATAATATAAATATATCTTTGTATTTAAATGTGAAACATCATTAAAAATAAATAAATTATAAATTGAATAACCAATAGTTAGAAGATAGATGTTTAGTTAAATTGTGAGATGTGATTATTGTGTTTTTCTATTGGTTATTGTGTTTTTTTTAAATTTTTGTGCTATATTAGTGTATTTTCTTTTTCGATTATGTGTGTTTAGAAAAATAAAAAATTAAAACAAAAAAAATCAAAGCTCAACAAAACAAGGCTTAATAATGCTTAATTAATTACCAAACAGAACAGCAAATAGCCTAACCCTAGAATACTTTGTCATAAACAATGGTATTACATCAAATCTAGCTAGAAATAGGCAACGGCGCAACGCAACCAAAATTTGTCCAGTGTAAGGTGACTGTAAAAGATAAGAGTAACACTCTTCAATCAAGCTTAAAGCATTTATAGTGATGTGAAGTTGAGGCCTTTCAAAGAATATTCAAGTTTCAATATCAAACAGAGAAATATTCGTGCAATGACTCACAACTTCAGAGCGTGACAATTTCATGAAGAGGAGATTAATTCAAACCATCAATCATCATTTTTCCTCAACAGTATGCAAAAACTCAGTAGAACGGTATCACCAAATGTTGTTCAATTAATTAGAATCCAGCATTAAGTGAACAAGTAATAATTTCCTGCCATTAAATCCACAGAAGTTAGATACTAAAATTCCCTGCAAGCTGTAGTCAACCATTAGAGAATAGGTCAACTTATCAGGGTCACGACAATGAAAAAGGAGCACATGGCAAAACAAAGCTCACCAGAAAAAGGCGTGCATTATTAATAGAACAAACTGAGCACTAATCACAATGAATTTGAAATTGGGAAATCGGTAAAACTTCGTCATCTGTCTAAAATTTTGTTCCCCTCCCTTCATCAGAAAAACAGAAAGATGCTCAAGTATTAGACTATCTCTAAAGTTCTACGCCCAACTCTACTGCAGTGATATGGAATAACGACCTTTGAGTTCTACCACTACCAAAAGTTGAACTAAAGTAACCATCTCTTGGCAAGAAGAATAATTCAAAGACAGGGGGAGAGGAATAAAATCAATTTAATCAAAACACATACAAAGTATAAAGAATGTGAATCTCCAAAACTGCAAATTATCATCGTCAAAAAAGGCATAGTGCAGTTGCACGAAATTGAAACTTCTAAACAAAAGCAACACTTTAAGCCTCAAGTACAACTTGAACTTTGCTAAAGACCTCAAGAATAGTTAAGAAGTACCTATCTCGAAAAGCACCTTGCGAAGGAATGTACATGTTTAACATCGAAACGCTATGTCAAGAAGTTGTCAAGAAGCTAAAGTTATCAGCATCAAACAGACCTACTTATTCCACCACCGTAGCACCTTCTCCTATCTATCAAAAGTACCCAATTCAGTTTGCCCACCAACCAATATTTAAAGATGAAAAACTACCCTTGAACAAACCAAGCAAAGTCACAGGCTGTTCACGGGCTTTCACCACCATCCATTTTCCTGTTCAAACTTGAAGAACTGCAGATTTTTCATTCTCCTCTCCATCACTGTGGCAAGAATTAGTCACCATCCGCCTCATCCCATCATCATAGCCATCCAAATTAAGCCGCGTATCAATCACTTTGCTCTGAACCACCTCCTCCTCCTCCTTCCTACTCGCCATATCCCAAAAGAAATCAGTCAAAACAGTCTCATAACCAGGCATTTTCGCGTACCCAGGAAAATAATTTATATCAATCACAAGGTACCTATTCCCAATCCTGGAATCCCTAATCACATCAAAATTAAACAAATTCAATTTCATAGCAGTCCTCAAACCCTTAGCAAGACCAGTAATAAAGCTCTGGGGCGGCATTTCAGTGTCCTCCAAATCCATGGACTCATAGAACTTGTCATCATCGTTATTCCTCTCATTCAAATTCGACACCTGGGAAAACGACAAAGAACCCTCCAAGCTCTTCAACTTATCCTCAGGAACATCAGGCAACGATTTTCTCTTCACGCACTTCACATACTCGCCCACCACATACACTTTAAAAATAACTCCACCGTGATTCACAAACTCCTGCAACACAATTGGCGGTTTCAGTTTGTTCAATCCCTCATGGTTGAAAATCAGCGCCATTTTGTGCGACTTCGCGCTGCCGTCGGCGATCAGTGGCTTTGCTATCACCGGATACTTGAGAAATTCCCAAGCCTGAGGATCAAACAGCGTCTCCTTGTCGTAAATCACAATCTGTTTGGGAATTCCAAAGGAATCATCCCCAGATTGGATCTTCAGCTCCGAAACCACCTGAAGCATCGAGATTCGGTTGTGGAGGCGCTCAATGGCTGACGGCGAGTCGATGACGGAAGCTTTTGGGTTGCAGCGCTGGAACTCATCTAACTGCCGCTTCCAATCCTCGCCGTACAGCTTATGAATAACACAATCGAACGGCCCCTGTTCTACCAAGGGACGCTCCGAGTCGATCCTCACCAGATCTATCCCTCGTTCTTTGCAGAGATTAACGAGTGAGTCTTGAATGAAGCTTTGTTGTTTCTTCGGTAACAGCGCGTATCCCACACTGTAACGTGTCTCCTCCGCCATTGATTCAGAAATTCCTCCAAATGGTGAAGCTTTTCGATTCATGTAACGAAAATCATTTCACATTAAAATCACTTTATAAAAAGTCTCAGGGATTTCAGCATCAAAATTGAACAAAGAGAGGGAAGAAAATGACAATGGATGTGAAAATCGGTGGGAGTGTGCAATATATATATATAAGGAAAGTGGGTACTTGTACTAGGGTTAGTTTGATAAATGGGGTTCGGTAAAGTAACCTGGGTTAGTGGTTAATTGAATTAACAGAACCCTACACGTGGCGTATTCTGTGTTTTAATATGTGGATTCGATGCCCACGCACAAGTGCTGATGAAGGAGGGTAAGACAATTTGGTGACAGTCCCGTGACCCTGCCAGGTGTTAATTTTGAGTAACGGTGTACAGTACAAAGTGACCTTCTTTTCTAAATTTTAAAGTTGCTTCCAT
>JAOXYD010000001.1:10000417-10010994 GCA_028565735.1 Pinacopodium congolense | reverse complement strand
GATGCTTTTACAAAGTCCCCGTGCAGTCCTAGTGCAGTCGTCTGCCTTTTTCCATGGGATTGGGTCGTCCGTCTTCATAAGTAGGATCGAAAGGTTTGGTGAAAAGAGAATTGCATGAGGTTCACATGCCTTATCTTAAATTCAGTATAATATGGAGACAGCAGATGTAAAGTACATAAGTAGTGGTAAGTGATAAACACCTGCAACAGCCAAAGAGCCACAACCATACATTTCACAAAGAAAAGAGCGAGGTGTAATTATGGCTTCTTCAGAATCCTAATTGCCAACGCAGTACACGTTTCTTTCGTTGAGCCCTTTTACTTGAAGCACATTGTCTTTTTCTTGTTACTTTGTAATGAAATCAACAAGGCACTCACTCAATCCCACTTTCCTCCCATGTTTAGATTTAATATACAATTCAGTTGTATATAATAATAATAATAATAATAATAATATGGCAAATCATTCTTGTTGTAGTGTAAGATATTATTACAAGACATATCTTTCATGTGATGTTGTTTATGTAACGATTTTTCAGTTTGAAGAATAATTTATGCTTGTTGGGTGAGTATTTTTGGGCCAACTTTCGAATTCTGAATCTTTAAATGTAATATAAAATATTTTTGTAATATAAATTGACAAGAAGACAAAGAGGTAAAGGTGTCCCAAAAGCAAAGAAGCTCAAGCTTTGCCTCTCTCTTTCTCTTTCTCAAAGGAGAAGGAAAACGAGAGAGAAAAGAGAAGGCAATAGAAAGTAACCATAGCAATAATAATAATTATTATAATTATGGAGAAAAGAGAAGTTGAAGTGAATGTGAATGGGAAGGTTGGATCTGAGTTTCCATTGAGCTTTTGGGAGGTCGCCGTGGCTTCCACCGTGGTCTTGGGATTTCTTCTGGGCCTCTTGGGTGTTTACCTGACTTTGCCTGCTTCGGATTACAGCTTCCTCAAGCTCCCTCGTAACCTTGAAGATCTTCAAATCCTCAGGTTTGTTGTTAAATTTTGGGTACTTTTGTTTTCTGTAAATACGTTTTATGGAAAAGGTTTGGCCTTTTGGGGTGAAGAGGGTTTGTGGGTTTGGTTGATGTTAGCTCAGAATGGGTTCGTTCTGAATTGAATTTTATGGGTTGTGAATGGGAGATTTTGATGCTTTTTAAGGCAAATGTTGCTTTCTTTCAGGAAAACAAAAAAGTTTTCTTTAGAACAAATTCTTCCCATTTTCTTTTGCAGATTTAAGAATTTGGGTATTCATCTAAATGCAGAGCTGAATCTCCTCCGTTATATTTGTTTCAACAATTTGTTGGTCACGGAAATTCTGGTTTAGCATTTCCTTAAGAATCTTTATATCTGAAATGGAATAACTGTACTCTTTTTTTTTTTGTCTCTACTTGTTTGAACAGAAGCCAAAAAAATTTGCGTTATCTGAATTGGATGTTAACGACTTGAGCGGGCAAGTCATTTAGATCGAGCGCATGATTTTGATTCCAATTTCAACTTATTAAGAGCTGTGAATTACAGTATTCTAATGCTCTGCATGTTGAGTATTCTAATGCTCTGCATGTTGCTCCGGTTGAAAATCCGGCTCCTTCATATTGTGATAGAACTTACTACTGACTCTAAGGATGTTTCTATAGACTGAATGACTGTTCTATGTTTATTAATTGGGAACTTGACACAATGAGACGCAACTTTGTATCTTATTTGTGAAGTTTTGACATGATTTTCCGAGAGGAGTGGTATTTATTAATCACCTAGAAAATTGGATCAGAAACTTTTCATTCTTGTGAATTATGAAGACAATGCTAGATGAAGGGTGCTGTCAAAATGGATAATGAATCATAATGATTCACACCGGTGGCATGCTTACAATAGTAAGGTTCTTGGTTTTGAACCTTGATTCATTATGACCTGATTGGAGGCACCCATCAGATTCATGAGTTCCTTTCTGAAGGATGGTTTAGGCGAATGGTTGAGGGAATACAAACTATTCAAGTTATTAGACTCTTAAGAATAGCACTAGCATCTTTTCTGTAACATCTGTTTCGCTGTCTTGAACCTTGTTGGTAGATTTGGTCAACAGAGAGCTTGATTGATGTGTGTGGTTGGTGCTTTACATGAATCTGACAATTTCATCTTCTAATTGAGTAAAAGGTCTATTTGATGCATATTAATTACTCATCAATTGATGCATATAATTTTTCTTCTGCCTTTTGATTGTATTCCTGCAAATTCCACAATTTTGCTTTTGTGTCCTATGTTGAAATATGTAATGTGGTACTTTTATTGCAGAGATAACCTTGAGAGCTACACAAGTGACTACACTCCTCAAGTCTTGGTGGGATATTGTGTGGTTTACATATTCATGCAGACTTTCATGATTCCAGGGACAGTTTTTATGTCACTTCTTGCTGGAGCACTTTTTGGAGTGTTTAAAGGCGTAGCTTTGGTAGTGTTCACTGCCACGGCTGGTGCTTCTTCTTGCTATTTTCTCTCTAAAGCAATTGGACGGCCTCTTCTTATATCTCTTTGGCCAGATAAATTGAGTTTCTTCCAAGCACAGGTGAATTTGAAGTCCTCCCCTTTACCGTATTTACTAGTAGTAGTAAGCATACCGCTATTAATAGTTCATCCTTTAACTCTCAGGTGGCAAGGAGAAGAGAGCGGTTGTTAAACTATATGCTTTTCTTGAGACTAACCCCAAGTTTGCCCAATACATTCATAAATTTTGCTTCACCAATAGTTGATGTTCCTTACCATACCTTCTTTCTGGCAACCTTTATTGGGCTCATTCCAGCTGCTTATGTCACTGTTAAGGTATCTTACATCAAGACTTAATGATTCCTGTTAAATTATCTGTTTAGCTGCTTATGTGACTGTTAAGGTATCTTACATTAAGGTTTAAAGTAGATAAGAAGACTTAGAGAAGTTCATATAGTTCCTGGAGATTGCAGCTGAGTTCTGAAGACATAACATGATGAGAATGACTAGCAATTAATTTTGTTTGTTCATTTGCTATTCAGGGTAGCATTTTGGGCAGCCTTAGTCTAAGCGGTAGTTAGTTCTTATCATATTTTATTAAATATTCCAATAACGGTTTAAGCGTATGTCTTGACCTGCCTAATTGACATAAAATCTGTGAATTGGCTGAGAACTTGATTTGTAAGTTCTGATACCTGAAAATGTGTTCCAAATTTGTTCTAGATGACAATAATGAAGGTTCTGAATTAAACTCATAAAAAATGCTGCCACTTCGTTTGTGCAGGCTGGAATAGCACTGGGGGAATTGCAATCAATAAAGGATCTTTATGACTTCAACTCAATTGCTACACTCTTTCTCATTGGGATTGTGAGTATTACACCAACGCTGATGAGCAAGACTAAATCATAGTGGTTATCATGGAAGAATTTGCTGGTTGTACATTGGCCCGTTGCGGCGTCAGGGCGAAGAATAAGTAGTGTACAGATTAGCAACAAGTAAAGGGAAATATGTAGCTCTTGACTCGTTTGCTACTGCTGATGCTGTAGATCATGGAAGATGATGATAGTGATGTGGGCAAGGGTTCTTGGGGGTGGATATATAGTAGGTGTTGTGCCCCTATTTGGATAGTAGGTTGGGGGTAGATCCTGTGTAATTTTAGTTTCAACAACAGCAGAAGTGTTTCGAAGATATAAATGTTTACTATTATTAATGTCTTAAGTTAAAACCTTAGTTTTAACAACTGCTTTTACCAAAACAAAATGACCAAAAGAATGTTCCTTCAACGATGGTTGTTGTGTAGTTTGGATTTTCTGTTGAATGTTCCTCAAACGATGGTTGTTTGTGTAGTTTCGATGTTCTGTTGATAGTCTTAAGATGAGGACTACACTGGACTAAGCCAGGAAGCTGAGCAATTTCATGAGATAATATCAATTCTAATGGAATAAGAGCTCTCTTAAAACATTTTCAGATTCTTCTGTTTAATTTTTTCATTTGAAGAAAGTAGTAAATTTAATTTTTCAGAAACTAGCATGCTCCTTGAGGGCCTGGAAAACGGGTCTTCAAAATTGTTAAGAGATCTTTTCTTTTTGCTTCTCTACAATGAGGAAAGGACCTTTAGTTTGCATTGTTTTAACTTTTAGGGGATCAAAATAGATTAGCTCAAAAAACCAATTATTGAAATATTTGATTAGTTTTTGAGGCCATGATTTTGGAAAAATGTCTCCCTCAAAACCATGCCTTTGAAAAAAAGACATTTTACCAACATTTTATAAAACCATAGCTTTAAGAAAAATTAAATAAAAAATTTACCATATTTAATATTTTAATATTATTATGAATATAATGTATAGTTTTTCGTTTATTATTAATAAATATGGTTCTCCTTTAGGATAATGAATTGTTTCATGATAATTATATCAACAATGGTTTCTAATCATAAAATTTTACTTCTAAAAAAAGTTTCTAATCAATTATTTAAAATAAAGATACCTCCTTATTTTATGATTTTCCAAAATGATCTCATCAAAAGAAACATTTTTTTATGTTTATCAAAATTTTAGTTTTATATGCATATATTCTCACTGTACAATAATGAATCAATAAACATATTTAAATTATGTTAAACTTACAAATAAAATGTTGTTGGTCAAGAGAATTTAGAGGCTCTTAATAGAAAAACAGGTCTTATGGGTGAGATGGGTGCATTCTTATTACTTGCAAGATCAATCATTTTGGAGTATACAACTCAGAGTTAACAATCTTGATTATGGTGAATCTACTTAAGTTGAGGGAGTTGATATCACTTACTTCTAGTTTAATAATTAGACAAGTAGGGAACCTTGCAAGGGATTCAATTTCTCAAACTCCTCATTCTTAATAAAGGATTTGACTAGGTAATTACTGGGTGGTGGCCTTTGGTTGCTTTTCATAAACAAATAAGGTAATTTATTAAAATTTTTAAGGATAAAAATGTAAATATCTATTAAAATTTATATAAATTGATGTTTGTATCCTTTAACAAATACAGATGAAAAAGATAAAAGGACACAAAAATAATTTTATATTCAAAAAAGATGAGGCCCACGTGAGATCAGCACGAGCCCACATGAGGCTATAGGGGACTACTTAGGACTTGTTTAGTATAGTTATAGTTTTAGGTTTTGATTTTTAATATAAAAATAAAAAAAGACAACATACTAATACAGCACAAAAATCGAGGATAAAACACAAAAATTAATAAAAATATATTAAAATTATAACTAAAAATTATAACCTACAATAATACCAAACGACTCCTTAATATTTTCATTATTAACAATTTTAAAGTAGTTGAGGTGTGATTTTTGTTGTGACATGAATTTTTTTAATAAAATAATTATTACCTGACTCAAAATTTGTCTCAAATATAATATAAACTCAGTCCATTACGAGCATTATATTTAAGTCTTACATTATCATATCAACATGTCACATGTGTATATTTAATAGTTAATTAATAAAAAGTCAACTTCGTTAAGGTTTAAGAGGCAATTTAAATTATTTTATAAAAATTAAGGAATAAAGTAATATCCTTTAAAACGTTAAAGGACAAATTAAATTATTTCTAAAACATTGAAGAACAAAATAAATCTTTTGCCATTAAATTCTATTACTTGACACGCATATAGTAGTTGACGAAAAATTTAACAAAAATTTGATCCAATATTATTTTTTAATGTTTTGCTAATGTTATAATTCATTTTAAATGTTTTACAAATATTAAAATTTATTTTAAACACTTGAAAACATTAAAATTTAACTTGAATTTTACTTCAAACCTTATGGTTAAACACTTGAAACTTTTTTCCCATTTTCTCTTGCTCCAAATCTGAACAAACAAAATAAAAAAAATTCTTTAATTAATAAATAACGAAGTGTACTAGTACAGGGGTTGAATGGCATGTTAACGACTACCGACAATACAATCAATCTCCATGTTCATTAGATTGAAGTGTGGTTAGATTGAAGTGTAGAACTTGCGATCCAAGTTGCTGTCTCAGTATAAAGCATTTTCTTTCCAGGCTACTTTTGTCTGTCGTGTCTACCTAAACTTCTTAGCTTTCTTCGTCCGCCTGAAAGTATCTGGTGTCCGGGCATCCTGTTTCCGTTTCTTTCCTGTCTGAGCTGAAGCACCCATTTCACTAAGCGCTTTTGTTTTTGCTTTTCTTGCTGCAACAGCTGGTCTCTTCCCCTCACGTTTCTTCTCTCCTTTTGGAGTCTTGGGATTCATCTTCACTGCTCTGCTCCGACTTGAATGGACTTTCTTTTGGACACCAGATTTGCTAGCACGCAAGCCTTGGTAGGACAAAGTAGACTTGTTATGTTTCGAAGAACTTTTAGCATCAGGAATCTTTGAACCCACTGCCAGTTTCTTGGATGGTGAACCATCTTGATCTGCATGGAATGGGTTTCTTCTCTTGGACGGAGTAGAAACCTGCTTTGTATGAGAAAGCCTCAGCTCTCGATCTCGAAGCTTCATGCTTCTTTTTTTAACAACCAAATTTGCAGCTTCCTGCTTGTCACACCAACAAGCATACATAGTTAGACATAAACTAGATACCAGCGGAGATACAAATCCAAAAGGACAGTTTCGTACCCTTGTTTTAAATAATACATAAGCAATGCCTTTTCCCAATCCTATATGAGGATGTCTAATGACCCGCACAGCTTCAATGCTGGACTCAATTCCTTTGATACCAGAAAATAGCTGATATATCTCTTCATCCTACAGGTAAAAGAACATGACAGCTTGTCAAGGAATAAAAGAAATGAAAAGGTATGCACACGGGAAAACCATGAAAAGCTAATTACCTTTACATCAAATGGAAGGTTACCAACAAAAACAGTCCTCTTGTTATCATAAAGCAGAGCATTTTCCCCCTTCATCTTCTTACGTGGTGGGCATGCTCTGTCAACACGGATATGATTTCCGGCAACCTATATTCATGATAAGGAGAAGCTGAAGTGAAGAAAAGAAGAGGGGGTGGGTTGTTTGAAAAATTTTAAAAAAATTAATATAAACAACCAACTTCTTAAAAGTATATCATACCACAGCCATATTATGGGTTAGAGAAGCCTCAGCAGATTGCTCTGTTTTGAAAACGATGTAGGCATGGGCACTGCAACACACAGTTTTTGATGTCAGGTAACAGAATCGTTATCATCACTAACCAAAATACTGGGAAAAAAACAATCATTATTTGTAATCTCTGTCAAACAAACTAAAACTTTCACAACTCAGGCTGTTGTTAAGAAATGCCCTAAATAAACTAAGCACAGAAAAATGTCTTCATTGTTCAACAGTGAAAAGGATGATAAAGGATTGCCATTCAGCAATCATACAAGTTAAAATCCACATCTTTCTTCATTTTTACTGTAATTAAAACATAAAGCGGCTTTTTTCTTATGGTACTTTAATCTAAAATTTGCCAGAATGCTTGCAGGACATGACCTAAATGATATTCAGAAAATTTCAATTGATAGTTGATAGCCAAAAAAATTATTTATTTTTTAATAAGGAAATTGATTGCAGCAGCAAGACAAGTAGATTTAGTCAACAATTCAATGATGAATCACCTTGCATTGGGAGCACTCATCGCTAAAATTTTTCTTTGCTGAGCATGACACATTTGTAAATGGTTTAAAAGAACATATCATTCAATTGCAGGTGAAAATCTAAAACAGACAAGAACTTAATTCAAGGTTTCTCGTTTAGAACTCAACATTCAACTGCAGGTGAATTTCACAACTATAGACGAGAAATTAATTAAGCTTGCCTGTTAGCTTCACATTCAACCGCAAGTGAACATCATAACAACAACCAAGAAGTTAATTCAAGGTTGCCTGTTTAGAACTTAACATTCAACTGCAAGTGAATATCATCACAACAAACTACAAACCAATCTGAACTCACCAGCAAACAGCCAATTAAAGTCGTATGTTAACAGTGGTAATCCTTAAACATACAAGACTCAACAAGGTTGTAAATCATGAAAATCAAAAGAAAAAACAAAAGAAACAAGTCATCCACTTATCTAATTATTAACAAACCTGTCAACAGCATCATTAATTTTCTTCTGCATTATTGCTCCCTTTCTGGGTATCTTGGTCTGCACAAAACATGACAATAACAATCACAAGTCACAACCAATATTAATTGCAGAGAACAGTTTGAAACCTTTTGACATCTGAACCAAACAACAAAGTACAGGATGACCTACATCTAAAATTGGCACAGAACGAATCCTCAAGGACTCAATCTCTCCAAACTGGCCAAATTCCCTCGTGAGAACTTTCTTCTTCACCTTGATAGGCAAGTTTCCAACAAACACGGTCCTCAGCAACTTACTTTCATCATCGAAACCTTCCGCCTCCTTCGGAACCAAAACATCCGGATCACTATCAACGTTCTTCCGCTTCTGCCCGACAACAACCTGATTCTCCCCATTTTCTGGCGCTTCCCCGTACTTTTTAACCTCGTAGTCTCTCTCCACCTCATCCCTTTTTCTCTTTTTCCTATATTTATTGCTCCCATTCTCATCTACGCTTTTTTCTCCTCTTCGATCAATATCCAACTCGGGATTTCCTCTCTCAACATGACAGGAGCTTTCATTAGATTCAAGACCCAAATTTTGAATTTGCGTCTTCAACTTTTTTGCTGTTTTTGTAACCAAAGGAGTCTCCACCGTTTCTCCTACATCAATATTGGGCTTTTCCTTGTTTTTCCTATTCCTCTTCCCCAAATCGCCAATAGATTTCTCCTCTGACACCACGCACCCAAACCCTAAATTTGATTCTTCGGGTTTTCTTTTAAACGGGTTATCATCGGAGAAGATGGACGGAACCGCCACGCTTCGCTCAACGTCGCCGAAGAGGGATTTGAAGACGTCTGAGGAGGGAACATTCTCTCCGTTAAAATTGCTTGCATTTTCCACTTGTTTCGGTTTCCTTTTGCCCATCTTTGAGTCGAGTTTCAGAGGCGGGTGGAGAAGAGGGAATATGCTCAAATTGAATTTGTGAACCCTAATTGGATCCTTCAAAAGGAGGAGAGGGATAGAACAAAATATAGGAATAATGAACGTGAACAGGAGGCCGGTGGAGAAGAGGGAATGAGCTCAAATTGAATTTGTGAAACCCTAATTGGCCCTACAAGAGGAAGGGAGGGAGGGAACAAAATATAGGAATAATGGAAGTGGACTGGATCGGGTCGGTTCAAAATCTAGTAGGGAAGAATATTTTGGGCCAAGAACCGCGTTTAAAACAATTTTTGGGCCTAACAATAATTAGAATAATAACCTTGGGCCTCCGAGACGGATAATTCCTAATAGGCAACATGTATAATTTATCCCTAACGTTTTTTAAAAAGGTTTAAATTGTCTCTTAACATTTTTGAAAGTATCATTTTACTTCTTAACGTTTGTAAAATGGTACATTTTACCTTCTAACGTTACAAAATAGTGCACATTACCCATAACGTTTACAAAATGGTATAATTTACTCCCTTAATACTAATTATGTTAAAATCTTATTAAATAAATATTAATTTTTTCAATATTCTATAAATAAAATATTAACTAATCATTAAAAAAGTAATTAATAAAATTTTAATGAAATTAGTATTAAATGGACAATTTACATCATTTTTAAAACGTTAAGAGATAAAATGCACAATTTTACAAATGTTAAGGAGTAAAGTAATACCTTAAAAAATATTATGAGGCAATTTAAACCTTTTTAGAAACATTAAAAAGTAAATTGTACCTTTTACCCTTCCTAATATCCAATTTATGTTTTATTTTGTACGTCACCTTCCAATTTATTAATTGTAGGAGAAGTGCCATAGAGTAAGACCATATCAAAAACTTAAAATTTAAATGTCAGTTATGCTGTTAATAATTTATTTCGCTAGAAAAGATCTTTTATAGTCAAAAATAACCAAACAATCATGTTTAATTAAAATCAATCCACTAAAATTAAAGAACTGAAATGAAAAAAAATGAACTCAATTTATGATATGTCAATATGGAATATAATGAAACAAGAAATATTTAAAAATTATTAAATTTTTTTTAGAACAGGTGTTATAACATGTATTTAGTAAATTGATGTATATTACAAATCATAAAATGTCATTAACTCGTTTTTAAAGATTAAGAAGTCTACAAATAAAATAACAGATCAAGAGAATATTTAATAATTAATCCAAACTTATCATTGTTTTTGCTATTGACATATTAGTTAAACCAACTGTCGTTTTATATGTGACCTTTCCTTCACTGATACAATGGCCAATGTTTTAAATATTGTCCCTGATATTGGATTTGTCTAAAAAATAGTACGGTATCAGTATCGGTCAATACTGATACCGTTTCGGATAATTATTTAAAATTTTTAATTAATTTTTAATTTTTATAAAATTTATAAAATAATTTATAAATGTATTATATTACGTAGTTTTTAACTTAATTTTAAATTCAAAAAAATTAAAATACAAAATTTTTCTTTCTTAAAAAAATTTATTTTTTATTTTATTTTTTTTCCGATACCGACCACTACCGAT
>JAOXYD010000001.1:9986357-10000317 GCA_028565735.1 Pinacopodium congolense | reverse complement strand
TCATATAAGAATTAAATAAAAATAAAAATAATAGATTTAATAGATAATAAAAATAATAAAAAAGTAAAAAAAGGTTGAAAGAGTGGGTTGCAATAAAATTTTTTTTAAAAAGTCAAGAGGGGTGAGTTGGACTGAATTAGGTTGAAAAGAGTCAGATCAACAGGTTAAACCAGTCGAACCAGTTAAATAAATAAATTACACTGGATTGAACCGGTCCCCGACCCTTCGATTTTTATATATAACAATTTTTAAAAGAAAATGAACCGATAAACTGACCAATTCCAGATTAACCGAATCAAACCGATCGGTTCGGTCTAGTTTTTCAAACATTACTTTTAATTAATGAAATGTCAAAACTTGATGAAAAAAATTAGTGGTCATTATTATCAAGGGTGATGTAGAATAATTATTGACTAATTGAAATCTTTAGACTAATTATAGACTCCAGTATTTCGAGTTAGGCTTGGTATAATGGGTTGAAAGTATTATTTGAGTCTCTATTTTGGGGTTTTTATCAATAGATTTGTAGAACTAGGTGTTTATGTATTTTCTAGCCACAGATGATCAAATTATTAAAATCAGAGACAGGAAAAGTAATAATGAGAAAATATGTGTAGGTAAAAATAACATCATTTTGACAATCTGGTGTTGGACTTACTGGTCGAATCGATCTCCTAAAATTCTGATTTGAGCAGGAGGTTAGAGGCTCGATTCTCGAGTTGTCATCTTTCTTACAGCAACTTGCGTGCGATTGGAGATTTACCCAATTAGACCCCAAACCGCAAGTTCCTCTAATATCAAAAATAAAAAACATAGATTTTTTAGAATAGTAATTATTTATAGTGACTTCATAAAATTATGACATTTATCTCTATTTTATGTTATGCTAAAAGAGCATATCTTTTTGTTTTACAGAATGAGATAAAGATTAATAATAGAGTTGGGATGAAGTTGATTGAGAGCAGATACTTGCAACCTATTCCAAAGGTAGGATTGGGGACCTTGACATTCTTGCTGAGCTTAAGGTTTTTAGCTTAGAAGCCATCAACTGACCATTGTGTCCTATACGATCTCAGAAGGAGAAAGAGAAGAACGTTAAACTCAAGGAGAGTTCCACATTCAAAGCACTTCCATTGCCCAACTTCTATCATCAAAAGGATCTACTGCCAAAATCTGAACATAAGAAGGTGAACAACTAAACTTCTTAGAAATTAACAGAAAATGGAAAGAATCTTCATCAAATATGTAATGGGCATGAAGACCTTAAAACTAGAACTTAAAAGAGTCTAAGATGCACTTCAAGAATCTTAGTACACCATTATCATCTACTTTTGGAAATGTGTAGATCACTATGAACCATTTAGAACCCTCATCACTTGGCCACCGAAAAAGCATGTCAATAGCTGATGTAGAAAATATCAAAGAAGAAAAGGGTAAGAGCAAGCTGCAGAAAACAACGGCAGCTGGAAAGGAAATTTTAACCAAGCTACAAAAAGGGACTAGGAAGGCTTCGACTACTTCCAAAGGAGGAATGAGACCTGCTTCTTCAAGGGGAAAATAATAACAAACATGTGTTAGCTTCTTATCTTTCTTTCATGTAACCTAAATTATATGGTAAGATGTAAGGGATTTCCTGAATATTTGGAGCTCACCTAATTGGTAACATATAGTACAAACTACAAAGGTTATGGAATCAAATGTTGGTACACGCTCACATTTGTGAAAACAAAGGCATCTGAATTTGATCCATAATAAGATAGGTCATGTAGTGCTCTTCATTACTTCAGAACTCAATTCTCAATTCATTCAATAAACTCTCAATTTATAATAACTATAACTTCTCAATTCAATTCTTAAATTAAAAAAAAATCCTAGATTCACAATTTAATTGCAATTCAATTTCGATTGTTTGATAAACCAAATCTCATAAATCAAAATCAATTAACTTAAAAATTTGGAAAATGATCATTTATAAAAATTAGGATTTTTAATATCAATAAATCTAATAACTATCCAAAGTGTATCATCAATATTAATTGTATCGTAAAGAAGTTAAATTATCAAAATTAAAAAAATCTAACTAAAATTGACTCTTGTGATGTCATGTACCTAGCTGATATACCTAATCCAATCAACTAAGTAAGACGTGAAAATTGAAGTGAAATGAATACTACAGAGTATCTCCTGAAAAATTAAATGACAAGGAATTGGCTACTAACTTAATAAGGGTAACTAGAAGGTATCCATTTCACAACACAATATTCGACAATAAAATCACATGATAAAAAATAAAGAATAAAAAGGCATATAGCAATCGTTGTATTTATCAATATACCATCATACTATATAATGCAACTATTATAAGCAATTCCTTATCATAATACTCATGATGATTTTATATTTTTAGTTAAAGGGTCATACTCACCTAGTAGATTTATATTCAATGGTCTACTGACTGATCTCATTAAAAACATATATAAAAAAACTTTTTTATAAGATATCTTCTACCGAAAATATCTGAAAGTCCTTCCGATGTCTAACAAAATCATATAGGATACTTCCTCATCAGAAATATCTCAACACTGTGTCGTTATCTAATTAAATCATATATTATCTCCCATATATATTACTATTGAATATATTTGGTCTTAAACAAGCAATTAATTCTTTATTATTTCTTTTCAGATAAACATCGCTTAAGCAAAATATCCTTTTAATCAAATAATCATCATATATTTTCATATTCAACCACTTTTTGTCTCATTCAACAATTTCATCACATACTCGCATAATTAATATATCATAATTCTTGCAATTCATGTAATCTCAAAACATAAACACATAGCACTAAATAGTGACAATTTAACGCATTTTACAGAATAATCAATATTTCATCTCATAGAATTTTAACAGCATATAAAAATATTCGATTTTTGTGATCATCATAGAATATTTAAATATGTAAATGTATACACTTAATATTACAAAAAAATATTACATAAATCACAAAATTCACATATAACCATATAACCATATAAGACACAAAAATCACATCAAATAGAATACATTCTAGTTAACCACTTACTTGAACTCCGAAATTTTAAATTCCTACTCAATTTTGATCTCGCCTCTCTCCAATCTGTCTCCAGCACCTATTATAAAAATCTTGATTATACTAAATAAATAAATAATAACTCTAAATTTTCCAATTTACTAACTATCCTTAAATTTTTTTCAAAATATCCTAAAATTAACATATTTCTTATCTAGCCCTTCCAAAATCCTTAAAATTATAAAACTATTCCAAAAAATCCAAAATTACAATACAAAATAAAGGAAGACTAGGGGGCCCTATTTGGGAGCCCCCTGGTGTCCCCTCTCACATGAGGGAGGTAATCTTGTAATTTTCTAAACGGTTTCATATTTTTGGGGGGAGGGGGACATTAGGGGCTATATATTGTTTTTTTAAAACTCCTTTCCTTCCCATCTATGTTAAGATTTAAAACCAAACTTACCTTAAAGATCAAAAGCAAAACTATTAATGAACAAATGGATAAATTATTGAACTAGGTTGATGGGTTTTGGAAACAAATTTGATTTAGGGAGTGGATGCTCAGTGGCTACAAGAGAAAATAGAAGAATTTTGAAGGGTGGGGATTAGCAGTGGCCTAAGAAGAAGAAGGAGAAGCAAACAAAAAATGAAACCCTAATTTTTTTCTAGGTTTATTCTGATTGAGTCACGTCTTGAGCTTGAGTCGAGTCTTAAGTTTAGGTTATTTAAGTGTGGACCTTACAATTCTTTCGCCCTAAAATAAATTCCGTCTTTAAAATTTAGTCACACACCTGAGTTTTCAAAAAGATGAAAGTATTATCATTGCACATCCTATTCTACTACATTTCAAATTTTACTACATTGGCTTTTCTTATCCTGTTTACTATCTTACTCTCACTACGGACTATTGGACCCTCAAATTTCACCTTAAAAGAATAATCTCTCATGGAACTCATAGCATAAAGTTTAATGCAATGAACAAAAGTGTGGAAACTAGATATATCAAAATGTAAACCATAACATCAAATAAGAAATAAAATTAGAAAATCATCCCTAGGGTCATATGCTTAGCTATTACTGGCTCCTTTCTAGTCATGTAGTAGATTCTTGCTTGAGTTTGGCCTTAATCAATCTAGACTTTACTAATTCCTGCACTACTCTTGCTTCCGTCCTTTGTTATTAGTACCTCTGTCTCCACTTATACTATTTTGGCACCTACCACCAAAACTCCTAATCAAATGCAAACAATCTTTCTTAAGATAACTTAAGTCTCCATAGATATAATAAGTTATTAACTTGCCATTGGATCATTAATGTGACCCTAAGTGCTGTCTCCCATAAATATGGAAACTATGCCTTAAACAGGCTCCCATACCAAAAGATCCTCCAATTCTCTTATTTGATTTTCTATCTAACTCAACTGATGGTGAACTAAATAAACTGTAGTTACTTGAACCTTTACAAGAACCTATAGATTTATTACAGTTGGAATAGGTGCCTCCCTTAAAAATAGTGTCATCCCTCTCATAATTGTTTCCTCCAACTAAAGTTGTATATCTGGTTGCTCCTTTGGTTGATTGACTTGTTTATAATTAGTTTGCTTTCTCTTCATCTCTTACATTATCTTCTCTTTATTTAAGACTTCATCCACATTAAGCAGTTTTCAGTAACTTTTTATGTCAATAATTCAAGCACCAAGCCCTAACCTAATCTTTGTTCACTGTCCTTATTCAAAACGATAGTGTTGATCTTTAGGTATTGCCATAGGCTCAGGTACATGCCTTAATAATGTAGGAAATCATGACTCATAATAGAGAACAAACATTTCTTTAATTTACTTAAAATTAAAAAATTCCATCTTCATTCAATCTCTCTATATTAGTAATTGGTATTCATCATCAAATTCTCTTTAGAATCACTCCTAAGGCACTTCTCAAAGCTCATATGAACTCTTAATTGACTGCTACCAAATTAGTGTAGGTCTTGAAATAAAGATTTGATGTACTATAGGTGATTCTCTAAGGTATATTTTAGCTTATTTAAAATCACCTCAGTCTATTCCCACCATAACTCTGTCTGTTATCGGTTTTTGGTGCCCTGAACTCTGTAGCACCCAATTTCTTGAGACTTTTGACATTATAATCAATCTTAAATATTACTAAAGCTGATGGAGGTGGTGGTGGTGCCTGTATAGTAGCTTATATATAAAGTTGGGCTTAGGCTTGGGCCTACACTTGAGCTTGTGCTTGAGCTTACATCATCATTTGGAAGAACTGTATAAATTGTGGAAGTATCTCCATTATGGGGACCCTACCAATATAAACTGCAGGTCATGCACCCATTATTGTGTGATCCTAATCAACTTCTACTCTCGTTTGGTTTTCCCTTAAACCTATTTGCTCAAATGCACTCATGGCATAGACAGAATTAACAGACTCTTCCTTATTTGCCTTTTGGCCAGCAATCGTAACATTGGACACCATCCTACAAGGTATATAAGTACTATTTTTACATCTTATCTACTAAAGAAGTCAAATTACAAAGGAGAATGAAAAATCTAACTAAAACTAACTAGTGTGGCATCCTGTAACAAGTTGATCCACTTAATCCAATCAACTAGGTAAGACACGAAAACTGAGGTGAAATGAATACTACTGAGTATCTCTTTAAAAATTAAATGGTAAGGGATGAGCTACCAACTCAATAAGGGTAACTAAAAAGTATCTTTTTCACAAAAGAATAATTGACAATAAAATCCCTTGAAAATAAATAAATAATAAGAAAGAATATAACAATTATTATATTTATCAACATACTATATAACGCAACCATTATAGGCAATTCCTTACCTAACACTAGTGAATATACTTTGTCTCAAGCAAGCAATTAATTTTCTGTTATTTCTTTTCCAATATATTATCATTCAAGTAAAATATTGTTTATATGAAATAATAGTCATACACTTTCATATTCAACCACCGTTTGTCTCAATCAACAATTTTATCACATACTTACATAATTAATGTATCATAATTCTTACAATTCAATTTAAAAACATAAACACATAGGAATAAATAGCTACATTTCAACTCATTCTATAAAATAATCAATATTTTACCTCACAAAATTTTAACAGCATATAAGAAATATTCGATATTTGTGAGGATCATAGAACATTCAAATATGCAAATGTATACACTTATTATCACAAAACACATATCATATAAATCACAAAATTCATATTTAGCCATATAAGACACAAAAATCACACAAAAAGGAATACATTCTAGTTAACCACTTACCTTAACTCTAAAGCTCTAAATTCTTACTCAATCATGATCTTGTTTCTCTCCAATTTTTCTCTAACACCTATTATAAAAACTTGAATAAACTAAATACATAAATAATAACTCTAAATTTTCTAATTCACTAACTATCCTCGAATTTTTCCTAAATTTCTCAGAATACCCTAAAATAAGCATATCTCTTATTTAGTCCCTTCAAAATTCTTAAAATTATAATATTATTTCTAAACTATCCAAAATTACAATGTCACCTAATTTCTCTAATTTTACAAAATTGCCCCACTTTTCTTTCCACTATTTTATTTTATTTTTTCCTTTTCCCCATAATTCTCTCTTTTGACAACGATGCACTCCTCTCTCTCTCTCTCTCTCTCTCTCTCTCTCTCTCTTCTTAATTTCTCTATCAGTGACACACTCCTCTCTTTCTCTCTCCTTTATTTCTTTTTCTTATAATTTTCTTTATTTCTCTCTCAACTCTCTTTCTTCTCCCTCTTTAACTTGTCTCTCCCCTTCCAACAGCTTCCCTCTTTCGTCTCTCCCTTTCCCACTGGCACTCTCTTCCCTTTGCTCTCCCTTCCTCTTCTTTTTTCTCGTCCTCCACTGCCGACCCTTCTTTCTCATGGCTGTTCGAATTGTTTGATTAAACTCCCTCCCTTCCCTTTTATGTTGAGATTTAAACCAAACTTACCTTAAAGATCAAAGTAAAACTACTAAAGAGAAAGTGGATGAATTATTGAAGTGGGTTAATAGGTTTTGGAAGCAAATCCAAGCAAATTTTGATTTAGGGAATAGATAGTTGATAATTACAAGAGAACATAGAAGAATTTTAAAAGGTGGGGGTCAGAGGTGGCTTAAGCAAAAGAAGGGGAAGCATACAAAAAGAGAAACCTTGGCTTAGGTCGGGTTTTGAGTTTAGGTTATTTAGGTGTGGGCCTTACAGATCATGTTAATACTAGCCATGTTTATTAACAACACAGTGTCTTAAATCATGAAGTTGGAGTCCATTTTTTGTTGTCTATAAAAAATAAGGAATGATATTCAGTTGCTAATCAAAGTAGTTAACTTAGATGGTTAATATCTTGGTCAAATGGTAGAGAAGCTTGAGCCTGAATCTACATTAAATTCAAAGCTAATAGGAGAAGTCCAGTTTAACCATATTCACTTTGAATTCCAATGAAGTTTGAAAAAATTTTGAGCTCAAGATAAACTTTAAATGTTGGAGTAGTGTCCAATCTAAATTCAATTATAAATATTCTCAAATATATATAGCCAAATTTAATTATCTTCTTTCATCTTTTTATATTATAATTAAAAAATTAAATGAACTAATTTAGATTTGTTTAAATTGTGTGGACTTAATTTCAAATCCACTTATCTAAACTAGCTTAAATTGGACTTGAACTTAAACTTATAAAAAATTCAAATTCACACCTTGTTAAAAATAAACTTGTCCTTTGGAATTCTATAGAAAATTTAAAGCGGTAAATTAATGGACAAAACTTAATCAATTAAGGTAATTTAAATTTTTTTAAAGCTCTATATCTAGATTCAAATAAATCTAACCTTATTTAGAGTTACTTAGAGAGAATTATGGTGAAATAAAACCAAATTAATTAGTTTTTATTGTTATGAAAATTTGTTTGTATCATTGAAAGATTTTCTCTCATTGTATTCTAGCATTAAATAACTTTTCAGTTAGTTAATCTAGAATTCTACAATTAATATTATAAATAAATATGTAATATTTTTTATTTTATGCAAGTGAAGTACGAATAAAAGTTTTATTGTAAGTATCATCTTCTTCCTTTATATGTGAGTGTGCAAGACTTTATTCTTCCAATTATTTGTATGAGTGTGCCAATCTTTATGAGTTCTTATCTTTCCAACAAAGTGGTACGGGAGCCAACTATAATAACAAAAGAACCTTTATGTCTTTTTTTCTATCTACAACTCCCTAAACTCAACTATAAGAATTGGACACTAAAGATAAAGGCTATTCTTGGTTCACATAGTGTATGAGAGATAGCTAACAAAGCTACATAGAGCCTCAAGATGAGGCATGTTTGGCTCAAGCTAAAAAGGAAGCCTTAGAGAAGAAAATGAAGAAAGATCAAAATGCACTCATCACCGTTCATCAAGGACTGGATGAAGAAATGCTTAAGAAAATAATCAATGTAACCACGTTAAAGAAGGCATGGAAAACTCTATAAATTTTTATGAATGGAGTTAATAATGTAAATAAGGTGCAACTTCGAACACTAAGAGATGATTTTGAAATACTTTTCATGAAGGATGGGAATTCATTTCAGAGTACTTCACAAGAGTTCTAGGATGGTGAATCAAATGAAGAATCTTTATGAGACCAAACAAGATGTTTCAAGTTCTTGAAAAAGTCTTATGATCTCTTAACTCAAAGTTTAATTATGTGTGGTTACTACTGAAAAGTTCAAAGATGTAGGTAATATGTCTACAGATGAGTCATGTGAATCTTTATTAACTCATGAAGAAAGGATGAATCGTGACAGAAAGAATGTATCAGTAGAACAAGTCTTATTGGCAAATCCTTAGAGTTTAAAAATAAACACATGAAGAAAAGTAGAAAAAGACAAATTATATATAGAAATACATGTGATTACGGATAAGATTATAGACATGCATGGAGCCAAGGGAGAAGAAAAGGTGAATAATAATTTTATAGTAAAAATTGAATTTAAATTTTCTAAGGAAGAAGAATAGGATGAGGAAGAGGAAGAGGCAATTTTAGGAACAATAATACAATAGAAAATGATAAAATCCAATTTGAATGTTATTAGTGTGATAAGCATGATCATTTTTTTTTAGAGTGTTTTCCTAAAATGTAAACAAAGTAAATTTTATAGAAGATAATGAAGAAACATAGGAGAAAACTTTAATTCTTACAGTAAAGGATGAACGAAAAGATGAAAACAAGTACATGGTACCTTAATAATGCAACTAATAATCATATGGCAAGTGATAAAGTAAATTTCTTGAGGTAGATATTAAAGTGACAAAGACTGTGCATTTTGATGATAATACAACAATGGAGATCAAAAGTAAAGGTACAATTTTGTTAAGGAAAAAAGTAGGTAGTCATAAGCTTCTCTCCAATATTTTTCAAAATTAAAGAATAATATTTTAAGCATTGGCTAACTATTTGAGAGTGGTTATCAAATTTATATAAAGGGTTATACTCTTTGACATTGGTGACTATAAATAATAACAAAATGTTTTATTGAATTTGCACACTGTGGATGCCATATAATTGAAGACTAATGTCAGTAATCCTTCATAAATATGACATATAAGGTATGAACATTTGAATTTTAATTCACTTAAAGCTTTAGGAGAGAAGCAGATGGTAAGAGGAATTTCAAGCACAGATCATCTTGATCAGTTATGTGAGACATGATTACTTGGAAAGCATTCGAAGAAATTCTTTTTAAATCAATCAATCTTAAAAGCTATCAAGCCACTCCAACTTGTTCATACAAATGTTTCTGGTCCCATCAATCCTCTATATTTTGGTAAAAACTCTTACTTTATTCTTTTTATTGATGATTATAGTAAAAAGATGTGGATGACATTTTTGAAGTGTAAGTCTAAAGCTCTTAATACATTCAAAAATTTTAAAGCTTTGGTTGAAAAAGAAAATGGTTTTTATATTAAAGCCTTAATAACTACTAAAGGAAGAGAATTTACTTCCAAAGAATTTAAGATGTTTTATGAGTTGTATGAAATTCCTAGCCAACATGCAGTCCCTAAGTCTTCATGAAAAAATAGAGTAACTAAGAGAAAGAATCGAATAATCCTAAATATGGCAGGAATAATGTTGAAAAGCAAGATAATTTCTAAAGAGTTTTGGGTTGAAGTTGTTGCGTGTGCAGTTTATCTTTTAAATCATAGTCCTACATAAAACTTGAAAGATGTCACTTTATGAGAAGTATGAAAGGGAGTAAAGCCTCCTGTATCACACCGAAGAGTGCTTGGATCTATTGCATATATGTGTATTATAAAATAAGAAAGGTCTAAACTTGAAGATTGAAGTAAGAAGTTTATTTTTATTGGATATGATGAAAACTCAAAAGATTACAAATTTTTCAATCTAAATAAAGAGACAATTGTTATTAGTAGAGGGTGGAATTTTTTAAATACAAGTATGAAGCTTTTAATGCTTTAAAAAAATTTAAGCTTTGGTTGAAAAAGAAAGGGTTTTAAGATTAAAGCCTTAAGAATTGATAAAGGAGGAGAATTTACTTCTAACGAATCTATGACATTTTACGAGTTATATGGAATTCATCATCTTTTTACAGTGCCTAAATCTCTACAAAAAAATGGAATAACCGAGAAAAAGAATCGACCAATCTTAAATATGTCCAAGAACAATGTTGAAAAACAAGATAATGTCTAAAGAATTTTGGGTTAAAGCAGTTTTGTGTGCAAATTATCTTTGAAATCGTAGTCTTACAAAGAGTTTGAAAGATGTCACTTTACAAAAAAATATGAAGCAGAATAAAGCCTTTTGTATCACACCTAAGAATGTTTAGATTTATTGCATATGTGCATGTTCTAGAGTAACAAAGGTCCAATCAAACTAAGATATTTATTTTCACTGGATATGATGAAAACTCAAAAGATTATAAATTATTTAATCAAAGTAAAAAAGGATTATTATTAGTAAAGATCTTAAATATATTGAAAAAGTGTCTCGAGGTTGGAGATCTCCTTTTGAAAGGTCGTATGATTTCTTTCCATCTTTTGAAGATGAAGAAGAAAGGGAGGTTACTCAAGAAGTAAAAGGTAATGACTTTTCACCAACCTCACCAATCTCACCATCTCAAGTATCGTCATCCACACATTTACTAACAAGCGTAAGATTTCGACGATATCAAAAACTTGACGAATTTTATGACAATGTTAACTTGTTTTACTTACTTATAGATATTGTCTTTATATTTTGAAGATGCTTGCAAGAATGAGAAATGGGTTTATGCAATGAATGAGAAAATTTAAGTCATCGAAAAGAACGATAGGTGGGAACTTATTTCTCTTCTGAGAATCATCATGCTATTAGAGTTAAATGGGTATAAAAAATTAAAAAAAATGCCAAAAGTGAAGTGGAGAGATACAAAACAAGGCTTATTATTAAAGAATATAAGTAAAAGTAAGACATTAATTATGAAAAGATATTTGTTCCTATTGCTCTCTTGGAAAAAATGTGTTCATTAATATGTCTGGCTACTTAAAATCATTGGAGAATTCATCAATTAGATGTGAAATATGCTTTTCTTAATAGTAGTTTAAAAGACGAAGTTTATATTTAGTAACCATTAAGATATATAATTGAAGGCCAAGAGGATAAAGTATTGACATTAAAGAAGGCATTATATAGACTTAAATAAGCACCAAGAAATTGGAATAGTCGAATTGATAATTACTTCAAAGAGAATGGTATTACTAGATGATTACATAAATATATTATTTATGTTAACAAGGATAAAGATGGTTTGTTGTATGTTTGTATATATATAGATAATCTTATCTTCACAGGAAATAACCCAAAGATGTTCGAAGAGTTCAAAGATTCTATAACCTAAGAGTTTAAGATTAGTGACATGGGCTCAATATCTTGCTACTTGGGAATTAAGGTGAAACAAATGTAGGATAGAATTTTTATTACTTAAGAAGGTTGTTCAAAGGAGGTGCTTGCAAATTTTAAGATGCTAGACAATAAACTAGTTGACACTCATTTGAAATATTGAATAAAGCTAACCAAGTTTGATGGGAAAGAAGGTGTAAGTCCAACTTTGTTCAAAAATGTTGCAAGAAGTTTGAAGCATTTAACTTGCATAATATTTAATATTTTACTTTCAATTGGTCTTGTTAGTCGATTTATAAAGACACTTTCTGAAATTCACTTGAAGGTAGTCAAGAGAATTCTTTGATATCTCAAATATATAATTGGTTATGACATATTTTACTCATCTTCCCAAAACTTTAGTTTAATAGGTTTTTGTAATAGTAATTTGTTGAAGATCTTGATGATAGAAAAAGTACTAGCGGGTTTGTTTTCTTTTTGGAATATAATGCAATCTCTTGGTATTTAAAGAAATAACCTATAGTCACACGCCTTATGTGTGAATTTGAGTATATCATAGATATTATTTGGTAAAAAAGTTGTTGAAATAGCTTCATTTAGAGCAAATTGAAGCAACAAAGATCATAATTTTCAAAATTGGGAAAAATCCAGTATTCTTTGATAGAAGCAATCATATTGATACGAGGTTTTATTTTATTCGAGATTACATTGTCAAAAAGGAGATTAAATTGGATTTTGTGAAGTCCCTTGATCAAGTGGTTGACATTTTTACGAAATCTCTTAAATATGATTTTTTAATAGAAATTATAGTTAATACTTAGAGTTATACAAAAATTAAGTTTAAAGGAAGGTGTTAAAATAAACTTGATTTTTGAAATTCTGCAACAATTTTGGAGGAGCAGTTAAATAGTCAAAATTCAATCAATTAAAGTAATTTAAAATTCAATTTAAAGTTTTGTGTGTCTATATTTAAATGATTCTTATCATGTGTCATTTAGAATTATTTAAAGAAAATTATGCTAAAATAAAATCAGATTAGTCAATTTTTTATTATGAAATTTTTTTCTATCTTTGCATTATAACATTAAATAGTTTTTAAGTCGTTTAATTTAGAATTCTTCTAATGACATTATAAATAATTATATAATATTTTATTTTATACAAATGAAAAAAGAATAAAAGTTTTATTACAAGTTTAGGGCACGTTTGGTTTCGTTGGCCGATTTGGTTTTTGGTTGTTGTTACTCCAGACACAGAAACTGAGGAGCACATTTGCATTTGTTTTCGATCTTTCGTTATGTTTTTTTTTTGTTTTTCTTTGTTTTCCTTCTTTATTTCGTTCTTTTGTTGCGCTTTCAATTGATAATTGTTGTGTTCTTGACAGAAATAACACAAATGTACAGAGAAGCAAGACCCACTGACCACCCTCTACTCTCCCCGCTAGCTCACAGCTCTGGTTTCGTTGTCAGCGCCTCCCTATTCCACCGCCTAGCCATAGCCCTATATGGAGACATTGTTGTTGTGTAAATTGGCCTCCTTCGCCAAGCTCCTTATCACCATTGCGCCTCTAGTGCCCATTGCAGCAAGATGCCCCCTCTTCTCGCTGCCATCGTTACTTGGTCACTGTTGTGTGGGTCGCTACTAATCACCGCCATTTGCCATCGTTGCTCCCTAGTCGACAAGAAGCCAATTGCCATTTGTCATCATCATTCATTAGTTGTCTGTCACTACGGGTGGGTTGTCCAGAAGAGGAAGAAGACATAAACAATAATAAATTTCTATTTATTATTAAATAATTATTACTAAATAATAATAATAAATATATATTCTTTATAATTATTAAATATTTTTATCAATATAAAATTACATATTTAGTTAACTAAAATAATATTAAAATATATTAAAATTTAATATCAACATATTTTATTTATATTATTTATATAACTATTACAAATTTAATTAATGTAAATCTAAATATTTGATTTC
>JAOXYD010000001.1:9941982-9969104 GCA_028565735.1 Pinacopodium congolense | reverse complement strand
TCTTCCAGCAAATCAGAGTGATCAATTACATCAGCATGACATTCTACATTGGAATCTATTTATAAGACTCATACAAGCCCTAAATTGGGATTTGCAAGAAATGATGAGCAACCCAAGATACTTCACCAGAACCTGCACATATCCTATACTAGTTAAATCTACCAATTTACAAGCTAAGGAGTCAGTAGAGACACATAGTAAATGTCAACTCTTTGCAGGATTGACCATCAAACCAAAAACATCCCTAAATAATGTAAGAGAAGTCATTAGAGTCTAAATAGAGCTGATCAGCTCCATTGAAAAGTAAGACATCATCTGCAAAAGCAAGGTGAGTCATAGAAAATTTCTTACAATAAGAGTGGTCACTAAATTGGTTAAACTTTGCAGTCTTAATGTTGAGAAGGCATGTTAGAAACTCCATGCATATGGTGAATAAATATAAAGAGATGAGATCCCCTGATTTTAGGCCCCTCTTTCCTTAGAAGCATTAGATTGGCACCTTATTGATGAGCACACTAAAGAAAGGAGATGTTACAAACAAGACTCTTTCCTCAACATACAAAACTATTAGACATAATCTTTTACAATGACAATCTTTCAACTCATTTTCCATCACCAAATGCCTATAAGAAACCTACAATATAGTTGATCGTTAGTGAATTGCATAATAACAACATCATTAATTAAATAATTACAATACTTGCTTTGGATTTAACACATCGGCAATAATATCAACGTATATTAGGCTCAGAGTACTTTTGATTCAACTTTTCGATTTCATTTTTATTTCTATTTTTTTGTGTTTTCATTATTTTTTGTGTTTTTTTAATTTTTACGCTTTTTTTTGTTTATGTGCTGAAATAATTAAATGTTAACTAAACCATGCATAATCTTAATAAATATTCAAATCCATCTACCATTATATGTAATAAAAAAGTTAAATTCTTGTAATGGAAAACTAAGTGAATGAAAACATATAGTAAGTTAGCCTACAAGACCAAGCATACAATGAAATATGATCTTTTTTAAACCAAAAATTGCAATTATTAATTTTTTTAAATATGCATTAAATAAAAATTTAAATATATAAAGATAACTTGATAAATATGTGTTGACGTTTTTTTCCCCCCATTTCCTCAAACCAAAAGTCAACTCTCCAACCTACCTAATTAATTTCCTATGCGATTAAATGCAATGGCATTAATTTCAAATCTAAAGGTATAGTTTGACCATACTCTTTCCAATCCCTAAGCAATAATGGACTCATGGACGTCAGAACACATCCTATTATTGTTTCTCTTTGTTATTATATACTTGTTACATCATTTCACTCCAAATAAGGATGAAATTCACACTTATTACATCCTAAACAAAAAGCATAAAATTATGGTTCGTTTGATTGAGTTTTTGGTTGTGAATATTATATTTTTATATTAAATTTTATGTATTTTTATAAATTTTTGTGTTATTTATCTTGATTTTTCTACTGTATTATAATATTTTTTTTCGATTTCCGTAATATTCTTTATTGATTTTTGTGCTTAAAAAATTTGAAAACCAAATTCAAAACCAAAAATTTTTTCAAACAAACCCATGTTTGTTATATTAAACCACGCAGATTGTAAGTAATCCCAAAGAAATGGCCGGAGAATGTGTTACATCGACATAGGGCCATGTCATGTCAATACAAGAAAATATAGAGATAAAAGAAAGAACCAATTAAGCAATCGACGATAATAAGCATTTATAATTATTATTTTTATATTATAATATATTTACAAATTGTAAAAAATTGAAACCATTCGATATCGTGACCACAAATTCCCAACACTTCATTACAAATCTTTTACCATAAAAGAAATGCCATGAATTCTCCAATAAAAGATAGAATGTATAGAAGAGGAAGAAGTCGAGGATTGGAATTGATCCAGAAGGGGGTAGTCGTCGGATGTTCGTTGACGATGGGCATTGAATATTTTAGACTCCCAACGGTTCATGCTAAGCATGGACATCAGGAAGAGCACAGAGTTACGGTAAGAAGTCAGGTTCTTCAAAATCTGCTGGATGAGTAGGTGAAAAAAACATGTAGGAGCTGCATATATGTGAGTAGCTGCAGTCACACGTTACCCAAAAGATACACTTTTCGTAATTTCCACACACGTTCCCATCATGTTCCTCTCCTTTTTATTTATATCTTATTATCACTGTCACTGAATAAATTTATTAGCTTCTTGATTCGTCTCCTATATTAAGTACGGACAACTACTTCCCAACTATCTACTAGCCACGCTCTTTCAATGCTAGGCAAAGCCAAAACCTTTATTTTATTTTATTTCAACATAAACAGAAAAATACACACACACACATATATATATATATAGATACACTACATATAACCCATATCTACCCCCTACTAACACGCACAATCACAACAACTCTTCTTTCTTTCTCTCTAGTTTCATAAAGTCCAAAGTGTCTTTGTTTGGTCTTCTTTCTACCTGACTGTGACTACCCTACAGCTTCTCTTTATTATTTATATATACAGACCAACAAGTGAAGAAGTCGCATATCTCTTTCAGAAATGGCACCGGCATCTTTCTATCATGCTTCAAACACAGTGTGTGTAATGGATGCCTCTGGCCATCTGGGCTCTTCCCTTGTCAATAGGCTTCTCCAGAGAGGCTATACTGTTCATGCTGTTCTTCAGAATCATGGTAGTTTAATAGCTTCTGTTACTGATACTCGTTGTCTTGCTGTTGATTGTTTCTTTGATATGTATATTTTTTTCGAATGTGTTTTGTGGGATTTTTATAATCAGGTGAGGTGAAAAAACTGAGCGGGCTACCTGGAGAAAACAAGAAGCTGAAGATTTTCTATGCAGACCCTTTTGACTACCAGAGCATCATTGATGCATTAAGAGGCTGCTCTGGGCTGTTTTACACATACGAGCCTCCTGTGGACCATCCTGTCTATGATGTGAGTTACATTCTCCATCGTCGTTTTAGTTATTTTCTTTACAACTTCCAACGAAGAAATATTTGAGTACCAATTCTTGTATGGTTTATATCCATTCTACTTACCATTCACAAACATCCTTCTTCTTGTTCATTTTATCGAATGTCATACTTAACGATACTGTAATTACAAATTGAGCTGCTGTTTAATCTTGTTTTCGCTTTTTGTATTTATTTTTTAAATAATTTTTATATGTTTTTATTGAATCGTATTTTTTCTTTAATTTTTATATTATTATTATTATTATTTTATTTTAAAAAACAAAACTGAAAAATGAAGACTAAAAATCCAATCAAACGCAAATCTTAAGCCATGTTTGTATCACTTTTTGTTCTGATTTTAATTTCTTGTTTTTTATAAAAAAATAAAAAATAAAAAAAAATAAAAAATAAAAAAATAACATAATAATACAAAACAAAAATAATAAATAGCATAAAAAACGAAAAAACACACAAAACTTGTATGGTTTGAGGAACATTTCTTGTATGGTTTATATCCTTTCTGCCATTCACGAACATCCTCCTTCTTATTTATTTTTTATCAAATGTCATACTTAATGATACTGATATTACAAGTTGAGCTGTTGTTTAATCTGATTGTATTGATTTTTGGTATGTTTTTATTGATTCCGTATTTTATCATTAGTTTTTGTCTTATTATTATTATTATTGTGTTTAAAAAATAATAATTACTATTTTTGTATTTAAAAAATATAAAAAACGAAAATAAAAAATTCAACCTAATTTACTGTTTTTTTTTAATTCGTTCACGTATCTTTCTCATATATGTGCTATCTCATTTAACAGAGCAAGTTAAACTTACTAAGGAAATAATTTGCCTTATGTTATTATTATTATTTTTTTGGTAATTTGCCTTATGTTTTCCTAAGAATGCAAGGATGACGAGTGCTGATAATTTCTAGAGTATTTTTTTTATATGTTCTTTAATTTTTAGGAAATTGTCACAATCTTTCGAATTCCTTTTTTATAATTTATTTTCCAATTTCCCGTTTCTATCTCAATCGTGTGATTATGCCCTTGTATTCTATTACTTTTCTTTGGTCACAATTTCAATTCTTAATGCAAGAATAAGGATTCTAGTTATGAAAAAAATCAACTTTATTACATTATTAGCAGTTTATTATAATTACTACAATTAAAATTATATTTATAATTCCATGAGAATTGCAAGCAATTCTTGTTTGAGGATCCAAACTAACCTTTAAAAGAAATACAGAAATATGTTTTTAATAAAAGAAATGCATATTTTATTTTATTTTTAAAAATAAAGCTTCCTAACAAACAAACAATGGCTCTTGAATTTTTTTGTTTTGATTTGATTTAAGAAATTTATAGTCCCAATGTATGCTTCTGTACCATGCTCAATTATTCATCGTCACAAGTCTAGCCAAGGTACCACTGATAGGGGACCAGTAATTCTGGTCCTAGCATTCGAGTTCTCAAAATTTTATAGATCGTAGTTTTATATGATAAAAATGCTTGAACACCCACCAACCACCATCACGATTTTCACTTTTTAGACCTATCTATCTATTCAATAATGTCATAATATGAGAGGTCCCAAACTTGAGAACGTAGGAACACCACCTGTAAAAGCATCCATAGTTACAATCCCCATCAATTTCTGTCACAAACCAGGCTCGCTGCTAGCAATTACGTAGCATTTAAGTGCTTTAGTGAACTGTGGTCGAGATTAGAGATTGAAAATCTTGGTGGGTCCAAAAATTGTGTGATGAAGGTCTACAGTGTCCTTGATGTAGCATGCAACTGTGGGGACGATGACCTTGTTATCCACAAAAATGAGACCGCAAAATCATTATTGTGAACACCAAGGGGCCTTCATGTACTTGGTGGTGTAATTCCCTTCTTATTCCAATCGTAAAAAAAAAAAAAAAACCAGAGCCTGCTTGGACCACCTTGATGGCGAATTCTGTGCTATTACTCGACTGATTTGGCGGCCCCGGCTTGCTATTGAATATAACGTATCAGTTCTATCTCTGTCTGTAGCCTTTGGGAAAATGATTGGCTACAATTGTTAGCTTGTCAGTCACATTATTCATCTCGTGCATCCTCCACCGTAGCTTCAATATTCATCAGGAATTAGTTGGTAAATGCTAATTATATGATTTTTTTTTTTTCTGGGTAGGAATTCATGGCGGAGATAGAGGTACGAGCAGCACATAATGTCCTGGAAGCTTGTGCACAAACTGAATCAATTGATAAGGTTGTGTTCACATCCTCAGCAAATGCTGTCCTGTGGAGAGACGGTCGTCAGACCACCATAGAAGATATAGATGAAAGGCACTGGACTGATATCAGTCTTTGTCGTAAATTCAAGGTACTACTTAAAATTTCGTACGAAAACTGAATACCGTAATTCCAATTCCAATTCTATTAATCACATAATTGACATTATGTACTTTTTTTTTTGTTAAAGATATGATTTAATCTTAATATTTGTAAGAAATTTTTTTAAAAATTAGCATTTAAAACATACTTAAAATTTGCAAAATATTAAAAAAAGACACTTAAACTGACATAAATCTAATTTTTAATCTTAAACTGACATAAATCTAATTTATAGGATAATTTTTAAATAAATTTATATTATATTAATACATGTTAAGGATTTAAAATTTGAATATTTTTATCGCTTTATAAATGTTAGAATATTTTTTTATACGTTTTACAAATACTATAGTTTTTTTTAAAAATTGTTTAATATTTAATTTTTTTCCATTTTTATTGAAATTTGAAGGGTTAAAAGATATTTTAACCAATTATACTTTAATACTTATAACGGGAACAAATGTTATTGTAATTCTGAAACACAACGTTACTCTTGCCAATTAATAGGTTGATATTATATTGTGTTGTCCACAGTTATGGCATGCACTATCGAAAACGCTAGCAGAGAAGGCAGCATGGGCGCTTGCAATGGATAGAGACATAAACATGGTATCAGTGAATGCAGGACTGGTAATGGGGCCTGACCTTTCCCTGAAAAATCCATACCTGAAAGGAGCTGCTGAAATGTATGAAGATGGAGTCTTTGTGGCTGTTGATCTTGATTTCTTGGTGGATGCCCACATTTTCATTTATGAAGACGTCTCTGCTTATGGACGCTACTTGTGCTTCAATCATGTCATTAATCGCCCTGAAGACGCTCTTAAGCTTGCATCTGTCTTGTTCCCTTCTCCAGCTTTACATGCTCAAAGGTTGGTTTTAAATTAATTTCTATATATTCTTGTTTGCAACATATTTACTGGCAAAAAACTAATCGGATTAACTTTTTTTTGTGTGTGTGTTGGATTGGAATCGACAGCTTTGAACAGGACATGAGAATCATCCAGCAGAAGATAAGCAACAAGAAATTAAACAAGCTGATGATTGAGTTTCAAAGTGAAGTCTAGGTCTTCAAATGATTAAAAAGCTAGCCTGTGTAATAACTGACGGTGTGGAAGGCACACACGTTCTTCAGCTCTTTCGTTAGTTACTATCAGCTCGTAATAGAATAGGAGCCAAAAAAATATGGGGCGTTTCTCCGGGAACTTGGTCGAAGCAGTCTCTGTAGGGGCAAAAGACCGACGAGACGAACCGAAATAATGGTTAGCCTTCTCATTTTTCAATAAAGAAGAGGATAGCAAAGAAGAAAGGAAAGCAAAGCGATCAAATTTCTAACGGATCTCAAGCTCCATTGACATTCAGATTTCTGCTCCAACTCGGTCACTGATGCAGGGGATAGATGGGAGCAGAATGCAAAAACCAGATCGTTAATCCTTTTCTGATACAAGTTTCTCTTTTTTGTTATCAATAAAGGAAGTGATGATAGTCCTATGAAAGCATAGAAAATCTTATCTTTATGTTTTGCTTGTTTTACATTTAGTCATGATATTACTCACGTTTGTGACTAAATTTTTATAAGTAAACCCTGAAAATAAAGAAATTTGTGTATTGGAAATAATTTCAAGAGTGAGCTCTGAAATTAACTAAATTCAACAAAACCTACCAGCTCGTAATTTCACGTAAACACAAATTATGCAAGCATCGAGTAAAAAGATATTCTACAGAAGGACATCCTCACAATGCAGCATGCTCCTTCAAGATGACCATAAGCAGATAAAAAAAGTTGTAGGCTTGCAATTTAATGTGGTCTATTCAAGAAGCTTTTGATTGTACCGGTGCCTAATTAGGGGTTGAGAATAGAGTTTTTGGCCATGTTCTGAGGATCATTAGGAGAAAAATGCGTGGTGAGTGTAACGGCATGTGTCGTCTGAAGATTGGATGAACTGCAATGCTTCTTCAAGCTTCGCAGATTTGGTGAGAGAATAAGGGTTGAATCAAAATGTAGTATTGTCAAAGGTAAATTGTTACACGTTAGAAAAATAAAATAAAAATAGAATGAGTTATATATAATAAAATTTTTATAATTTATTATTTTAAAATTTAGATTGAAATATGATATTCTTAAATTATATACAAATGCTCACTAGATTTAATTTACATTCTCTTCATAGTCTTTAAAAAGAATCTATGTAATAAGTGGTATCAGAATTTAAGATAATTGAATTGAGATGAAGTTAAAAAATTTTAAGTTAACATGGTATTTCTATTAAAAATTCAATGAATTGGTGCCACCTTCTTATAAGGGATTTAATAATTTTACATAAATTATAAACTGAAGAAGAGCGGCGTGGATAGATAAATATAAAATTAAAGTAGATTATATATAATTCTTAAAAAATAAATTATATATTAAAGTAAATTATATATAATCCTTTTAAAAACTATATAATAAATTTGAATTGGAATATAATACCTTTAAATTATATATAAATACTCATTCCATCTGTTCTCAATTTTCCCTAACCCTTAAAAAAAATATTTACGCAACACAAAAGATTTTGATAATGTAGTTTTGGATCCTGCCTTAAACTGCACTGATAGTTTAGAAGGTGGCACGCAAATGACCCTTTTTTCACCAACCGAATTTGCTTCTATCTTCAAACCAATCATTACTAACTTACAAACGAAGAAATGCTCTGGTAATTCAATTACATGGGTTTTACAGAAGATAATCCCATTATCCATCCAAGCACAAAATAGGACTTTATGGCTTCAATCTTGGTAATTTGACGACTTACACAGAAACACAACATGCATAACTTATCGACTGCGATCATTTTATTACAGGACCTGGGTGGCCAATTAATCAAACATCTGGTGTGCATCTCATTTTCCGGTTTTAGGCCCAGAGCTAACTTGTGGGCCGCCCATTAATGCCCGAAATTTAACACTTCTAGTAAAACCCATTTACCTGTCACCCGAGTTATAATCTTTTCCCACAAAGAACAGCAAGAAAATGGTTGTTCCTAGTAAAAAGACTTAACATTTTTGCCATACAAAAAGGTAAAAGATGAATGGACAACATTGACCTTCTTCTGCTTGATTGGTTGATCGGTGATGGCAGATTTCTTCCCTCTTTTACCATCAACAGTTCATGTGTAAGTTTCGGGAAAGAGATCACTTTTTTTTTTTCATGAGTTTTACACGTAATGAATAAATGTCTCTATCTGTATCAACCAAATCTACCTCTAAAGCTTCATCCCCTTCATTTGGGTCTACTTGTTACCTTTCCACTTCTAAACTCCAAGTGTTACCCTTTTTGCTCTCTTCTTATCTTAGTTGTTGCTAGATTCTTCTTTATACTTTTTATTGCCTTGATATTTTCAATTATTCGCTACCGTTTGGGTTTCTTTCCTCCATAGTTTGTAGCTGTTGCTGCTGCTGCTGTAATATTTTGTTGTTGATTGTTAATTTTGAGGTAAAACCCTTCAAAGTCTCTTCTTTATAGGACGATTGAAAGCTCATTTCCTCAATTTTGGGGAATTCTAGTTTCCACTTGAGTTATCATTAAATTCAGTTAGTTTAGATTTCTTATTTTCTCCTTGATTTGGTGTTAGGCTTTCGTCAACTAACTTCTGAGATTCACTTCTTTTGTTGCCTGTAATTTCCTTCGGTTAAGGCTCTACCTGACGTAAAGTGTTCCATGTTGTTACCCCATTGCTTGGATTTTATCGCTTTCATGTCAGCACATCATCTTTTCTCCAGGTTCACGCAGTTAGAGTTTGTGGGTTTCATGTGTTTAGTTACTGATTAAGCGTTTTTTTTTCCCCCTTCAAAGACTAGACCTTTATTATCTTTCCCTTAGTGGTTTACTGGTTCTGAAATGGATTACGGTCGAGATTCCGGAGGAAATGTGGTCCACGTCATTCCTGGAGCCGGCCCTGAGAATTGGATTCCAAATCCCTCAGATGCCAATGCCGTCTGGGCAACAGAGGATGAGTACCATGCCTGGAACAATATCGATGGCTCTGCCGATAGTACACCCTCTAATTCTAACTACCAGTCTTCGCAAACTCGGTCCGGCAGCGAGCCACCAAACAAGAAATCAAAGGGCAATTCCCAGGACTTGCCTTCCAAAAAGTCTATTGGAAAGATGTTTTTCAAGACCAAGCTATGCTGCAAATTCCGTGCTGGCACATGCCCCTATGTCACCAACTGCAACTTTGCGCACAGCATAGAAGAACTTCGGCGGCCACCACCAAACTGGCAGGAAATAGTGGCTGCCCATGAGGAGGAGAAAGGGAATTCTGTGGAAATTAGGGAGGAATACCAAATTCCATCAATAGGGGGATTTGCCGGTGACACACAGAGATCTTATAAAGGGAGACATTGCAAGAAGTTCTATACGGAGGAGGGTTGTCCTTATGGTGATAATTGCACCTTTTTGCATGATGAACAATCAAAGAATAGGGAGAGTGTGGCTATAAGTTTGGGGCCTGGAGGATATGCAGGGCCTTCTGGAGGAGGAGGTGGCGGCGGCGGCGGCAGCGGTGTGGGAGGTGGAGGTGGAGGTGGAGGTGGAAGTGGAAGTGCAACCAACATCAAGCCTTCGAATTGGAAGACCAGAATCTGTAATAAGTGGGAGCTAACTGGGTATTGCCCATTCGGGAATAAGTGCCATTTTGCTCATGGAGTTGGAGGTATGTCTTATGAATTATGCATGGAGAGCCATTTCACTTTGTTTCTTTTATTGATTCGCAGTTCTGATAGGATCATAAGTTTATACTCCCAGATTCTCTTATTGGTAAACTTAGATGATTGCAAAATCGTGGATATGTGGAGAGAGATTTGATGGCTTTTTTTCTTCTAATGCCTTTGAATTTATGAAAATAGATCATATCTATTTATATTAATAAAATTTTGATTAATTTGATGATTGTATTGGCTTGTGTGCTTTGGCTTGTAAATTTTAGTATAATCATTGTTGTAGTTTTATGATTTAGTGATCTAAGACAGCTGAGATAACTATGACTTATCAATTGATGATTCGTTTCTATGTCTTTCAATATGATATGATTTTGTGCACTTCACACTGTTTTTTAATCAGGGAACTGTAAGACAAGTGCATAGGTAAGTTTTGTAGTCACTTGATGCATTATAGTCAAGCGACATAGTTCAATTGATACGAGGATCTCCAAAATGGGCTTTGACAATGGAGAGATGTAATTGTGCTCCCCCTTCCATATTTGTGCTTCCCATTTCTTATCATGGAGACTTTGAGTAGAACTTTGCCGTATGAATGATTTACCTGCTCAAAAAATGCTTCCCAGCGATTGGATGTTTGCTTTTGCATTTTTCTTTTCGTTGATTTTTGATACAAGCATTTCCATCAATAGATGGGCCTTCTTTGTGAAGGATATTACCTGCAAGAAAACCGTGCTTGCAGCTTGTTTAGCTTGCTAAACTAGACAGTGTCCTGGGATTTTTTCCTACACCGTTCTCTTCAAATGTTTGAACTGATTGTCTATAGACTGAAAGTAAATTGGTTGTTTTCTGTCAAGTAGAATTATCGTGCCCTATTATATCTAGGAGTTCTCCAGATTTACGAGAAAAATACAGTTGTTTCTCCTATAGTTTAATAGAATAAGCATGACAAGGAGATTCCTCCCTCTTTAACCCCTTGGAGTACCCTTCTGGATGATATGTTTTTAGAAGCTCATAAGATTGTTTGGATTTTAAGTACTTGGTGTTTTACCAGTGCGGTTGTTGTCTTGATTAAGAAATCGTTGGATTTGATGACACTTAATTAGCACACTGCAAAGATGGTACTATCTTAATAGAATGCATGTTTGAACCGAAACGAAGCTACACTTCCATTTGATTTCTGCCGATAGTCTTATGTTTTTCTATTCTTTTTGTTGCAAGTGGATATTGCACATGCTTCTTCCATGACTGAAATGTACGAATGCATTCCTTATGCCACATTACTAGATAGTTTTTCACATTTATGAGTAAGAGGAACCTGGAAGACATTTAAGCTTTTACTTAATAATACATGAAAAGCTGCACCCAACTGCTTTGAGGTTTATGAATAGCGTCTGAGACATTGAAGATTGCAACTTCATTCAAAAGCAAGGTTTTATCCTATATCTGTGAATATTGATGACATTATTTTTTCAAAATATGCTGGTAATTACAATTTTTATTGCACCTATTCTATGGATCACAGATTTGGTACTGCCCCACTTTGGATTATGATCTTACTGCTCACAAGTATTTAGAGCAGGAATGGTTCCCTTTTGGTCATTCTCAATTTTTTGGAAGATTGGGGTTTTATGAATTAAACCATCTTGATTATAACAAGTCTCATGTCTGCAAATCGAGTCTGGAAAAGAAAAGATTTACTGCATTGCCAAAAACAAGGAATAATACTTTCACTCTAGATCAAATCCCAAATTGGAAAGGAAAAGCAGTGCAATTGACATGCATTTGATCAAAGTTTGGAAATTTGCTATTCTAACAGGTTTAACTGTTTGTTTTTTGCCATCTACTATAGATAAATTATTTTGGGCGTGAGCCGTATGCTCACGCTTTCTTCTGGGTTCTAAGCATATGAGTTCCATCATGATTGTGAAATGTTTGTCTGATATGCATCACTCCTACGGTTGGAACAAACAAAACTGGTAATATCATACGATCAGGTCCTTAGATTTACGCATAGCATCACAACTGCAAATCTTTGTTGCATCTTCTGACTTTCCTTGTATTTAAATCCTCCTAGGAATTGTGATGTGATAATTCCATCATGTTATCATCCTTCCTACCATTGTAACAGCAATAGAGTATGACTTAGATTTCAGTGGTGAGATTTGGTACCCATGAGATGGTCATTATCTCTTGAACATTTCAAGCCAAGCCTGAGAGCACAACAATATTGGGAGGAATAGATTTATGACATGCTTAAAAATATAGGATAATCATCACTTATCGAGCACGTTGTAATTATTAAGATCTGCTTTTCTGGAATTCTTCTCCAGCACAGTTACTTTTTATTTGTCATAGTGGTACCCAGGTGGCTTGAAATAAAGTAACTTGTCATTTTTAAACTTAGTTCATCGTGCTTGTGAATAGGATATTATGATTCCTATGGTCCATGCTTTTGTCCTTTCTGGTGGGTGAGATAAGTGTAACATTGAAATAACGCCCTCTTACGTTCTTTAAAATTTCTGTAAAGCTCTTGTCTTTGCCTTCTCTATTTTCTATCAAGTATAAGGATAAATGATGACATGATTAGACGTTTTAACTTTGGTGAACAACTTTCCGGATCGCAGAATTACATAAATATGGTGGAGGACTTGTGGAATCTGAATCTAAAGATCCTTCCTCTGCCCTTATTGACTCAAAGCAAGGAGGACCGCCCTTGAAAGCTTCAGCAGAAGCTGTTACTACTTCTTCAGTTACTTCAGTTCCTCATTCAGATGTATATCACGTTGGCGTTCCCTCTCAAAGGCTATCAATTTTAATCCAGAGGCCAGGGCAAAGAACTCATCAAAAATGGAAGGGTCCTGACAAAATCAGTAGGATATACGGTGACTGGATTGATGATATTGAATAGAGAATTGGGATTCATTTCCTCTTCTGGGATGAAGTAATTCCATTTTTTTTTCCAACTAAGTTGATATTTTGTTGGAACCGGATGTGCTTCTCGTGTACGACCTAAAGAATGCAGATGGGTTCAGCTCTTGGACACCTCACTTAGATGAGTGGATATACGGACACTTGAGTTACTGTTAGATGAGTTAGTGTTGTAGTGAATTCCATAGTCACTTGTGGACTCCTCGTCAGCATGGAAAATTTGGAGCCTGACATTTGTAGTTTTAGTCTTTGTAATCAATGATTATTACTGAATGGCTCTTCCCCACAAGGAAACAGATACCTTTTATGTTGTACCACTTTCAATGGAAATATCAGTTATATCTATCCTAGAAATTATGGAAGGTGAATCTGTTGTGATTTTAATTTCGATATGTCTGCCTTTTAATATTTTTTGTGAATGTGTAGTTTAGCAGTGTAAACATACTGTCTGCAGCATTCTGTACTGTTTCAATGTTGATAGAAAGAAAAGAGAAATGCATTTGGATGGTAAAGTCTGCCCAATTCATCTGCAGGTGATGGTGATCGTTAACTATCCAGGGGTTTAGATGGAATAAGTCCTGGATTGACTGCAAAATTGTATATGAAGCCTGATTTTCTATGCCAGTCTTCAGCCAATGTTTACTTTGTTTCTGTTTTAGAATGTTAAAAAGTCACCAAGGTCAACCTGCTGGAAATTTTCAAGTAACAATACAGCTAAATGTATCTTTATATTGTGGTTTAGAACATTTGGGGTTTAAACATATGAGCTAAGCTCGTTGGTCAATAAAATGAAGCATAACAAACTACAGCATAATTACCCTTTGAAGCTGATTATGTAATTGACAAGTTGTAATTATCTGTGTTCACTAATGTGAAATCATTTAAGTACTCTTTATATGTGATATATTTAATATACATAAAGGTATTTAAATTATGCAGTGAGAATTCCTCGAGCTATAAAAATTAAAAATTGGTCTCGAGCACATTTAAGAATTTTACACATTTGACAAATAACTAAAGAGTGTGTTACAACCTCTGAAAGAATGTTAAGGTTTCATTTGAATAATTTAATTTAATTTCATTGGCTAGCAAACATAGTAAGTGGGAAAACAGTTTTGGAGGCTGACTTGTATGGTGTTCAGACAAAGCTCCTGAACCTTCTCATAATGACTCGTTCAATATGCCAAAGACAACACACCCAAACTCTCCTTATCAACCTTTCCAAATTAAGCAAAACCTTTTTATACTCTCACTCGCACACATTGAACTACCTCCTCGTTTCCCTCCTCACTAAGAACAAAATTTTCAACGTTCAACACTCCCATTTTCTTTTCTTTTCCAGCTTCCATTCTTACAAGTCTCTGAGGCCGGAACAACTCGGATCTCCGGCCACCAATTTTGTCCACTTTTATTTGTTCAATGTCGTCGAATGCTACCTTAGTTCCACAAGCATCCAACTTTTCATCCAATTCATTGACTGTTATTCTTACGACAGTTCTCCTTGTATGCTTCTTCATAGGTTTCTTTTCGATATACTTCTGTAGATATTTCCTGGACACCATCATCAGCACTTGGCATTTCCGGAGGACCCCTACAGGCAATATTGTAAATCCAGCTACTGCCCCTGTGAATCATGGACTTGATCCTGCCCTGGTACAGATTTTTCCGACTTTTACATACTCAGGTGTCAAAGAATTTCGATGTGACAAGTTCGGCCTTGAATGTGCTATTTGCTTGGGAGAGTTTACAGATGATAATGTGCTGCGTCTCATTACGGTTTGCCACCATGTTTTCCATAAAGAGTGCATTGATCTTTGGCTCCAATCTCACAAAACTTGTCCGGTTTGTCGTGGAGATCTCGACTTGCCTAAAGAGACATTGGAAAAGAGCCTAACAGTTGACCACAACAGTGATGTTAACGATGCTCATGAGACAAATGTTGGGGTACTAGAAAATGCTGTTAGTATTAACATTGATGGAGGTGGTAACATGGAAGGAGCACCTGACGGCCGTGGCACAAAGGAACAACAAGAAAGGAATTATACGGATGGAATGTTTTCGAGGTCACACTCTACAGGGCACTCCATAGTTGAAGCAAGAAGAGGAGAGAAGGAGGAGGAGGAGGAGGAGGAGGATAGGCATACTTTGAGGCTGCAAGCACATGTGAGGGAAAAGATTATAAGGGGACATGGTGCAGTGAGAAGTTGTATTGCGTTTGGAGACTTCTCAACCAACAAAAATGGCGGTCTCGTAGAGGCATGAGGGTGCTGCTTTGGAGATACGAATATAGTTTTTTCGAGTTTGAGTTCACTTCTACCATTTTTTCCTCGGCAGGTGGTTTGGTTTACCATATTTTCAATCGATTTATTAGGCCTTGTACAGAAAATTTATTTCAGAATCAAAATGTGTAGATTGTTTCCAAGAAATCTCTAGAGAAAAGAGCTTCTTACCTTCCATATATCAGATCGTTGGATGCCGGAATAAATTACAAATGAAACAAGCCTGTGCTAAGAGGCGAACTTCCTTGTAATAAAACAACAAACAGAGTGAAAAAACATCCTAAAAAATCACAGTTCAAAATGAAATTCACTATCACAAAAAATGATTACAATAATTCAACTAAATTCAATGCTCAACTATAGGATGATTACAAATTATACTTCACTCTAATAGATCACTAATACATGATATATGAAATGGAAGAGTAAATAGAATTAATAATTTCAACTTATTTGAGTATCAAATACAATGCAATCTGGGGTGCTAAATACCGCCAATCATTGATCCCTACAATAAGAAATAAAAACTAATGGAGTGTAGAATTCCCACGCAAAATTTTAATCAAATTAGAGAACAAATTACCATTTAATCAAGACTGCATAGATAGGTTTATACATGTGAGCGAGCTATTGTTCATGAAATTTTTGGACAAATTACAAAGCCCCAATGGCTAATCATATCATCCAAAATCAAGAGCAATATGTCAGGTATCTCTATAAAATATTCCAGCCAAATTTGAGAGGAAATAGTTATCCAATTGTCTCTTTAGTCATAAGGTATGCAAGTTGCAAAATTTGAAGAAAAGTGCGGGTATCCCATAAAAGATGAACGACGTCCAATACTTCTATCAAGAACCAAAAATATGTGTAGCGAAAATCTAAAATAGTTTTAGGGTTTTTTTTTAATTTAAAAAATAAGTATTTTTAAAATAAAATTTGGGTCATTTTCATATAGGAGTCAAACATAAAAGACCTATCAAACTCCTCTTTATGGGAGGGATTCACCATTCTGGTAATTGATCTGCAGGTCTCAAGTTTTTTTTTTTTTTGGTAATAGTTTTGTCAACATATCAACACCATTATCTTCAGTATGAAATTTCTTAAGGCATAATAGCTTAACATCCAATACTTCATGTATCCAATTAGAACATGAATCAATATATTTATAATTTGAGTGAAAAGAGGAATTTTTACCAAAATGAATTGTATTATGATTATCACATAATAGAACATACTTTTCTTGATGAATACCAAGTTTTTAGAGGAATCTTTTGATCCAAAGTAACTCTTTACAAGTCTTAGTAGTTGCATTAAATTCTACCTCAATTGTTGAGAGAGGAATACACTTATATAGTCTATATTGCCATGATATAATTGCCCCTACAAAATTAATCAAATACCCAGAAGTGAACTTATGAGAATTAACTTTTCTAGCCATGTCAGCATCTGTAAAACCTACTAAAATAGGTGTATGACTACCAAAAGAGAGTTTCAAGTCATATATACTAGACATATATCTCATAATCCACTTTATAGCATTCCAATACTCTTTGCTAGGATTAGAAAGGTAATGACTCATTGCACCAACTGCATAAGATGTGTTAAGTCTAGTACATATCATCGTATATATTAAACTCCCTAATACTGAAGCATGAGGGATTTTTCCCATTTCCTCCTTTTTTACATTAGTAGGAGGGCATTACTTATTACTCAATTTAAAGTGAGGAGTAAGAGGATGACTAACCTTCTTTGCCTTATCCATGCAAAATCTTTGAAGTAACCTTTGAATGTAATTTGCTCATGACAAGTACAACTTCTTTGCTTGGTTATCCCAAATAATAGAGATTCCCAACATTGGCTTTGCAGTACTCAAGTCTTTCATGGAAAAAGACTTATCCAACTATTTCTTCAAGTCATTTATTCTACAAATTTTCTTTCCAATTATAAAATATCATTTACATAAAGTAAGAAGATAATAAAATCATCATAAAAGAACCTTTGCACAAAAACAAAACTATTTAACGTATTTTTCATATAATTATACTCTTTTGTGACTGATTCAAATTTTTTATACCACTGTCTTGGAGCCTTTTTCAACCCATAAAGACTTTCCTTTAGTTTGGAAACATAATCTTTTTTCCCTTTCACTTTAAGCCCCTTTGGCTACTTAATGTAGATTTCTTCTTTCAGATCACCATGAAAAAAATTTGTCTTCACATCCATTTGTTCAATTTCCAAGTCAAGACTAATTGCTAAACTAAGTAATGTATAAATAGAGGTCATCTTAACTATAGGGAAAAAATTCCTCAAAATCAATACTTTTCTTCTATCCAAACTCTTTAACCATAAGCCTTGTCTTGTACCTCAGCCTCAGTTTATGTTCCTCATTTTTATTATAAACACCCATTTATTTTTCAATACTTTCCTACTTTTAGGTAATTTAACCAACTCATAAATGTGGTTGTCATACAATGACTGCATTTTGTCTCTCATCACCTCGATCCACTTGTCTTTATACTTACCTTTGATAGTTTCCTCATAATACTCTAGTTTTCTTGCATTTGTTATAAGAAATAATCATTTACAAAGTATCTAGTAGAGGGTAAACAGATTCAGGTGAACCTTTTTAATATATTTTTTAGAGTCTCTTTTATTGACTGTTCCACTTTAGAATTCTCGGATTTTACTTCTTCAGTAAGAATATCAATATCGAATACATCTTATTGATTATTATGAGCTCCATTTTCATCTTGTTCCTCTCTTGGTGTATGACAAACTATATCAAAATTACTTGGCATGAAACTGCTATGAGGTATTGATTTCTCTTCTTTATTAAGGTCTATCATAAATTGATCATATATCAACATAACATCTCTACTAACTATTATTTTGTTAATTAGATCATATACAAATCCTGACTATAGCTATGAAAATTGCATTGTCTAGTCTTCATGTCGATCTTTGTCCTTCCATCTTTAGAAACTTGAACAAAAACTCTACAACTAAAAACACATAAAGGATAATATGTTATATTCTTATGGGACCAAATTTTATCTAGTACCTTTAGTTGTAAAGGAGTACATGGTAAGAGATTAATGACATAAGCTACAATGCTTATTGCTTTAACCCAAAAAGATTTTGTTAAATCTGGCCTGTGAAACCATACATTTAACTCTTTCAACTAATATTCTATTCATCATTTCAACCAAACTGTTCTACAGTGTCTTTGGAGATGTCTTTTGATGTCTGATTCCTTATTCTTTACAATAAATATCAAATGTTCCTAAGTATTCACTACCATTATCAGTTTGTATACATTTAAGTTTTTTTTTTCTAGTTTTTCTTTCAACTGAGGTCTGAAACTGCTTAAAAATAGATAAGACTTGATCATTCAATCTCAAAGTGTAAACTCAAAATTTTCTTGAATGGACATCTATAAAAATCACAAAGTAATAAGCACCTCTAAGAGATATAGTTTTTATAGGACCACAAACATTAAAATGTATTAATTCTAGCACCTTAGGTCTTTTACTTGATGGGTAGCTTTTAAAGGACACTCTATTTTGCGTTCCTACTAGATAGTGATCACACTTTTTAAAGTGCGCTCCTTCTATCCCTAATAAAAAATTCCTCTTAGCCAAGACTGCAATTCCTTTCTCACTCATGTGACATAGCCACTTATACTATAACTTAGTTTCATTACTTGATTTAGCTACATTGGCAACATCTTTAAATATTTTGGCTTGAATCAAATATATAGTAGAATATTTCTTACCTCTAACTATAATCATGGATCCTTTAGAGAACTTCTAATTGTCACCTGAAAATTGCTATCAAATCCATCATCGTAGAACTTATCAATAAAAAGAAGATTGAGCTGAATATCTAGAACATGCTTGACATGCATAAGAGTTAACTTCACCAAACATATATTTCCAATGCCTGCACCTTTAGTCATACCTCAATTTTCTATTTTGACATCACTAAATCACCATGTATGTAGGATGTGAGTACATCTCTTCTAACTAACATGAATTAAAGTACTACTAGCTATCACCCAACTAGTCTCATCATATGCAAAATTGATGTTATCAAGTTCTTGAAATAACTTAAGATCTTTAGGAATGACATTGACTTTGTCATCATTTGCACTTGGGTTTGTTTTCTTCTCTTTCTCCTTATTCTCCTTATTTTCTTTCTTCCATTTGTGGTAACATCTCTTAATGAGCCCTTTCTTCCCCCAATGATTGCACTCTAAATCTTTGAACTTTTTCTTTGATTTACTCTTGTTATGATCTCTATTTTTGGAACCCCAGCTTTTGCTTCTCCCTCTAGATTTTGTAATTAAAGTTTCTGAGTGGGAAGAAGAGTCCTCTTAATTTCCTTCTCATCTCCTCATTCAAAACACCACTCTTAGAAAGATCCATAGAAATTATTCCATCAAGTGTAGCATTAGTTAAGGACAATTTAAAAATCTCCCAATATTTAGGTAAGGTGCGAGGAAAATACAAACCTTAAACTTCTTCATCAAATTTGATTCCTATGAAAGAGAGTTGATTAGGATCCCTTAAAAAAAAATGTTCAAATGGTTTGTCACTGAATCACCGCCATCCTTGTATCTCAAGGCTATCATTTACTTTATCAAGACTAGTTTGTTACTCCTTATTTTCCTTAACATACATTTGCTCCAATTTTTTTCAAAGTACTCTAGCACGTGTTTCCCAACTAATATGGTTTAACACGTTATTATTTACCCATTGTCTAATGTTTCCACAAACTTATCGGTGTGACAAAGTCTATTCTTTTTCTAATTTATTTTCAAGTTTCTTTGTTGCAATACAAGCAAATAATAATCCTTCACATGGAGAAAGTCCTCCATCTTATCCCTCCAGAAAGCATATTTAGCCCTATTCAGATTAATCATTCTACTTGTGTTAACTTCCATTATACCTAACAATTCACCAGAAAACTTGCCTTTGATACCACTTTGATAGGAAAAAGGCTCTGAATAAAAAAACAGAGGACACAATAATTTAACATGGAAAAACATCCCCCTCAATGTGAGTGAGAATAAAAACTATAGCCCAAAGAGAATTTTGCTATCACAAAAAATGATTACAATAGTCTAGCTACTTTTAACGCTGAATCATAGGATGATAAAAATCATACTTCTTTCTAATAGGTCACCAATACATAATACATAAAATAGAAGAATAAATAAAACTAATAATTTTAGCTTATATGGGCAACAAATACAACAAAATCTACATGCACTAAAGATCACCAAATTTCGATCCCATTGTAAGGAATAAAGATTGATAAGTGTAGAACTTGATACAAAATTTCAGCCGAGAATAGATCACCACTTGATCAAGACTGAACAAATGGAGTTGTACATGTGAGTAAGCTATTGTTCACGAAATTTCTGGACAAGTTACAGGACTCTAATGACCAATCACATAGTCTAGATATCTCTACAAAAAATTCCAGGTAAATTTGATAAGAAATACCCATCCCAACGTCTCTTTAATCACAAGATATGTAAGCTGAAATTTTTGAAGAAAAGTGTGTCCCACAAAAGTAGAAGAACGACGTTCAATACTTTTGTCAAGAACCAAAAACATGTGCAGCAGCAATTCCGAATAGTTTTAGGGGTTTTCTTTTTTTTTTAATTTTAAAATAGGTTTTTTTAGTAAAAACTGTTCTTTAAAACTGTTCTTTCTCCACTTAAGAGGGAAATATAAAAGGTCCGACAGCCTGGAGGAGGTGGTGGTGGTGGAGATATTTGTTTGTCTTTTTTAGGTGTCGGCGATGGATGAACTATTGCATTAGCTGCATAATTTAGGGAAGTTTTTAACATATAAAGAGAAGGGAAAGAAGTTAAAACAACCATCAAATCAATCACTAATATGGTAACATCTTCAACTCAAAATCGCTCCTATAATTCCTTGTATCATTTATATTAATCTTCTAATAATCCCTGGGAGATTAGCAGGAAAAATAAAAATTAAGCATAAAAAGAGTGTGTGAACTAGACAGGACTAACAGAGTCACGAACTCTTCCTTGGCCACTCAGAAAAAATCTTCCACTAGACCATGATCGTTTCAGTGCCACAGGACTGAGTACACTCTGCAAGACTCTTCTCTTATAGCTAGATTTGTGCATTATGTGTTTTGATGATGATGAGGCAACATCCACAGATTCATCTTCCATTGCACTTGTGACTTCATCTTCTTCCTGATTCATTCGTATAATATCTGCAACTGAACCGCAGCTTCCACATGAATGATCCATTGAAACAGATCGTCTGAAATGCTCATGACCATCATCTCTTATCTCAATTATGGCGTCCCTCGTCTCCATTTGATTGGAGTTCGATTTTTGAACCACCCCATTATTGAGAACTAATGTTTCCTCTTCCCCAGATCTTTCTGTGTCTTCTTGTGTCAAAGCTGTGTTTTGATCATTAGTTTGCTGTTGTGTTTCTTGCAAAGATTCATTAACTTCAGGACTCTCTGTAGATGGAGAAGGCAATGGAGGTAGTGAAGCAGTGATAAATATAATATTAGCCCGACATAGGGGACAATTGGAGTGAGACCTGAGCCATGTGTCGATGCAAGGGACATGAAAAGCATGGCTACACTTTGGCAACAACCTCAAGCTCTCATCCTCCTTAAATTCACTGAGACATACTGAGCAATCTGTGCCTTCAATCAACCCATCATCCTTCTTGAACTTGCATACCGTGATGGACTTGATAAGAGCCTCATCCAAGCCAGTAGTTGGAGCGTACCAAGGCTCGTGAAGAGACGGGTTGTTGTGATTGTCCTCTAGTTCCTCAATTCCTCCATTGTTATGTCTTCTTCTTCTTTCTGAATCGTGGTTTCTACAGTATCTGGATATTAAGGCATAATAGCTTACAAGAAGGAAAGCACTTGCGAGAATGCCAATAATTGCAATGACAAGAGGGGAGAAATTTGAGTTGGAATTGTCATCAGGGAATTCAAGAGGAGGAGGAGGTGGGAAGATGATGTAACACCATTGCGGACAGTATAAGCTGCAAAATCCTTGTGAACAGTCTGTGCTGTTCATGTATGGAATCCAAGTTTTTGGGATATCAACTGATGCCATGCCAAACTTTGGTTCTCTATATAAAACTATCTACTAGTGCATTATACATGAAGCACAGTGAAGCTAAAATAGTTCACCTTTAAGCCGCATTCAAACTGAGGACTGATACCAAAAAATGTAAGAAATCGATGAGCAATGAACAGGAGGAGTCTCCAGTGACGAAGCTTTCATGGAGAACCAAGAAATGGGCGTAAAAGCAGTAAAAGGGCTCACATGGAAAGAAGTGTAGTGTTGATGGGAATTCTCTTTTTCTTTACTTCCTCTTACTCTTTACGCTGTCCTTCCACTTTTGATCTCTTTGGTTGTATCTTTTATAATGGCTATTGACTAAGGTGGGGGTGGTGAAGTTGGTTGAGAAATTCATCAAAGTAATCAATGCTTCTTTATTTCTTCTGTCTTCCTTTTTTTCCTTTTATAAATATATAGAAATCAATGCCTCTATTATTATTATTATTATTATAATACAAGCCAGTTGCAGAAGAATTACTGCTAAACTGGCCTATCAAGCAACCTGAACTGCATACCATAATTAACTTTTAAACGATTACATTGAATAAATTATCATGTCCATATAATAATATGTAATTAATGAGTCATTGATTTAAAATCGAGTGACAGATTCAATTATAGTGATGTAGAAACATTTAAGTTGCAGTAATGATCCACTGACTTTTCTTTTTTTTTAATTAGAGTATGTTTAGTTGAGATGTTACTTGTAAATTTTAAATGTAATTATTGTATATTTTTTTTAATTTTTGTATTGTATTAATGTATTGTTTTTATAATTTTTAAACTATTTTTTTGAATTTTTATAATAAAAATTAAAAATAAGAAAATTAACTAAACAAGAACAAACTTGTTTGATTATTTTAAATAAGGCCTTCTTAGAATCTATAATGCTGAAGACTTTTTTGTGCTTGATATCGTAAGGAATATGGTGGGGCAACAAAACATAATTATTCAACGATTCCTCCATTGCCTCTTGTCAATGCATCAAAGCGGGTGCTAAGTGGACCTGACCTGCTCACAAGTCTCGCCAGATCCCACTTGAGATAAAAGCATATATTCTTCTGAAAAATAGAAAACAATTAAGCAAGAAGATAAAAATCATATTAAATTAATAATGTTCTTACAAAGAAAATGATGCCAAAGTAGTTTAATGGGTATCTTCTTTTCTTTTCTTTTTTTTTTCTTAAAGGAAAGTAAATATAAACAGAATGTCCAAAATGAACTGATAACCAAAAACCTTAGAAAAATGTGACATTGATGTGTGTGTATGTGTGAGTGAGTGAGCTTCAGTCAATTGGATAAACTTTATTTAGTCATGTGTTAGAACCAAGAATTCCCCTTTCTCTCCAACCAACCAACCAATCAGCCAACCAATGCCTGTAGCTTAAGCTTGGTGGATAGTGGGTACCTTTTCTCTTCTTTTTATTCCAACTTTCTTCATAGGTCTTGCTTCAGTCCAAAGTCACACTAATTTCTTTGGGGGCTTATAATAGTGTAACCAAACTAAATTTTTGTCATTAAAATAATATTACCTATTTTATTTTATACATTTTTAATAATTTTTTAAGTCTAAGAGGTAATTTGGAGACCACTAATTATTTTCAATAAAAATAATAGCATATAGCAACAGACTCTTCAAATGTAAAACCTGATTGATATATTTCATAAAGTTTCATATACAAATTTGGTAATGTCGTTTGATTCAGCTTTTAGTTGTGAATTTTAATTGTGATTTATTGTATTTTTGTATTGAATTTTGTGTAATTTAATGTGTTATTTTTTAGAATTTCTGTGTTATTTTTTTGTTTTTATGTTTAAAAATTAAAAAACAAAACAAAAAACAAAATCTTAAAAGAACAGCCTTATAGTCTCCCAAGATCACAAGATACATAGTATTTCCACCATCTTTAAATAAGCATGAAAGAGGCACTAGGCATTAGATTCCCATGAAGTGAAAGGCAAAAAGACCTGCATTTTTTTAATATGATGATTGCTGAAATTGCATCTGAAAAGAGAAGTTGGTAACATTCTTAATGTAAAGAAACAAAGAATATAATTTGCCTTCCTTTTATGATATTATATAAAACTGAAACAATAATATTCTCAAAACTCCTGGAAGCCTCTGCAGCTTAAAGCAAAATCAAACCATTCATTGCCACCAGGATCACATATTTTAAGCAGACCTGTGATGAAGGAAACCATTAAAGAATTTGAGATGGTGATATTGCCTTCTCATACACTGCTCTTTGTCTTCTGTTAAATTCCCATTTTCTGTTTTTGGTACATCTAAACTTTCAGTCATGACTCCTAAGTGTCCCAAATACCAAACCCCACCAACCCATCAAGTAAGTTTTTTAGAACATTAATTTTTTATTTTTTATATTAGCACAACTCATAACTGTTATCTTTTAAGTGTGTTGCTTAAATCTTCAATTGGTATACTACTTTATGAATCACATATTTCGAATAAAGGTAAAAAGTCTTATATTAACTCTAATATTTTCATTTATATTTAAATCAGATTTTAATATTTTACAATATTCAAAAAGAATTTAATTCTTTATAAATATTTTTTATAAATTATAATACTTTAAAAGTGTTCAAAAATAACCATAAACTTAATGTTGTATCAAGATTCTTTTAAAATATTTTTAAAATGTTAAAATTTAACTTAAATATTCTTAAGAGAAAAATTACATTATATGTAACTGATGATCATCGTAATCACCTCTTTTATAAATAAGCTTTTATAAATTAGGGGTATTTTAATTATTACCCTCTATTTTATATAAAGAATGTCACATATGATTATCAGTGTATATTATATAGCTAAACTCTATTCTAAAATATTAAAATTTATTTTGAATATTAGTGAAAATATTATAGTTAAAATGATTTTTTTGCAATCGAATAAACGACTTGATAATTTTATGTCAGTTCCTTGTAATCAGAATTTAGAAGTGTTTGCAATACTCTTTACTTATATAGATAGAAACAAAGTAAATAAAGGAATAGAGAAGCTAATCTCTCATAATTTGACCCTACTCTGATAAGAGTTGATCCTTAATTAAAACAGCTTATAGTTTGGTCTGTCTTAATTATAATTACTTTTGGCACCCGTATAAAAGGCAAATCAGGCAATCAGAATATTTGGTTTAGAGACTATAGACTTCATAGTTAAAATATGTGTCATACAATTCCTTCCACAAATTTCAAAAATAATGTTTAATGAGTGAGAACTGAGTCTGAGAACTCAGTACGTCACTGTCCACTCCATCGAAGCGCCCAACCAACTCTGCACTTAATGGTCCATCTTTTATCAGTGGTTTCCATTGCCCCCAAGCCACATGAATTTACTTACTTTATTTAGTGACTAAATTTGAACATTTTACTAATCCACTTCCAATCATCACAGATCCTAAACAATTTAAGAGAATTGCCTCCCAAATCTCTTGAAAATTTGAACATAAAGCAAATGAGTTCACTTTATCATTAAACCACATTCAACCGTATTAAACTTGTAAGTTATAAGGATTTTACATACTTTAATACAAGTTAAAATGATAAAAGGGGTAGACTGTTTTGTGATATCACTTATTGTTAAAATTATTTTTGTTATATTTAAATTATTAAAAAATAATATTAAAAATTTAACACAAATTATCAAGTTATTAATTATTCTACATCTGCCAAGTTTATATAGATACAATTATGTATATATATATAGTCAATAAAAACAAATCAATCTCAACTATTCTGAAATCATACTAACAAATATGATGATATATTAGATTGACTTGGTAAATATCTAATAGAAAGTTTTTTTTAATCAAAAATTTAAATTTAAATTTAAATTCTTTAATTTTTAAAATAATAAAATAAATTGTTTAAAATTGTATCTTCTGTACCAAAGAAATGAATAAAAGATATGATATGATCGCGATGGACTTGAAACTGTAACAATAATGGCTATTAAACCTTACCAACTCATCAGACAAATTTCAGGCTATTAAATCCATTGAATTGGAGTAATAATGGAATGAAATTCATCATTATGTAATCTGAACTCTTTTTTTTTTTTAATAACGAGAGATAAATGAAGTCATTTTTCATCATAGCCAAGAACAGGAACGAACTCCTGTGCTTTTTAAAGGAGCACTTAATAGCACCTGTTGATTGTTTTTTTTTATTGGCCTAAAACCAAGTATTAAATTGAGGTTCGAATTGCTATTACAATTTGTGGTAATTGTCTTATTTCATACCGAAATATGTAATTTAAAACCTTGAGATACTCCCTTCGACTGCATTCCCATAATTCCACTAAATTTGGTAAAGTTTATCACGAAAATGAACAAAATTTGAAGAATTAAGAATAGTCACAGAAGCTCGAGTATAGATTATCTTCTAGGCTTTACCATCGCTTCTGAATATTAGATCAACGCTATGATTCTTCAACACCAGGTACACTCCCTTATCTTCATTTAAATGTACAACATTCCAATTACTCTTAGGAGGAATCCGCACTAGAATCAACTACATTAAGTAGCAGGCCCAATACAAATTATAACACTTAGCTTAATATTGAGCTTTTAATTATGATTTTAAGTTGTAATTTTTATATTTTTATATTAAATTTTGTATTATTAATCTTGATTTTTGTGTTGTATTAATATATTTTTTAAATAT
>JAOXYD010000001.1:9915706-9934456 GCA_028565735.1 Pinacopodium congolense | reverse complement strand
TATCATCTAGACAAGATACTCTATGCAAATAGTGAAGAGATAAGGGGAAAGTGGATCCCCTTGTCTTAACCCTCTTTTGGTTTGGAAAAAGTGAGTTGCTTCTCCAATTATGAGTATACTATAAGAAGTAGTGGAGACGCATTCCAACAACCACCTAGTTAAGATCTCAAGGAACCTAAACAACGGGAGAATCCTAGATAGAAATTGCCAATCCATTGAGTCATAGGTCTTTTGGAAATCTATCTTTAATGCACAATTACTTGCTACTTGAGGTCTCTTGTAATCCTTGAACAAGTCCTAGGCCATAAGGATGTTATCTCCATTTTGTCTTCCATAGATAAAGGTTGCTTGAGTTGGTTGGATAATAGAGTGGAGAACTTTCTTCAGTTCCTATCCATCAAGAATTAAATATCGATTAAAGAGAGATATAATTATATATGATTTACTATATACATAGTATGTACATATAATAGCTCTTCAAACTCTTGTTCACTATTTAATTGGTTGTCATGGTCTTAAACTTAATATGGCTCTAAGAAAAAATCGATTAGTATATAGTTAAGTAACTCTATCCCCGTTCTACACAAGGGAGGCTCGGTCTTTTCAACTGCCCATGATGAATTGGAACGTATCTTTTATTTGTAGTATACTAGAAGGAAAAATATGTATCAGAAACAAATTTAGCTCTTTGCAAATGATGCTAGATTCTTTACAAAGTGTACCAATGAACATGTAATGTATTATTTTTATTTCTGCTATCAATGGTTGAATTCTTACAAACAATTCAGGAATCAAATTATGCATGACTTTAATAGAGGTTTAGATTAAGAATATAAGAATGTTGAGAATGTTTTACAATAACGTGTGTGTTAAAATATGCTAAATATGCCGGATTAACACCAAATCTTGGCATAATAAGCTGACAAAATATGAAGGAGAACAATAGTTACATAATGGTACAACATAGACGTTGTGAAAAATATTAGCATTTTTTATGAGATACTCAAATGTTTATAATACATTTTTACATATTTTTAATTTTTTAATGAAAAATTAGGAATTAGATAAAAATCATTTATCATCCATTGATTTTAGATTTAGGTACCATCTTTACATGTGTTTCAATTTCTAATATTTCGTACGTCGTTTTAGATGTAAACATGTGAAGAGTAATAAAATTTTCACAAACTCATTTGATTAATTTTCTTTTATATTAATTGTTAGATAATATTTGAGCCCTATATAAATATGGTGCATATATAAAATTAACTTTCATTATTATAGTAAGAATTCATTCGTGTAAATTTCCTAACATAAAATTCATGACTAAAATATTAAATAAAGTTACTTATTTTCTTAAATATAAGTCATAATCATAATTATATAATTAAAGAAAAATTTTATATAATCATTGCAAAGACTCTTTCTTCTCTATTAAACGGAAATCAATCAAATTTTTGGAAATAAAACATGACCTGCTTTTTGAAGTTGGTTGTAGCTATCTCATACATTTACTTAAGCAACATCTTCTTCTTTTTTTCTGTGGAGTACATTTACACAAGGTACTCAAATAAATTAGAGGTGGTGAAACCTTTATTAATCATTTGAGAATGCAATTGATTATTGGGTGGGTGGGGTATGGTTATAATAATAAAATATGTGAAATAGTGATTAGATGCCGGATGCACAAAAAGAGCAAGCATATAAATATCGGTTGCATCATTTTACCATGTGGAATATAGACATGGATGATGGGTGTATTACTCGAGTGTATGGAGTAATTGCACGTGGGATGATGACATGATTTAAGTATGAAGTTTACTTACTCGATCAACGTATTCATTAGTTAATGAAAGACTTGACGTATTAAAAATAATATATAAATTATCTAATTCCCTTTTACGGCGTATAGTTTTGTCCATCTAAAATGAATTATTTTATTAGTTGGAAATAATTAGATGATTTACCATTTGTAATTTTGTGACTATTATTATTAAATAAAAATATTTATTTAAAAGTTATTATATTAACATAATTTTTAAATATTTTTCATATTTATGATATTGGTGATTAATGATGCTCATAAATTACTTGCCACATAACTTTTTCTTAATAGTTTAAGAGTTATTTATACTCAGCCCTAGTGTATAGTTTACCAGAAATTAGATCGTGTATCTTAAATTTAATTGGTTTGATCTAAATGGTAATTAGGCTAAAGATATGCAACACAAACTTGTTAGTATGCACAAGCTAATAACTCAAAAGGGGATAATCTTTTGCTAATAGCCAATTAGGCCTTTCGTACTCATATTGGTAAGCATATCCTTATATTTTTTGTTCATCATTCTCGCAATACAGTTGTCAATAATAGAAACCATCCATTTCGCTCACATGAATGAACAGTTAATTTTAGGAAGATGAAGATGAGAAAAAAGTTGTTTTCATATGATACCCCCAATTGAATCTACTTCTACCGTAGATGCACGGCCCACAAAGTTATTCTAGCAGAAATACGCCGAAAACCCTCTGCTGCCTTTATATATGCTTCAACAGAACTGTTGTATTCATCAATCAACTACTACTCTCTAACACAAACATGACGTATGGCCTGTTTCAAAACTACTCTTTGATCTTTTCTACTTACTATAGCAATTTCCATCTCATGCCCTTTTACTTTCCACCTCGTGGAGGCCAACCAGCGAGGGTTTAGCGTGGAACTAATTCACAGGGATTCTCCAAAGTTTCCTTTTTACAATCCTAAATAAACACCTTCTCAATGCTTGGCTAATGCATTCCATCGTTCCACTCAACGTCTTAGCCATTTTTATCCATCGGATGTTGCATCCACCATGTCTCCTCAAACAAGGGTGACTAATGATGGAGGTGAATACCTCATGAAAATTTCATTTGGCACTCCACCTTTTGACGTTGTAGCCATTGCCGACACTAGAAGTGACCTCATTTGGACCCAGTGCAAACCTTGCACCGACTGTTACAAACAAGATGCTCCACTGTTTGATCCGAAATCCTCCATAACCTACAAAGATTTTACTTGCAGTTCGAATCAGTGCAGTTACCTGGACCAATCCTCTTGCTCCTCTTCCAATATTTGCCAATACCAATATCAATATGGAGATCAGTCTTATACCGACGGTAACCTAGCTGCAGACACAGTAACATTGGGTTCCACAAATGGTCGTCCAATATCCTTCCCCAAAACAATCATTGGTTGTGGACATGACAATGGTGGAACCTTTAATTCCAAGGGTTCAGGCATCATAGGTCTTGGAGGTGGCCAACTATCTCTCATCAGGCAATTGGGTTCTTCAATTGGTGGCAAATTTTCTTATTGTTTGGTGCCTCTTAAATCCCAGTCTAAAAACTCTAGTAAGATGAATTTCGGTAGCAGCGATGTGGTTTCAGGAAATGGAGTGGCTTCAACACCACTAATTGCAGGAACCCCAAACACATTCTACTATCTCACCATAGAAGCAATCAGTGTTGGAGATAAGAAGATACCCTTCAACAGTTCTTCCAATGGATCATCCGATGATAACATCATCATCGACTCCGGGACTACATTGACAATAATTCCTCAAGACTTTTTCTCGGCCTTGTCATCAAAAGTTGATAAGGTTGTCGGAGGAAAACAGACTCAGGATCCCAACGGAGTTTTCCAACTATGTTACGCTGCAAATTCTCAACTTAACATTCCTACACTTACTGCTCACTTCAAAGGTGCAGATGTGAAGCTGAATCAGGGAACCATCTTCATTGAAGCAGCAGAGGGAGTCGTGTGCTTCACTTTTATTCCAACTGACGTAAGTGTCGGCTCAATCTTCAGTAACTTGGCACAGTCCAATTTACTGGTTGGCTATGATCTTCAAGCTATGACTCTCTCCTTCAAGCCCACTGATTGCACTACGGTTTAAGTCTAATCGGGGCGTCTTATAGAATCTTATGATCATTAGATTTAATGTTTCAATCATCAATTTAGTATTTGAACTATTTGTCCTCTAAATTGTTTGTATTGTCACTTGTTCTCTCATCTGATTACGTTTTTTTTAACAGATAAATTGTACTAAGGTTTCATATATTTTTTATTAACATCTTATTCTGTATTTTTAAAATTTTTTCAGTATAATAATATCATTAAAAAGTTTCCATTTGACTAGTTAATTAATTTTTAATTATTAGAAAAATGGTGTAAAGGGAATTATCAAAGCTAACAGTTTTTTAATCTAAATTCACACTTAATGAGCTCTAAAAACAATATACTTGCAATAAATAAAATAAGCTAAATATATAGATTATGGTGTTCCTTTTTTACATCTTTATTTTTTAAGCGGATGTTTGGTAATATTTCCGTTTTTTTTGTTTTAGTTTTCTATTTTTCTAAACATAAAAACTGAAAAAATCAATACATGAACAAAAAACAACACAAAACACAAAACATAATAAAAAAATGTAAAAATAAAAACTAAAAATCGAAACCAACAACAATGGTGCAAAAAATGACTTGATTATTGCCTAATCAAAAGCAACATGAACCCTAGATTGCGACCTTACCTTCGCAGCTATTCGGGTAACTGATGGTTTCGACTCTGCCTTGTCCTCCTAGATTCTAACCCTATACCCATTCTTTTTCCCTAGTCTTCCCTCGATTCTGCCATTACCCTCTAACTCTCTTTCTCCCTTTGCAAGCCTGACCCTACCCCTTTCTATCTCCCTGGCTTACCCATTTAATTGTGTTCGACCTATAACTTGATCCCCTCTCATGGGTTCTTCGACCCTTGGGGGGGAGGGAGGGAGAAGCCCCCTCATCTCATGTCTTCGGCGGCTCCTCTCCACCTTTAATTAATGCTATAATGTTTCCGCTTATTAGCATCGATACAGTGATGAAAACAGGGGAAAACTATAAGCTACCTATACCAAGCTCCCTTAGGGCCAACCAAGCTGTTTGTCGACCTAGAACTTGGAGTTAAGTTGTGGGTGACCTCTAGGAGAATTTGTAGCTTACATACTGCCTACCTAGCATAGATACCATTTGCCTACCCATAGAAGTGTTAAAGCGAGGGATTGCTAGATGGAAAACCTATATAGTTGGCTTCTTTATGGAAAATGGTAAATCATTGGGCAAAATCAAATTGGTCGAAATTTGGACTCCAAGAAGTTTGGTTGGAAAATCAAGAACTGTTCTTGTTTCAATTTGATTCCTCTACTTCTGTCAAGAGGATCCATGAGGTTGAGTCATGGCATGTGCAAAATCACACCCTATTTTTACAACAGTAGACATCTGGCCTCAAGTTAAAGGAGATGAGGTCTAAACACGTTCCTATCTGGGTGCTCATCCATCATCCTTCGTTGGAGTACTAGTTTACCACTAGACTCAATCATCTGGCTAGTTATATAGGGCAGCCTCTATGTATGGATAGTAATGTCACTAACATGACTAAAGTAGGCTACGCCTGAATGTGTATTAAGGTGGATACTACTTAACCCCTTCTTGAGACTATCCCAATCTAGCAACTAAACCATGATGAGGATCTGGTGGAGGGCGTGCTAAGAGCTATATATCAATAGAAGCCTACAAATGAAAAATAGAAGAGTCTCTAGAGGCTTACTGGTCGTCGGTTTAACTCGAGACTATATACCGAGTTGATGGAATAGAAAGAGGTTCGACAGGGTGTTCCTTTAGTGACTGTGGAAGCTCAAGAGAAATCTGGGATAGAAGCTGAACATGAGATGATCCAACTAGAATTGATGGAATATAAAGAGGTATAACACAATGGTCCCTCATTATCTATTGAAGCTCAGGGTAATTCAATGATAGGAGTTGAATCTCAGGTGATCCAACTGAATATTCCCCTCTTGTATTTATGGCTGTGGACTCAGATGCCAGTAGGTAGGAGAATATATTGAATACACTTAAAGGTGTGAAAGCAAAAGGGGTTCTGGTGGCTGCCTAACTTGAGGCTTTAGGAAAACATAAGGGCCTAAGTCCAAATAAGCTTGAGTCATTGAGTAACAAGACTCTTATACTTTGTAGAGTGCAATTAGAGAAGACCCTTCTTGAGGAGGTTGGTAGGTAGACACCATTGGAATGGGATTTGGTGCTTTAATTAAAAATTTCCCAGATGATCATATATTAGAGCTTATTAAATCTCGATTAAAGGAGAATACTTCAGTGAATTTAAAGTTCCCTGAGACAAAAAATTTGAAGTAAGATAAGGCTCCTCCACCTAAAGCACCCTGTAAATTATCTAGTAAAAAGTCTAGCAAACAGGTAAGACATAAGGTCCCTTCCCAAACATGTCTTTAGTTATCTAAAATGTGAGGGGACTAAATTATCCCAACAAGTAAATAGATGTTGTCAACTATCTCAAATCTATTAACCCTTCTTTTTAGAAACTAAGCTTAAAAATATTCCAAATAAGGGTGTGTGGCTTATTAATAAGAGTTGGCATATCATCTCTAATCTTGAGACCCATTACAATGGTAAAGTTATTATTATTATTTTATCTAAATATATTCAGCCTTAGTTTTGTCCAAATTTTGGACTAAATGATTCATATGTCCCTTTTGTTTAAACTTAGACAAGGCTTGATTAACTTTATTTTGATTTACGCTTTTAATTTCGGATTCCAAAGGTCAGCTTTATAGCAATATCTACTTCATTTGGAATCTAGTATTAACTCAGCATGGATGGTAGCTGGTGATTTCAACTGTACTTTAGATGTAAATGAGACCGAATGTAGTAGGCCAGATAGGAACAACTCTAGATCTTATTGCAAAGAATTTTGGGATAGTGTCTACAAGATGGGGCTTTGTGACTTAGCCTATTAAGGAAATTTTTAAACTTAGTCCAACAAGCAATGTGGTAACCTTTTAAGAAGAAATTTAGATAGAGTTATGTCCAATAGTCATTGGATGAAAGCCTTCCCATATAATGCTACTAAATTTGATCAAAACTTGACTTCTAACAATAGTCTTATTGTGATTTTAGGGTTGGACTACAAGCAAACGATTAAAACTCCTTTTTGTTTCATCAATCATTTATGTGGAGTTACTAGATTCAAGGACGTCATTCGTAAGGGGATGTCTAATGCAAGGGAGGGGTTGCTCAATTCAAGTTACATACCATGCTTCAAGCCATTAAGCGAGAGTTGAAGGAGCTATTTAAGGATCAAAAGTAACAGTCAATACTAGGCAGATCTTGTTAAATTGAGGCTGGTAAATGGGTAGGAGAGACTCTACAGAAACCCAACAAACCTCTAATACCAAATTGAGGAGGAATAAGCCTGCAGGAACCTAAACTCTTCCCTTCAATGTCATTTTTCTATATTGAGACAAAAATCTAGAGTTCAGTGGCTTAAAGGTAAAGACGCAAACACTTGTCATTTTTATAAACACCTCTTTTACCGTTGGAATATTAATAAGATTAGTTCTATTTCTAATTTAAATGGGTAGATTATACAAGATCATAAGGGTGTCCATGATGAATCCCTCCAATACTTTACCAGCCAACTAGGTACTTACTCTTATTGCCAACTAGTAGCACACTTTTTGGGTAGTTGCCAAGGGCCTTATATTAGTATCTAATAGGATACCATACTTATAAAGAGAGTCATGGGGGTGGAGATTGAAAGAGTTAAAAGAGTTATCTACTCTTTAGTGACCAAAAACGCCCCTACGCCATATGGCTATAATGCTCTATTCTTCTAAAAGGCTTGGAATCTTCTTAAAGAGCCTGTTATATGTGTAATCCAGGAGTTTTCCGATAATGGTAGATTGCTTTGGAGTTTTAATAGTACTTACCTTACCCGTATTCTAAACATGGAAAACCCATAAGCTTATGCAGACTTCAGGCCTCTATCATGATGTAATAACATATATAAGGTAATATCCAAAATCCTAGCTCAAAGATTGAAACGTGTGCTCAATAATCTTGTTAGTGATAACCAAGCTACTTTCATCACTGGAAAGTATATTGGTGACAATTTCTTCCTAGCTCAACAGTTGTTTGGCACCTAGAGGAATAAAAGAAAGGCTAAAGATTATGCATTCAAAATTGATTTTCACAAGGCCTGTGATTCCGTTGATTGGAATTTCTTGAGGAGTGTTCTTCACTATTTTAGTTTCCCAACCAAATATATTTGTTGGATTATGAAATGTGTTAATACAACCTCATTCAATATGCTTGTGAACGGGGAACCCACCAAGTTTTTCCAAGGAAGGTGAGGAGTGAGGCAAGGCGACCCACTTTCTCCTTATCTTTTTACTCTTTGTATAGAGGTATTGAATAAGCTATTGATTTCTAAAATAGAAGCTAATCCTCACTTTAAGTACCATAGCAAATGCAAAAAACTTAATATACACAGCCCTTTTTTTTTTTGCAGATGATATCCTAATCTTTAGTAGAGCTAACACGATTTCAATCACAATAATTATGGATGCCATTCGAAATTTTTTGGATATCTCTAGTTTACAAATTAATAAGTATAAGAGTCATCTCATTGTCTCAGATTCAGCAAGACATCTAAACTCTACCTTATCAGGACATCTTATTAGCATTAGAACTTCTTCCTCTAAATATTTGGGTTTGCCTGTGATCATGAAAAAACCTACCTATGTCGATTGTCAAGAATTGATCAAGAAGTTACACAAGCATATTAATAGCTGGTTTAATAGATTTTTGTCTTTTACATGTCGATTACAATTAATTAAATCCATATTAAGCAGTATACAAGTGTATTGGACAACCAACCTAATCCTATCGAAGAGGATAATCAAACGCATTGAGAGGATGATGATGAACTTCTTATGGTAGGGTAAAGCCTCTAAAGATGGTGGTTCTAAAGTCAAGTGGAAAGATGTAGCTCAACCAAATAAGCAAGGAGGTTTTGGTTTGATCTCGCTAGCTATTACTAACAAATCCAGTTTGATTAAGCGTATTTGGAGACTACTGACTGATAAGTAGGTACTTTGGACTAGATCGATTCATACCTTTCACCTCCAAAGGAAGATTTTTTGAGGGGTAGTCTTAAAACGTCATGCTCTTCGAATTTCCAACTAATGCTTAAAATTAGACTTCAAATTTAACATCTTTTCAAGCATCAAATAAGAAATGGAAGGAGGACGTCAATCTGGCATGAAAACTAATCAGGATTGGAGCCTTTATGTCTTGTCCCTTAATTATTTACCTTGATACATCACCTTCCCCCTAATGCTAGGGTGAGCTCGTTTATTACTAACAATTAGTGGTTTTGTAATCTAAGGGGGTTTGGTTTACTGAAAGACAATATGCCTAATTACATCCCAAATCAGCTTTGTGAAGACCATGTGAGATGGAAACCTAAAGCTAATGGAAACTTCATCAATAGCTCTTACAGAAGAGCATTAACTAGTTTGTGCCATGTGGTTCCATGGCATTTAGGTGCCTAGAACAAATTCAACCCTCCCAAAGTGTCATCTATTGTTTGATTAGCTTGCATGAACCACTTAGTTACACTGTATCATTTGAGATGGTTTCCTAAGAAAAATAAAGGCTATTTTTTGTATCACCAGGTTGTTGAATCCACTCGTCATATGTTCTTCGAATGCCCTTTTACCAAGCCCTTATGGAGAACTACTCTCAGCTTGTTCTAGGTAACTAACTTGTCTTGAAAATGGATTAATATCCTCATTTGGCTAGTTAATTTTCAAAATGGGACCCTAGTAAATAGGGCAACCCTGTATATAGCATTTTATTGTTATATCTACTGTATATAGAGGGAAAGGAATGTAGGAGTTTTCCAAAGCAAGGAGATGGTTTATGCTGAGTTCATCAAATCATCCTTGAATTGGATTAGAGAGATGATGATCTATAGGGTGGACATAAGCTCTTTATCCTAGTATATTTAAGAGGGCTGGAAGTTATGAATGCTAATTTGGTTTATGTCGTAAGAGTATAGTTCATGTGGGTGGGTGAAGGTCTGATTGATTCTGGACCTAAAATTATTGTTATAGGTGATTTCTGGTGGGTATTGCCTCTGTGGTACTAGCTAGGTTGTTGTTGTGAGTTTGGTTTTATAGTTCTTTGTCATTTCTTTTGTTGGTTGCGTATGGAAGGTGTTGGTTTGTCTTCAATGTTGTAGGTTAGTCTCCTATATCCTATACTATAGTTCTACCTTGGTGGGCATTTTAATTTAATTGATTTTATTTTATTTAAAAAGATTAAATTAATACAAAGAACTACTTACATTTGATGCTTCATCATAATCTAATAGCTTTAGAGAGCTTAAAATGATGGTTAGAGAAATGAATTAATTAATTATAGTACGATACAATAACTTGGATGAATTAATCGACGTATGCATGCATTAAGCCAAATATTGTCTTATTCTTTTATAAAATTAGAAAAATAAAATATTTCATGTAATTATATTAAGTAAAATATTTAATCTTTTTATTAAATAAAATTAGTGGTCCAAAATTAATTGTTTAAAAAATTCAAACATTAACAATTAAATGCTATATTTGTTGGTTCATTTGTAATCATGCTGAACATAATTTATAAAAAGATTTTATTTAAAAAATCAATAGAAGATAGGTTAATGAGTCAAGTTAATTTAAAATTCCTAATAACTTAAGAGCCACTGGGGGTGGCCTTCCGTGGCCACTCAAAGGCTCCCTGGTCATTACACAAAAAATAACAGGGATGAAAAGGTAAATGTATTAAGGGTAAAAATATAATTTTCTAACTGCATTAGGGTAAAAATGTAAATGGTCATTTAAAATCATATAAATAAACTTTTATACCTTCAAATAAAGTCAAAATAGATAAAATGACAAAAGGGTAAAAAGGTGATTTTGTTTTAAAAAGTAGGCAAGCCTCATGCGGGACTCACCTGTAGCTGCAGGAGCCATTGCACAGCAGTGGCTCTGTAGTCATTCCCTTTAAAATGTTATTTCTTCTTATTTCTCTCCTTTCCTCCTTTTTCTTATCCTCACTTTTTCTTTCCATGTAACTTGTTATCACAAAAACTTGAATGAAAGGTTATGTTGGCTCCTAATAAGTTATTGTTTTAGGTATTAAGCTTGACTCCTAATACTTACATCATGAATTATCAAATAGATTTTTGAGACTAACAGGAAATATGCTCAAACTAATAAATCATCTTGGAGCCGCTTCCTTCGAAACATGCTTAAAATCTAGATGTCGAATAGTTTTGGAGGCGAGGAACCACATTGTCTCACCATTAAAGTCCAATGTCCACTCTCCGGTATGTATATCTCACTTCTCCCAGGATGGTCTCTGTAATAATATCGTTAAAGGGTGTGGAGACTCTTCATCCTTCTTGCAACCTTCTCCCTCCAGCTTGCTCACCCATAGCTTTTCTAAAAACTTCATTTCTGGTGGCTCTTTCTTGCTCCTCTTCTCTTCTTCTTCCTCTTTCTTCAAACTTTTAGGAAAAGAAAGCAAAATTTGGTTAGTAATAACATGAAGCAAAATTTGGTTAATAATAACATGAAATGTATCACTTACCTTAGGAGGTTGTGCACCCGCCTTCTTTTCTCGAGCGAGTCCCTCTTCCTCTCCTAGCTACTCTTTCTCTTTTTCTTTTAGATTCTCCCATTAGTCTCTACTCTCAAATAAAACTTCACACACCTCCTCCCTTAGTTCTCTATTTGGTTGGCTGAGAATTCTTGAAGAGACTTAGGCTTCTAGGCTTCTGATCAACTCTACCAATTAGCACACTTGAAGTTGCTCCTCGTTTCCTGCTAGAATTGAAGAGTGGTTGTCACCAAACTCATTACAATCTCCTCTAAGGACATTCCATCTATTTGTGGTGGTGATAGTGGAGGTATAGGCATAGGCTAGAAGTGTGGCTAGTCTTGGTAATATGTAGGTAGAGAGTTAAATTTGTAGTGCTACATATCCTACAAAACATGATACATAAAAATAGGATAGCCTAGAAAGGAGCAAACATCACATACCTTAGTTTCAATTGGATCCAACTTGTATTATGCCACTAAGGATGTGAGGTTTAGTAGCTGATGCTCTAACTTGAAAGTAGCAAAAGTGTCAAATTCATTATCATAGTAACAATAGTAGGAGAAATTAGAACTAAAAGCACCCTGATAATGAGCCATTGCCACTAAAAATTTACAAAATTAGAATAAGCTACGAAACTAAAACAAAAATAAGACAAGATAACCACAAAAAAAGAAAATAAAAAAGAATTAATAGCATAAGAAATAGCTAAAACACAAGCACCAGCTCCCTGAAAATTGAAAATTTTGGTAGGTAGGACCACCAAATAATAAACCTAACTAAACCTTACTATGTAGTAGGGTGAGCTAAGGTTTAATTCTCAAGGAGCTAGGGTGAATTCAAACTATTTCTAATATTACACAAAAGAAAACAAAAACCCCTAAATTTTTAGAACTTACAAACAAATATAAAAGAAAACAAATGGAAAGAAAATAAATAAGTATGGGCACAGAACACAATGAAATGGATAACAATAAAAGAAAGATGGGAAAAAGATATATCTGAGGTTCAGGACTTATAATTGATCCTTGAAACATATAAATTATGATTGGTCTAAGATGCTAGCTGCGTATGGATCCAAATATGCTTTTGAATCCAAAGTTCCTCCTAGTTTAGATAAATCCAAAAAGCTCTAAAAATATCCCTAACTGCCTAACAACCTTGAACAAGCTCTTTAAATTTAATGGTGTAGCAGTATTAATACACTAGGAAATAGTTAATCTAAACCAGAATCTTGCCACCTCAAAATGTGTAACTTAGATAATTGGGATCCTAGATTAATTAGTTAAGTTCACTGAAAAAACAAATTTACTTATTGCTACTTACAGAAAACACTATAACTATTACGTATCACAAGCTTATTGATAAGTGTGTTACAGACTGTATTTCTAGTTTGTTTTTAAGTGTTTTAATTGTTGTTTTTGTGTTTTCAATTGAGTTAGTAGGATCTTTTGTATCTTTTTCATTGTCTTTTAGGTGTTTGAGTGTTTCTTTATATATTTTAGTGTTTGAGGGAAAATTATGAACTTATTTGAGGAAAGAGTTGATGCACTTTGATGTTTGGATGTGTAAGTAATTTATGAGACCCAAAATAGCACCAATTGTCGTACTGTAAATTTGGTGATGCATTAGGTGTCCCTAAAGTGCTCTAATTGCTGTGAAGTTTTATAGGGAGCTATAATAACATGTGATATGCTTACATACCAAATTTCATGACATTAGGAGATCTTTATATGAACATATATCAAAACGACCAAGAAGAGGTAAAAGCTAGAAAATCTGATGTTGCGGGATGTGCAAGATGTGTTTTATGATTTTGTGGACATAAGAGGATGTGAGGAACCCTATCAACCATACTTCTTTCCCTAGGACTCATCCAAGACAAAAATAGAGGGTTTTGGAAGAGGAAAAACATGTGGAAACTCAAGAAGAAGGAAGACAATCAAGATTTAATAAGGGTTGTCCAGATTTTCCTAAAAAAGAGGCTTCATCATCTTCACTAGTTCATCTTTCTTTCACCTTCCTTTTAATGTTTACCTGAATAATCTTTGTTTAAGCATGATTATGGATTGCTAAATCTATTTTAGGGATTATTCTTGAATTGTTTATCTAACTTTTACTATATTGATTTAATGTATAGTTGTTTGTGTTAATTGTTAAGCTTATAATCACTTTGAATCAAGAAATTTTTTTGATTTATTTGAATTAGGATGTGCAACAAGAGTTGGTAGCTTAATGGACCTGCAATTAACTAATTAATAGGTGATTAAAGAGAGATGTCAATTATTTATTAATTGTCTTTAGGATTGCTTCAAATCCAATTACATTGTTTAGGATTGGGATTAATTAGTTAGATCTCAAGAGAGGGTAATCAAATATTAGATATCTAATATCAAACAAAATTAAATCAAGGGGGTAAAAGGAAGATAAATAAGGATATAACAACTCTTAAGTCTCTGCTATTGAGTATCTTTTATGTATTGCGCTCTGTTGTGATTACATTCTTTTAAGTTTCATTATTTTAGTTTAATTTTCAGTTTTATACTTTTTGTTTACCTTAAACAAAGTACAATTCAGATTGTTAGGTGTCTAGAATCAATCCACATGGGATCAATATTAGTTATACTATAAGTTATGACTTGTATACTTACAGTGTAGCTAAAACTAACAAACAAGTTTTTGACGCCATTGCCGGGGATTGTTATTTTAGCATCTTTTTCAATTTTAATTATTTTGATTTAAGGATTTTTTTATACCTTTCTTTTGTGATTGCAGGTCCATGAACACAAGGATGACAAGAAGTTCAAGTAAGTTAGAAGACTTTGAATTTTCAGACATCACCAAGCACGAAAGAGGACTTAGATAAGTAAAGCATCTAGGTCTATGAACACAAGGGTGACAAGAAGTTCAAGTAAATTAGAGGATTTTGAATTTTCAGACATCACCAAGCACGAAAGAGAACTTAGGCAAGTAAAGCATCAAGAATAAATTGACAAAGCAATGGTAGAAGAGAGAAATCTAGGAGAGAATTAGAGAACTCTCATGGAATTCATGAGGCCCAGCTTCAACAAGAATCAGAAGTGTATTACAAGACCCTCAGTCTAGGACAATAATTTTAATATCAAGCTAGCACTGTTAAACATGTTGCAAATGAATGTGAAATTATATGGCTTGGCCAATGAAGATCTGAATGCTCACCTAGCCAACATTTTGGAAATCTGCGACACTTTCAGATATAATGAACTATCAGAAGATGCGAAAAGGATGAGGTTATTCCCTTTTACTTTGAAGGATCGAGTTAAGGCTTGGTTAAATTCTCTAAATCTAGAGAATATTATGACATGGGAGCAGCTGGTACAACCCATACCCGAATCATTAAGAATATAACAAATTTTTAATAGAGCTGAGTCTTTATATGAGGCATAGGAAAGGTTTAAAGAGCTATAAGGAGTTTTCCTCACCATAATCTACCGAGGGAATTTATGCTTCAAACATTTTACAATGGAGTGACTATACAGACGTTAGGTACTATAGATGCAGCAGTTGGGGGATCTTTAATGCGAAAGATGATAGATGCAACTTATGACATGTTAGAGGAGATAGAAAATAGTAGTTGCTTGTGAAGTGCAGAAAGGAGTAGGTAATCATCTCTTAAGGAGCAAAAGGGTGTTATTGCATGGATTGGTGACTGCCTTACAAGATCAGATGTCAGCATTGGACAAACATTTGAATGGCTTACAAGCTATGTCATCACAATCATTGAAAGCAGTACAACATGAGTGTGATTATGAGAGTCATGTAACTGCAAAGTGTTTTCTGATGACTAGCAATGAGACAGAACAAGTCAACTACATAGGAGCTCCCATAAGAGAGGTTAGGTAACAATCCTTACTCGAATACTTATAATCCGAGTGGAAGAACCACTCCAACTTATTTTATAAGAATAATAGTGCATGTGCTAATATGAAAGTACAAGGACCACCAGGCTTCGAATTGGATAGGATAGGATCACCGGAGTCAAAGATGGATAAGATTATGGATGTGCTTAACTCAAAGTTCAATAGTCAAGGTGAGAGCCAGAAGAGGATGGAGCCCAAATTTAACTAGATAGTAGAAATCATACCTCTTCTATACATAACTTAGAGGTCCAAGTTGGTTAACTTGCTACTGCCTTATCAATAAGGAAGATGGGAAGCCTACCCAGTAACACTAAATCCAACCCGCTAGAGCAATTGAAGGTAATAAAGTTAAGGAGTGGTAAAGAGTTAGATAAGCCAAAGGAAAAAGAGGAAAACTTACCCAAAGAGGATGATTAAGAGAAGAAGAATGAAAGTGTAGAGAATCCATATGTACCACCACTACCAGATACTCCAAAGATCCTGTACCTTTACAGGTTGAAGAAGAACTAGATGGATGTAGAGTTCTTTAAATTTTTAGAAAAGTTAAAGAAGCTGTAGATTAACTTTTCTTTTGTAGAGGCGTTGGAGAATATGCCTAAATACTCCAAGTTCCTCAAGGACATCATGACCAACAAGAGGACTTAGGAGGATAACTAGACAATGTCTCTAACTGAAGTTATAGTTCAATTATCTCTAGTCACATGCCATCCAAGTTGAAGGATCTAGGGACATTTACTATCCCTTGTGTTATTGGTAATCTTGAATTTTCAAAGTGTTAATATGATCTTTGCACTAGTATTAACTTAATGCCATTTTCTATTTTCAAGACATTGGGACTTGGAGACATGAAGCCAACAACAATGCTTACACAATTGGTAGATCAGTTGATAAAGAAGCCATTTTTAGCAGTAGAGGATGTTCTGGTAAAGGTATACAAGTTTATTATTCCAAAGGATTTTATTATGCTAGATTTTGAGGAAGATAGTAGTTATTCGTCAATTCTTGGAAGGCATTTCATGAATACTAGAACAAACTTGATTGACATTCATAATGGAACATTGATTCTTCGTATTGGTAATGAAAAAGTAGAGTTTAGTATAAGAAAAACTTTGAAAAATCCAGCAGAGGGAAGTTCTTGCATGAAGATTGATATGGTGGATGACTGTATGCAAAAAAGTAGAGAGAGACATAGATAAGGAAGAAAAGAAAGGAACTCATGAAGTTAGCGAGGAAGAAGAAGAGTTAGGTGAGATACAAAAGGAAGAGCCCTTAGTGAGAAATGAAGCACCTACACCACCATTTGTTTCTTTATAATGCCTAACCATCTTAGATATACCTTTCAAGGTGAAGACCAAACACTACCAATTATTATTTCTAATCAATTGAATGTAGAGTAAGAGAAGAAGGTGGTAGGCATTATAAAGAAGCAAATGAAGGCTATGGGATGGCAATTGTAGATATGAGAGGGATAAGTCCAAGTTTGGTAATGCATATAATCAACCTAGAGGAAGGTTACAAGACAACGGGGGAGCGATAAACGAGATTAAACCCACACATGATGAAGGTGGTGAAGAAAGAGGTGCTAAAACTCTTAGATATCGGGATTATTTATCCTATATCAAATAGTGAATGAGTGAGTTTAGTGCAGTGTGTACCTCAGAAAAGAGGTACGACAGTGGTTGAAAAAGATTGAGGAGAGTTAATTTTTACAAGAACGATCACAAGTTGGTGGGTTTGCATTGATTATAGAAAGCTTAGCACTGCAACTAAAAAGGATCACTTTTCCTTACCCTTTGTAGATCAAATGATTGAGAGAGTGGTTGGGCATGCTTTCTTCTATTTTTGGATGGGTATTCAGGTTATAATCAAATTTTCATATATCCAAATGACCAAGAGAAAACTATATTTACATGCCTATACGGAACTTTTACCTATAGAAGAATGCCCTTTGGCCTTTTCAATGCCCTTTCTACTTTTTAAAGATGCATGATGACCATATTCGCAGATATGATTTAAGACATAATGGAAATATTTATGGATAATTTCTCAGTATGTAAAGATTCTTTTGGTAATTGTTTGCAAAATTTAGACAGATTACTTCAAAGATGTGAAGAGTCACATCTAGTTCTCAATTGGGAGAAATGTCACTTTATGGTACATGATGATATAGTTCTGGGACACAAAATTTCTTGCAAGGGTATTGAGATAGACAGAGCCAAAATAAAGGCTATCTAGAAGTTTCCACCACCAAGCAACATCAAAGGTGTTAGATCGTTTTTGGGACACGTTGGATTATGGTCGATTCATTATAGATTTCTCTCTTATTAATCACCCTCTTACTAATTTATTAGTTAAATATGCACCTTTCAACTTCAATGATAACTGGTTAAATTCTTTTGACAGGTTGAAATAGGCACTCGTATCTGCGTTAATCTTGATTTCTCCGGATTGGTCTTTACCATTTGAGATCACATGTGACGCTAGTGATCAAGCCTTAGGTTGTGTTTTAGCAAAACGGAAGGAGAAGAGATTACATGTTGTCTACTATGCCAATAGGACTTTGATAGGAACACAATTGAACTATACAACTACTGAAAAGGAACTGTTAACTATAGTGTTTACATGCTACAAATTCCATTGATCCTTCTTAGATTTGAAGGCAATTGTTTACATTTACCATGTAGCGTTAAGATACCTGTTCTCCAAGAAGGATGCCAAGCCAAGGCTCATCTAATGGGTCCTAATTTTATAAGAATTCGACTTAGAGATACGAGACAAAAGGGGGGCAGAGAATGTAGTGTCAGATTACTTATCACACCTAAAAGGTAGGGGATGCAATCAAGCAGAAACATCAATGAACACTTCCCCGATGAATCCTTAATGTTGGTAAACAATATTTTTGTTCTATGGTTTGCTGACACAACAAATTACATAGCAGGTGATACCCCTCCCTTTAACTAAACTTATCAACAAAAAAAGCGATTTTTGTTTAAGTGTATCATTATCTTTAGGATAAGCAAATCTTATATAAGATATGTGCTGATGGACTAATTGGTAGGTGTGTTCTTGAGGATGAAATGCTTGAAATCCTAACTCAATGTCACAAATCATCTTATGCAAGTCATTATGGAGCCAGTAAGACTACAGTTCAAGTGTTAGAATATGCTTTCTTATGGCCTATGCTATTCAAGGATGCACATGAGTATGTCAAGAATTGTTATTGATGTCAACGCGTAGGAAACTTGTTGAACCAAGGGAGGTTCCAATCTTGGTTTTGATGATAACAAAACATGCTTAATCACTAATGGTTTGAGT
>JAOXYD010000001.1:9866452-9880930 GCA_028565735.1 Pinacopodium congolense | reverse complement strand
TATTTATTAGAAGTCCATTTACAACTTCATTTCTTCTCTTTGGGTTTTATGTTTATCTACCTGTACATAAACAGGCCTGAAAAAGTGGTTGATGCTCTAAGAGTGTTCTTTTAACTGCAACGCATGACACACACCATTTGAAGGGGACTAGAGAGAGTGAAGGTACATGAATTGATGGGTTGATGTTATATTTGACTGAAGGTGAGAAAGCAGAACTCAATGGAGGGCAGTTGCTATCACAGTTGCTGAGTTTCAGAGATTGTATTTAAACATGCTTTTTTGGGCAGTTATATAGTTCTCTTTCTTGCATTTTTGTACTGCATGATGTAGTTGGTTGTGCATTCCAGGTATTCTGGACTGGAGGTGAATTTAAAACTATCGAAAGAAATTAAGCAAAAATAACGTGAAATAAACTATTTTATATACGGCCATGCATGCCTAATGGTTCCATTAAATCAAACATCGTCTTCAAAAATGGTTTGTGATGTCAATTAAACATAATAGTCCTACGCGAAGAAGATGTTTCTGAAAGTAGTCGGCAGTTTGAAAAGCGTGACCCCAACACGTTAAAAACGCTTGGCCCTGCATGCATCACGCATATATCGTGACCCAAGTACTCGTTTGCTTAGAGAAAAAAAAAAAAAAAGTGATTTAGATGTTAACAATTTTATCAATATATAAATTAGACTTTAAAATTTTGTGAGGTTCAAGTTAAATCTTAACATTTTAGAAGTATTTAAAAAAATCTCAACGTTTAAAAAAAATGTTTAAAAAGTATCATAAATTTGATGTTAAATTATGGTTTAAACGTTTTTAAAATTTTAAAATTCTTTTTAAACGTTTTAAAAAGTTAAGGTCTAATTTGAATATTAGATTGAAATTTTAAAGATGAAATTAACCTTTTTAGCTTTGCTTAAATTTACAACTTATATTTCAATCTTTTTAAATCCCATTTCACAGTAACATACAATGAAGAGTTAATTACCAAAAATTGCTGCTTGCTTAAAGAATCGGCTAGTTGCTCTGACTCGCTTTTCTATCTTATTTCCATAAAATTTTCTTGTTACGTTGTTTCAGTGATTATAACTAAATTGTTTTGTGACATAGGATCTAGTGTTGCAAGTTTCCAAACTACGTTATTGCCTTAATTGCCTTACTATATCAATAATACGGAAGTAAATTACATTAAAATTCTTTCTTCTAACCTTGAGATCTTCAAACCGATTAATGCTACAGCTGTTGCAAGTACTGATCAACAGTTTTTGGTTAATTTCTCTCTTCTTTGTATGTGACCTAACCAATTGACATGGGTTTTTTTCTAATATGAACACTATATAAAAGAAAATTTAGCCGTGATTTGAATCTTATAAAATGGAGAGGTATTTTCACCTCACTATCAATCACTATGATTATGTCAAACTCCTAATGACCCTACATTGTGTGATAAGAAGAAAATTATGAACATAGAAGAATAGAATAGATTGGTGTCTGTAATTATAGGGCTTATTTGGTATGGTCGTAGTTTGTTAAACATATAAATAAAAAAAGATAACACATTAATATAATAAAAAAATTGAAGATAAAACATAAAAATTATAATAAATATATAAAAATTATAATAAAAAATTATAACCAACAATAATATCAAGTGACTCGTAACTTTTGGTGAAATTATGTAGGAATCATATTCTTCAACTCATAGAAGTAGCTACTTCTGTCTATCATGGTACATGGTTCAACTTTTGTCTTGGCATGTATATGGTCTAGCCGTCCAAGCATCTTGGGAAAGGTATCCACTTATTATATATTAATCTTCTTTTCTCCAACTATTTAATTACCAAACTTCACAAGGATCTTTTAATCAAGTTCCAATGTGGCCAACAATTTAACCAATGAAAACATAGGTTGTGAAAAAAGAACGGTGCCGATTGTTTACGGGTTGGTGGTGGATATAATCTTACGACCATAAGTCGAACTTGAATTATGACGTTGTTGGAAAGTGGCAAGTACTAGGCTGAGGCATCAAAGTATCTATTGAAGGAATCTAATGGAAATGTTGCGGTATGTTTAAGATATAATTTTATAATTTACTCCTCCTATTATTGGCTCTGGTTCACAAATGACCGCTGGTGTTGTTTTCAAGTGACCATGTGGGAACAGAATTATGAATTGACCGTTTACGGCTATAAGCATAACAGCAAATTGATTGGGTTTAATGAGCTAAATTAGCTGATATTCACGCCCCTTAAGTTTTGGTTCACATATATTAGATATGATGAAAGATACTATATGTTCTTTCATCATCTTTGAAAGCAACGTAAGTACTTTTGTAAGTTGGAATATTTCTGAAATGTTGAATCAATATTACTTTCCATCAATCAATTAAAATGAAATTTGTTAAAATGAGGTTTTATGTTTCTCAAAATAATTACTTTAAAAAACACTCCTTTTTATGTTTCCTCAATTTCACACGCCCTTTAAAGTGAAATGAAGTTTTGGAACATTAATGTAAAACAAATTTTAATGTAAAAAAAACATGTGAAAAATGTGCATATAAAATGTGTATACCAATGTAGAGGAATGGACAGGGCTATAATTAAAATCCTAGTGCCAATGTCACGTTATCTAAAGTCAACTTTGAACACTGAGTGGGATTGCAACGGTAGCAGAAAATAAAACTCAAATTATTGGTCAAAATTTAATGCATAAATCTCATCTGTCGTCATAATAAAGGTTCAAGCAAAATGTAAACTTTTGACTGTAAACCATAATTACATTAAAAATCCTTGGATAAAATAACATTGGTACAAAAATTAAGATTTGTAAATATATGTAAAAAGACGTTACGTTTACGCAATTTACTTTCCAATTCAATAATTATTCTTCTTGGATTATAAAACATGAATGGCAAAACCATACCATACAAATATTTTCTATTAATATATATTTAATATATGCACAGGGAAAGGGAGAGTTGCGTCCCATACGTGTCACATGTTCTCTTAACATCATACTCGAGATGGCTGTCAATTTCTTGTATGATTCGCACCAGTACACTGCCGCTTTAATTATTTGGCAGTAACAATTATTTCAACATTTTTAATTCGTTTTACACCCAGGAATGGGCCCCCACTGAAACGAAATTTTTTTTATTTTAATTAAAATTTTACTTGAAAAGTTATAGAATTAAGGTCATTTTATTTTGCTTTTTTATTTTTAAAAAAAGAAAAATTAAAATAGAAATAAAAAAACTAAAATTTTTTATATTAAAAAATCAAATTTAAAAATAATTATTATATTACATAATTGATATATTTTATTAATTAATATGTTTTTTTTAATGTATATAAGATTACTTTGATATAAAATTTGAATTTATTTCATATTAAATTATTATTATTAAATTAATATTTTTATCACAAATTATAATTAAATATATTTTATTTTTAATGATATTATAAATAATAACAACATAAGTTTTCATTTTTCTTTTAAAAGACAAAAACTAAAAATAAGAAATAAAAATTTTTATAAAAAAAATATCAAACAACTCATAATTTTAAAATTTTTTTGATAGTCTATTTTGTAAACAATAATAAACAAGAAAGAAAAGAAAATACCAAGGTTTACAAAATTAGATCAAATTGATCTATTCAATCCTACTCAGTCAAAATTGATTAATTATTCTATTCGATTTTGTACAAAAATCAATAAATTTAAAAACCATTTGTTTTTATATAAATCGTTCGATTTAACTCAGTTTTGATCTATCAACTCGACTAGTTAGAGAAAGTATTTTCTTCTTTTTCTTCCCTAATCAATATTATCCCTTGTTTGTTTTTATTTACAAATTTTCTCTTAACTCATCCATTTATTTAGCTTTATCAACAAACTTAACCATCACCATGCCTATTTTGTAATTGATATGAACTCCACCGACACCATCTTTTTTTCTATTGGAGTTAAACAATGATACGACATGGATTTCAACCACTAGATTGGACCCAAATAGACGAAGCCCAAGAAGCCTGAAGACATAGACCACATCTTTGGAAAGGAAATTGGATTGATGAAGCCCAAACGTAAGACCTAGAGGCTCAAGTGGTCTGAGGACTATATTTAGATCTGTAAAAAAGAACAACTTGTCAAACTTCACCTATAACTATAACAGATATAACAATAAGAAAGAATATGTTAGTAAATCATGCCAAGTGTCATGATACCCGTAAATCATTGAGTTTTGTTATAATGCAACCCTTATATTTAGTGAATGAAATGAAAAGAAAGGCAAGATAGCCAATTTAGTTGTTAATTTCTTCTCTGTTCTCCTAAAGTTACTCGTCTCTTCTCTAATCAGGGACCAACCTCTCTTTTTTCCTCCTCTGAGCATATCATTTGTGCTTTCATTTCCCTTCTTTATGCCTCCCAAGCTAAGCCTCGATAATGTCTTAGACAAACTCAGTACCCTAACTGACCAAATTGCCAACCTTCGAGCTTTAACTAACCAATGTCAGGTTTTATTACAATCCTCAAATTCTGCCTTTGAAGACAAACATCAATCCATGTTAACTGTAGTCACCAACCTACAATAGCAGGTCTTCTTCCGCCCCATTCCACCAACACAACCTCAAACCACTTCCATATTCCCTCCCCCTCCTTCTCATGTCACTTCAGTCTTATCCCCTCACAAAAGCCTTCGTCCTACCTTTCCCTAACACTCCAGCCCTTACCTATCCTACTCTTAAACCTCTTAAATTACAAATGCCAATCTTTGATGGATCCAACCCTCTTGACTGGTTATTCCAAGCTGATTAGTAATTCCAATTTTATCATATATCCCCCGAACAACTTATGCATTTAATAGCTTTTTACAGGCAAGGAGATGCCCTCAGATGGTGTAAATGGATGTATAATAATCAACACCTCTCCACTTGGAAGAACTTCACTAGAGCTCTTGAACTTCGATTTGGCCCTTCCTCTTTTGATAACCGTAGAGCATCTCTATTCAAATTATGTCAATCTAGCTTTGTGCCAACTTATCAAGTTAAATTTGAGAGGCTTTGCAATTAGGTGGCTAGCCTCTCCCCTGATTCCATATTAGACTACTTCATATTCGGACTCAAACTTGAGATTTAATGAGAGCTGGCCATTTTTCGTCTCCATTCTATCTCCCAAGCTATTGGATTAGCCAAACTATTGGAGACAAAATTTCAATCCACCCCTTCCTACACAACTCGTCATCGCCTCTTTTCTCCTAATTAACCTCTACTACCCTCCACTCCAAATACTTCCAAATATCTAATTAAACAACCCTCACCCTCTGAAATGCAGGACAGATGCTTCAAAGGCCGTTGCTATAATTATGATGAGAAATTTCATCTGGGCCACCATTATAAAACCAAGTCATTCCTTCTCCTAATGAAGGATGAGTCTATAGTCTCCGAACTCAGCCCCGACTACCCACCTGTTCCACTACCTCTTCCTCCTTTACCGCCATTACCTACCCCCTCCCTCACTCATCCACTTGACCATTCCACACCTGAGCATTTTCATATATCCCCTGTAACTATTTTAGGTTCTAACTCACTTAAAACTATACGTATAACAGGGGAACTCCATGGACATTCTAGTTCAGTTCTTATAGACTCTGGAAGTACCCACAACATCATTCAACCCCACCTAGCCCAATTTTTTAACCTTCCTATCTTAGTTATCTCCTCTTTTTCAATTATGGTAGGCAATGGAGACCACTTGCCATGTTCAGGTTATTACTAGGATATCCCTCTAAACCTCCAGAACCATAAATTTCACATTTTTTTTTGTCTTACCTATCCAAGGTACTGAAGTGGTATTGGGAATCCAATGTCTTAGTACCCTAGGCCCTGTCCTCTCTGATTTCGCCACCTGGCCTATACCTACCACAGTGAAGGCCTTACGAGGATTCTTAGGCCTAATAAGCTACTACAGACGTTTTGTTCGACATTATACCACCATTGCTAGTCTCCTCACTGATTTAATATAGACTAAGGCCTTTAAATGGTCTCCTACATCTACAACATCATTTCAAGAATTGAAGATAGTAATGACTACCACTTCAGTGTTTCGCTTACCTGAATTCTCCTCCCATTTTGACCTGACAACCGATGCTTCTGGAATGACCATTGATTCTGTCTTGTCTCAACTGGGTCATTTGGTCTCCTACTTCAGCAAGAAGCTCCCCCTCTTATGCAATCGGCTTCTACCTACACAAGGGAAATGTTTATGATTACTGAAGTTGTTGAAAAATGGCGACAATACCTTTTAGGTGATAAATTCAACATTTTCACTTATCAGAAAAGCCTAAAGCACCTTCTTTCTCAAACAATACAAACTCCAGATCAAATGAAATAGCTTACTAAACTCCTAGGCTATGACTTTGAGATACTACACACCTGGAAAAGAGAATAAAGTGGCTAATGCCCTCTCCCAAGTCTCCTCTGACTGCCCTACTGTTCTACAAGCCTTCTCCACTCCATCTTTTCCTTGGCTCCAGCATCTCTGTCAGTATTTTGCAAGCCCCCTACATAACAATTCATCTACAAGATACAGTCAAACCTATCTCTACAACTCTATTACCATTTCACAAATGACATTCTTTATTATCATAACTGCATTTACATACCTCCGACCATCGGATTGCAGCATCACCTACTCCATGAATTTCATTCCACCCCTATGAGAAGCCATTAAGGTATCCAAGCCACCACAAATTTCCTTACTACTTCATTATACTAGCCCATTCATAAAAGAATGCATCATTTGCCAATAATATAAATCAATACACCAAAAATCCTATGGTCAACTACAACCTTTACTAATGCCATCACATGTATGAGAAGATATTACTATGGATTTTGTTACTCACTTACCCAATTCTTAAGGGAAGACAACAATCTGGATAGTTGTGGACCACCTCACTAAGTTTGTCCAATTTATTGCTCTACCTTCCACCTACTTGGCTACATCACTGGCGTCCATTTTCCTCTCTAAAAGTTTCAGACGACATGAGATGCCCAAATCAATTGTTAGTGATTGCGACCCCATATTCCTCAATAAAATTTGGAAAGAAATTTTTAGATTACAAGGAAAAACTCTTACCTATAGCAATGCCTACCACCCCTAGACGGATAGTTAGTCGGAAGTTGTTAAACGATGCCTAGAGTCATACTTTCGCTACTTCACCAGTGATGACCCCTCGCCTCTGGTCACGGTTCTTTCACCTAGCCGAACATTGGTACAACACCTCATTTCATTCCTCCATCAAAATGACGTCTTTCCAAGCTTTATATGGTCGCTTACCCTTATTGATACCATCTTACATAGCTGGCTTCACCCCTATTGCCTCCCTTAACAAAATCCTAGCAGACAGACATCGACTTTTAGCTACTCTGAAAATGAATTTAGCACACAGTAGACATATAATGGAATAACAAGTGAACTTACACTGTCAAGAAAAAAACCTTCACTGCTGGAGAGTGGGTCTTCGTGAAGCTCCGACTTTATCGTCAAATCTTAGTCCACCGCCGATTTTCCCATAAGCTAGCCAAGAGATTCTATGGCCCTTTTTAGGTTCTCCCCGAATTGACCAAGTTGCATACGAACTTGACCTTCTTGCCGCTGCTTGAATCCATTCAGTATTCTATGTTTCGTTACTTTGCCGCTGCTATGGCCATCCGGATACACAAACCTATCCTCTTCCACTATCTTTTGATGCCGCTTACCTGATTCCAACTTCAAAAGCCATCTTAGGTACTCGCACTCTCCTCTCACCACAAGGACCTCTTTTACCAAATTTTGGTTCATTGGGAGACGCTATCTTTAGAAGAGGCTATGTGGGAAGATCTCATCCACTTATAGCAAGCTTACCCCACTTTTGACCTTGAGGAAAAGGTCTCTTCTAGGCCAGGTAGGCATGATACGCCCATGGACTTCAACCACCAGGCTAGACCTAAACAGACGGAGGCCAAGAAACCTGAAGACACATACCACATCTCTAAAAAGGAACTTGGACTGATGAAGCCCAAATGCAAGACCTAGAGGCCCAAGTGATTGAGGACTATAGTTAAATCTACAAAATAGAAGAGCTTGTCAAACTCCAGTTATAACTATAACAGATATAACAATAAGAAGGAATATGTTAGTAGATTATGCCAATTGTCATGATACCCGTAAATCGAGGAGTTTTGTTATAAAGCAACCTTTATATTCAGTGAATGAAATGAAAAGAAAGGCAGATAGCCAATTTAATTATTAATTTCTTCTCTGTTCTCCTGGAGTTGCTTGTCCCTTCTCTAATCAGGGACCATCCTCTCTTTTTTCCTCCTTTGAGCATATCAAACAACATCATCTTGTTTGTTGTCCTGCATTACATCTTATTTGATGTTGAAGTTACAATAACTATGTCATAAGTTGTTTGTTGTGAGCTACGTCTTGTTTGTTGTTAGAGTTAAGACAATTAAATCTTGTTTGAGAAGTTTAACAACTATTTCATGTTTAACAGCTACGTCTATTAATTAAGGAACCTATTTGATAGTTTTGAAAATATAAAGACCTAATTGATAGTTTATCAAACTCAGGGGGTCTTGATGAATTTAACCCTTATTTTATTTATAAAGTTGTTGACACTTGAGTTAAAATTGTGTTAAACTTTATGGGCATTTAGGTCCTTAAAAAAAAAAAGGAACATTTTTAGTTATAGGATTCCAGTTTTACAATTTTCAAAAGTTGTTTTGAACTTTTAATATTTTAAAAAAACTTTAAAACTTTTAAAAGTTGTGTTGAACTTTACTAGTTGTCATTAATGTTTTAAAAAACTTTCAAAAGTTATGTTTAACTTTGAAAGTTTTTTACATTGTGTATTAAAATTTTGAATAATAATATTTTAATTTTACAGTTTTTAAAAATTTTGAATTAAAGTTAAAGCTTAACAAAATGTGTATCACCACCATCGAGGTGCAACAATAGAAGACTTGAGAACTCTTTCCTTAACCACACAATTGTGAGTGTCCATTAGGTTTATCGATACTTTCCTTTGCTTCCATTTTCCATCTAAGGTTTCGACAAGCTCTTTTTGCTCCACAAATACAAACATGCAGATTGCTAAGTATAATCATTTAGGTAACTATCACTATATCTTCTACTATATTTCATACAAATCTGACCTTCTATCTCCTCTTATAGGTTGAGCTCCATAGAGAATAGACACTAGATCTATATAAGATCCTTTAGTACATGTATTATGGTTATCAACTTCCATAATGCCTTTAATCTTTTGATAGATTGAAATCGTTAATGATGGATGTTGTCTCCTGTTAAATATAATTGGACTTTGGATCGAAAACTGTACCATGAGAAAAAGGTTCGAATTAACTATGTTATAAGAAAGGATATTGGAGGTGCGATAATATAATGAATATATTATTTTTCATTCGTAGGATTATTATTAATTGATAAGATAATATATTAATAAATGTTAATATTTTTATGTTAATTATATATTTAATTTAATTTTTTTATTTTTATTTTTATAATTTTTATAATTTATTATTCTATACTACTATAATACCGATTCTATAATGATTCTGTTTTTGATGAAGATGAGACACAATTTGCTTCAGAAACACAATCTTAATTTTTCCTGTTGTTTTAATATCTTATATTAAGTTTAATTTTAATTATAATTAAAATTATTAATTACATATTAATAAATATTACTATTTTATTTTTATTTCAATCATATATTTAAATTTATGATATATTTTTACTTATTTTTATAATTTATCTATTTTATTATTTTATATAAATTCATTACTGATTTTATAATGGTATGATATTGGTTGAACCTTAAACTTTAAATCTCTTTTTGTACTAGTTTGATATCCAATTTGATTTTTAAAACATTAGAAAATACTAAATACGACTTTATATTCGGTTCTCAAATGTTCCTTTTCTTTTGGTTCTCTCATTTTCCTTAATTCACTTGACTTCCGAGCATTGAGTTGCCACTTTTTACTCTTTTTCTTTTACTTCCAACAGCCATCCCATGTTTCTCGGAATCTATTGACTTGATACTTATTCTAACACCGATGCCTGTTTCAGGACGCGCCTATCGGAGTTACGACTTACGAGTATTAAATATTTATTTCAGACAAAACTGCTTTAGTTTTTGATGAGCAAAAAACCTAAGATTTTTATTTCAGAAAACATTTATGTACCTACAGTTATAGTATACTTGCATGAAAATAAACTTTTCAACACATAGACAAGCATTATTTATGTTTTTTTTTCACTCTTATTCATTAAAATTAGTGATGAGACTTAGGTTTGATTACTTAATTACTTTTGCATGATGTTTAAATAATATAAATGTGTAATAAATTACATAATAAGGGGTGAACCCTTTATTTTCTTGTCAAGGATTTAAACCGTTTTCATCTGGAGTTTGCTAAGGAAATGTAAATCACCATGCCATTCTCTCCATCCTCCTAGGTATATAATAAAATTCAAATTGACAATGATGAAATTGTTAAAATAACATTAAGCACAAACACAGAGGACAACGTTTTAATTTTTGTTTGGTACATTTGTGAATCAAGAGTAACATGGCTCTTATATTTGACTTGGTGACATAAATAAACATGGAGGCCAACATTTTCATATTTGACGTCTTACAAATTGCATTACGTTATGCCATTCATAGGACAAATCTTGTTGAATTCAAGATGTGCCAACCTACAAGCTTCACAGAAGATAGACTTTAATTAGTTTCTTAACATAGGGGAAAGATTGGATTCGTAAAATTTTCTATATATTTATAACTGAATCAGGCTCTTTGTCAAACTTTAGCGAAATAATTAATTAAGAATTAAGAATTTATTTTTTTAATAAATATTGAAAATAATAATGACTATTTTCTATCAGCCCATCATGATAATAATATCATTATACATATACATACATACATATATATATATACACGTTATTTACATTAATCTATAAAATCTGTAAAATTCTTTTGTGTAATGGATTAATTAATAATTTTGGTAGTTGACAAGGAATGCATGATACAATTTTGACGTGATATTTGATGTTCATCATGTTGTTGGCAAAACAACTGAGACATATATATTTGCATATTCGATTTAAAAATATTTATTTATTATAATTGAATGGCTAACACTCAATATAACCTTAGCTTAAATGGATTAAATCTAAGTTTAGCAAACCTCCGATATTAAGTTACTTGAAATTAAGCAGATATGAATATGATATTCTCAAGCTAAATGAATTATTTACCAACTGATCTTTTCTTACGGCAAGAACCCAAATAAGTTTTGTTTTTTTTGCTTTTTTGTTGATTATATAAAATAGTAGTGACTAAATAGCTTTTATATTTAATTAGAGTCGAAGATGCCAGATTAAAGTAATAGGGATTCAAATCTTGAAACGCCTTTCTTCATTCATGCACTTCTTGCATTCCATGGCTAGGGTGTATAAAATAAGCTACTAGTCAAAGGCGGCCGTGTGATACAGTGAACAACTCTCTATCTCATGTCCATCGTTGGATTATCAACAAATTTTAACTGTAGCACAAATTAAAAATGAGAACGAAAGAATTTATGAGTCATTTGGTATTGGTGTTGATTGTGATTTTTAGTTGTAATTTTTATATATTTGTATTAATTTTTGTGTATTGTCTTCAATTTCTATATTGTATTAGTGTGTTATCTTTTTCGATTTATGTGTTTAACAAAATAAAAAATTAAAACACAAAACTAAAATCGGCTTTGTTTGGTATTATTATTATTTCTTGTTTTTGTTTCGGGTTTTTAAAAATATAAAAATTAATAAAAATAACACAGAAATCGAAAAGATAACATATTAATATATTACAAAAACCTATAAAATAATACAAAAACTAATAACAATATCACATAAATCAATATATATATATAAATAAAAATAAAAATAAAAAATAAAAACGAAAAGTGATACCAAACATCTGCGTTATTTAACTAAAAAGAGTCCTGAAGCTATTTGTTATGGTAAGATATTCAGATATGACATTATAAGAGATGATATTTGGAGAGGAATAAATGGAAGTCGCATGCCCGGAGTAAAAGGAGGCAAGTCCAGGTGAAGACAATGCGAGGAATACAAATAATAATCACAATCTCTTATTGAGTCTTTTCCTACTTGTTTTCTGGTCGTTTTGGACTTTGATATAGATTATATGTAGTCAGTATATCAGTTTGATTATGTAATCATCGACAGATTCATGACTTCTTTGTTGGTATATATTATATACAAAGGGAAAAATTACATATTATTTATTTTAATTATATATTTATTTTATATAAAAATAGTTATAAAAATCATGGATGAAATACCATATAGTCAGACTCTATATACATAACATACGATTTAAACATTTAATTAAGAAAAGAAGAGGTTTTGATTTAAAATCACAAAGTGCAAGCACTAATCACCATTTAACATGTGACCGAAGCAATGATTCATCATTAGCATCGAGTAATTTAGTTCTTAACCCAAAAAAAAAAAAAAGGTTGAACATGGCAGAGTCTGATTAGATCCCACCTTATATTTATTATCACTAAACACCACTTAAGAACCAACTAGTAGGGAAAACCAAAGCCTTCTCAACAAACAAGTGATAAAACAAAGCTGCTCGCCTAGACCAAACAATGTACCACTAATCTCCACCTCCGCAGCCAACAAAAAATTGCCAAGTGTCAACACTAAACAATTAACCTGTCTGGGTGCATGGTCTTATAATTATAAGGTCCCAGCAATCTTTCAGAGGAGAAGAAGGTAGAGATTGGGAAGGGGCAATCAAGCTTTTTAGCATCAAGGAGAGGCCAGGATTGCTCACAAATCCACGATAGGGTAAACCCAACAACACCTCCTTATCCTATCTCTCTTTTTCTTTTAGATTGAAAACATCCATAAGATTTTCTCCTCTCTCTCCCTTATAAAGTCACTTTCTTTCACTCCTCTCTGTTTTCCTTTGCTCTTATTCTCCTTTCATTTCTCTTGCTATCTCATTCCTGCTTATGATACTCTTCATTATTGTCCAATCTATTCGATAACATTGATTTCTGAAATGGGTATCTGAAACTTTTTTGTTTTCAATATATATATATATATATATAGCGTTTTTCCTGCTTCGGATTCTTTAGTAAATCAAGAAAAGACATGGCCCCAAGGTCTAGCAAAGGCAAGTCAAATAAAACCAAGGCGGAGAAGAAAAAGAAAGAGGAGAAAGGTAATTTTTCTTTTTCTATTCTGTTTTTCTTCCAATTTTCACTATGAAGTCTATACCCTTTTTTAAATGATTTTTTCTCCTCAGTTTTGTACTGATGTCACTCTTTTCCTCATTAATTTTCTTGTCTGCGCAGTAGTCCCCACTGTTCTTGACATTACTGTCATCACACCTTATGAATCTCAAGTGGTACTAAAGGTAGGATATACATATATATACATACTTGGAAGAAAATGGAGAATCTGATTGGGTTTAAGCAGTAGTAAATAGAAGAAATTTGGCTCACTCTGTTGAAATGGGATCTTTTTTGAAGGGTATCTCCACTGACAGGATACTTGATGTGAAAAAGCTCTTGGCTGTGAATGTAGAGACATGCCATCTCACAAACTATTCTTTATCGCACGAAGTAAATATCCTCATTTTTCTAGTTTCATACTGAATATCGCTTGCATGATTTTGCAAATATTATCAAATTGATTGAGAATATACTTTGGTTTATCAGGTAAAAGGCAAGAGATTGGGTGATAAAGTGGAGATCGTTACTCTCAAGCCCTGTTTGCTCAGAATGGTTGAAGGTAGGTGAAGCCTCAGCCACCTTGTCTGGCCTCTAGCTGACACATTGAATATGATATATGATTTTTCTAAAAAAGAAAAAAGATATTTACCTTTTTGGGGCCATTCAGTTCTTTTGGTCAGGGAATTATAATTTTTTTAAAAATTATTTTCTTTATATTTGTCATAATAAGAGGACAAAACTAAATGAAACATATACATGTTGTGAAATGACATCAAATAATTAGGCTTGTTTGGTATGGTTTTGAATTTGTGTTTTGTTAAATATAGAAATTGAAAAAGATCACACACTAATACAACACAGAAATCGAAGATAGTATACAAAAATTAATACAAATATATAAAAATTACAACTAAAAATCACAACTAACAGTAATACCAAACGATTATTTAGTTAATTTGATATTGATGTTGGTTTTAATTTTTTATTTTAGTTTTTGTGTGTTTGTATTAATTTTTGTATTTTTATATTTTTTTTGAGTTTTTGTATTGTATTATTATATTATTATATTATTATTTTTGTGTTATTTTTTTTTTCACTTTTTATTTATAAAAAAAATAAGAAATTAAAATATCAAAGGGAA
>JAOXYD010000001.1:9854282-9866352 GCA_028565735.1 Pinacopodium congolense | reverse complement strand
TTTTTATTTTTCTTTGCAGCATTAGAAATAGTAGTACACCCTAGCTCTTTGTGGCATCGACCTTGACTTTCTCTAACCACAGAAATCGAAGATAGTATACAAAAATTAATAAAAATATATAAAAATTACAATTAAAAATTACAACTAACTGTAATACCAAACGATCCTTTAGTTAATTTGATATTGATGTTGGTTTTAATTTTTATTTTAATTTTTGTGTGTTTGTATTAATTTTTGTGTTTTTATGTTTTTTTTTTTGAGTTTTTGTATTGTATTATTATATTATTATTTTTGTGTTATTTTTTTTTCACTTTTTATGTATAAAAAAAATAAGAAATTAAAATAGGAAAGGGAATGAAAACCAAACAAGCTTTATATTGGTAAATCAAAGGGGGTTAGCTTATGAGTTTGGTTTGAAGTAGAATTTGGCTCTTCATTCCAATTTGATGAAGGCTAACAACCTATGAAATGCATTACTTGTTGTGGGGGCACCATAGAAATTTCAGGAAGGAATTATGGGAACGTGTATGACACGTGAAGGCGAAGCAGGTATTTTGGCCTGGACAAATAATTCAAGAAATAACGTTGGTTTATATTTTCTTTCTGCTTTTGTACCTGACATGACTAGTAAGTCCAGTACACAAATCAATGCACCAGCTCACTTTCCATACATGAATATGAATACCGACACTATACAGTACAATATACGATTCTTTTAATTAGTGAATACCTCTTTGGTAAATCTAGATTATATACTTGCATATAATCTTTTATAGTTAATGATTTACTAATCTGAAAATCAGAGAAGAGATTTATTCATGTTAATAATCTTCCTTGTAAATAAGTATTGAAGCTAGAAATTTTACTATTGAAAAGTAAATTAAGCATTGTTTAAGATTTGTCTTATCTGAATTTGATTTCATATAATTTTATAGGATAAAATCATATCCTATTTTTGGCTGTACTAATTGCACCTTTTTTTATGGTCCCCCATTCATATATCAAACGCCTAGTCTTGTCCTATTAAAGGATTTCCAAGCAACCAAAAATCATTAGTACTTTATATATTACGAAGATCTTATTTGCTGGTAAATCTAAATGGAACCTAAAAAGATGAGCATGCCATTTTCAGAACCACCACCAAACTTCACATGAAGAATCTTCCTTCATATGGTATGCTAATGATGCTAATAAGATTGTGCTCAGCTTTAATAAAAAAAAATTGTTTTTGTTATGTTTTTTAAGTGTATATGGTTCTGCAGAAGTAATTAAGGGGATATTTAATTTAGTTTTTGTATTTTTATATTTTTGTGTTATATGAGGATGTTATTTTTATATTTTTATTTAATTTTTGTGTTAAAAAAAAACAGAGAGATCAGAAACTTAAATCACAAATAAAGCCAAACATTTTTCAATATTAGTATGTTATTTTTTATTTTAATATTATTCCATTTTCGTGCTTTAATTTAATATAAAAGCATTGGTATTATTTTTCATAATTTCAGACGCAAATAGGATTTGGTGAATTTCACGTGCTATGAATGTCTCGTGTGTACTTCGCGCGTTTGGGTTTTTATATTAGACAACTCCTTTAATTTACCACTAACTCCTGTTTTATATAAATAAATAAAGTGCCAATTCGTTTACCTTTTAACAAATACCCAATATTTCTTAGTTATTTACACCCCTGCCACTCCACTTGCACAGAGGACTATGCCGACGAGTCCCACGCCGTTGCTCACGTGCGGAGGCTCCTCGACATCGTCGCCTGCACCACCAGGTTCACCAAACGACAGTCTACGTCCCCGTCGACCAAAAAGAATAATCCCAACGGTAAGCCTCCGCCGAACTCACCGGCAACCTCAGTCAGCAATGGGCCCCGAATTCCATCATCTCCCACGACGACGAAGAGCGGAGTGCCGCCACTTCGGACGGCGTCGGTGGCATCGGAGAGTTTAGACATGGTGGCGATTCATCCGACTCCCAAGCTCTCCGAATTCTACGACTTCTTCTCTTTCTCTAACCTTACTCCTCCAATCGTCAGTAAGTATCTTACTACATCGTGTTCAAAATTTTATATATTTGTTGTTTGGCTGCTAAGAATACGACGGAAAATGTACATTTTGGTTTTTGGAGTAAATATAACAGTTATCCGATCGGTTAGCGACGTTAAGCTTTTCATTTCAATGAGTAGTCTCATGTAGCTTATTTGAGTTAGTTGCACTAATTTCTGACATTTACTTGACATCTTAAAAAAAAAATCTTGCGATTTAGATTTGAGGAGATGTGATCCTAAGGATGGAGAGCGGAGGCGTGAAGGCGACTACTTTGAAATTCAGGTTCATAATTGTTTATTTTTTGCTTTTCCATGTATGTAAGTTGTGAGCTTAGATATGATGCAAAGTTCTCTTTTTTCGTTGAGTTCTTACTCTGGGAATGGAGTTCACTGAAGCTACAATATTATTGATGTTACAGATCAAAATCTGCAACGGGAAGCTAATAAATGTGGTTGCATCTGTAAAAGGATTTTATGCAGTGGGAAAACAGTTTTTGCCGAGCCATTCATTGGTGGATCTTCTACAAAATCTCAGTCGGGCTTTTGCTAATGTGGGTATTCTGTGTTCCAGCCATTTTGCGTTGTTGTAATGGAGTCTGAAGTTATTGACAGGGGTGTTGTGTTGATGCAGGCATATGATTTGCTTATGAAAGCTTTTTTGGAACACAACAAGGTGATAAATTTATTGCATTTTCGTACTGAAGTTTGTCAGAACTGAAAAACTTATTGTATAGATTTTCTTTTGAGGTGAAATCTGAGGTCACATTTATTTTCCTTTCCAGTTTGGTAATCTTCCCTATGGATTTCGTGCAAATACATGGCTAGTTCCTCCATCTGTTGGTGATTCTCCTTCCAAATTCCCATCACTACCATCAGAGGATGAAAGTTGGGGTGGTAATGGTGGAGGGCAAGGAAGAGATGGTGAATATGACCTTCGACCATGGGCTACTTATTTTGAAATATTGGCTAGCCTGCCTTGCAAAACAGAGGAAGACAGAGTGGCTCGTGACCGGAAGGCATTTTTGCTTCATAGCCAATTTGTCGATGTCTCAATTTTTAAAGTTGTAGAAGTTATCCGGTGCCTTATTGATACTCCCACAAATGCAGTAAATTGTTCTTTGGATTCAATTTTATTTGATAAGTGTGTGGGAGACCTATCCATTGTTGTCAAACGTGACAATACTAACATCAACTCAAAGTCTGAAGTTAAAGTTGTCGGTCGTGTGCTATCTGGTGCCTCCGATAAGGAAGTTGTGCAATGGAACTTGCTTAAAGGAATAACAGCAGATGAAAGTGTTATTGTTCATGTGAGTACATTTTTTTCTCTCTTTGTCCAATATTCAAGAAACTAGTCAGTTTCAAATGCAGGTAGGCCTGGAAGCTCATCGATACAGGCAATGTGTGTCTATTTGTAGTAAATAACAGTACTTGGATGCATTACACGCTAGTTTCCTTTTATGGGTCATTTTCCTTTATACCTAGGTAGTTCAAACTCCACCTGCAGTCCTATCTTACTCTTTTCTTCCCAACCTCCCTTCTACTATGCATTGAGGATAGTTTTGTAGTTGAAAATTATGTACTTCCACAGACTGTGAACACAAATTATCTGATTTCAACACATAACCTGTTTAAGTCAAATGCAGTTCTTTTCTTGAAAAGGACATAAAGGTTAGAGGAGCTGTGTCTGAGTCATTGATATTAACATCATTAATGCCATCTAGATTATATGGTTATCTGAACCCTGCTTCCAGTAAATTGCTTGACAGCATGAAGATTACCTAATGTACTTGCTCTTGACTTTATTGAACATGTATGCTTTCAAGTGCTAAAACGGCACCACAAACTTTTCACAGGATACTGCATCATTGGGTGTTGTCATTGTAAGACATTGTGGATATATTGGGACAGTGAAAGTTGTTGGCAACTTGAAGACGATGAAGGGTGATACAAAAGATATTGAAATTGATGATCAACTGGATGGGGGAGCTAATGCTCTTAACATTAACAGGTCTGATTTAAAATCTCATTCTCTCCCTATCAGAAAGATTGTATTGGGCCACAGAAAACATAGCACTAGCATGTTAGGAGAATATGACTAGCAATTAACAGCAAGATCTCACTGTCAATTGTGCTTTAACTGATATGGGAAAATTCCAGATGCAAATCATACAAATTGAAAGATGGTGCTGTAATTTGTAAGATAAATTCGACTGTTTTACCTGTAAGAGCACTGGAGATTTCTGCTTCTGTCAACTGGATCCTTCTTATGGTATTATGACTAGTGAGCTTATAACTGGAGGGGAGAATTTTATCAGACTAGCTCTCCATATTCTTTCTCATACCTAGTTTTAAGATAACTTTTCATGGGAAAAACTTTAAAATGGTTTATATTGAATGGTAAAAAGCCTTAAATTCTTTATAAAATGAAAATTTCAAGCAAGCATTCCAGTTAAATCCAATGCTTTCAATATTTGCTATTGACCTAGAGGGTTCAAAACTCAATGCAGCTTGAGGCTTGTTCTTCATAATTCTTGTGACACTGAATCATCTGGGATCCAGTCATCCATCTCTACTTTGGATGACCTCAAAGAATCTAGGATTCTTGTTCGACAAGTTATTCAAGAGAGTTTGATGAAGTTAGAGGAGAATCCTTCTTCTTCAGAGAGGTCAATTAGGTGGGAACTTGGTTCATGTTGGTTGCAACATCTGCAAAAACAGGAAACCCAAACAGATGTGAGCTCTAAAAGCTTTGAGGGTGAAAATGATACTGAAAATACTGTGAAAGGTCTTGGAAAGGAATTTAAATTTTTGAAGAAGCGAGGCACGAAACCTAACATAAGTGGTACATGTGATGACAAGGACAATGAAATAGCTCTTCGCATGGAAAGCATGGGAATTGATGTAGGACATATTGGGTCTGAAGAAACCAGCCATGGGAATGAATTGAAGAATCTAATTTCTGAAGAGGCATTCTTGCATCTGAAAGAAACGGGAACTGGTCTTCACACAAAGGTCCTGAGAGGCACTCCTTTTTTTTTTTTTCATTGGATTCTACAATTGTCGATTTTGTTTTTCTTTTGGTAGGATACTCTCATGTCTTTTTTAGCTCTAACTGTGTTACTTTTCCTCTTGGGCAGTCGATCGCTGAACTTATCCATATGGCACATAAGTATTATGATGAAATTGCTTTGCCGAAACTGGTAACTGTATTGATGTCAAGTACTTGTGCCAATAAAATCACATTTCATCTGATTTATAGCTTATGCTATCTCTCGTACTTACATTAGGTAACAGACTTTGGCTCACTTGAGCTCTCCCCAGTTGAAGGCCGCACACTGACTGACTTTATGCCTTTACGGGGACTAAGGATGTGTTCTTTGGGTCGTGTTGTAAGTAATTTCTCCTCGTATTATCCATCTCCTCTCTATCTCTCCTCTAAACATGCAAATTTGTGTGTGTGTGTGTGTGGAGTTCCGTATTTGGAAGTTCTTAAGTGTAAAGGCATCATTTTTATTTTTCTCTGTTTCTTTCTTCTTGTTGTCAGGTTGAACTTTCAGAGAAGCTTCCTCATATAAGATCACTTTGTATCCACGAGATGATTACACGAGCTTTTAAACACATACTCAAAGCAATTATAGCATCAGTTCCCAATGTAGCAGATTTAGCTCCCATCATTGCTTCATCCCTGAATTTCTTACTTGGGTGTTCTCTTGTGGAAGATAATGAATATGTAAAAGATGATGCCCTGAAGTTGAAGTGGTTGCAAAGTTTTCTTATTAGAAGGTTTGGATGGACATTAAAAGATGAATGGCAGTGTCTAAGAAAGTTCTCAATTCTCCGTGGACTTTGCCATAAGGTACTGGTTGATTTAATTTGCTTCACTATATGTAGCCGCTTACTGTATCCTAAGAATAATTATCAATAAAAAATGTTGTGCAGGTCGGGCTGGAGTTGGTACCTAGAGATTATGACATGGACTGTCCTAATCCTTTTAAGAAGTCTGATATCATCAGCCTTGTTCCAGTTTGCAAGGTGCAAATTTTTTCACATATAACTCTTTTGTTCTATGTAGGTAGCTAATAGTAATCCATGTGAATTACATAATTTCAATTTTGTTCACAGCATGTAGTATGCTCATCAGCAGATGGTCGAACTTTATTAGAGTCATCCAAGTTAGCTCTTGATAAAGGAAAACTAGAGGATGCTGTTAACTATGGAACCAAGGTATTAACCCTTTCAATATCCACAAATGGTACAAGTTATCTATATCCAAAGAGAGTTTCTTCTAATCTCATCTCATCTTCTGATTGTATTGAAGGCACTAGCAAAAATGATAGCTGTTTGTGGCTCCTACCATCGAACTACTGCAGGTGCTTATAGTCTTCTAGCTGTAGTTCTTTACCACACTGGAGATTTTAATCAGGTAAACTAACTTCTCTGCTGTATACAAGACTGAGTTATTTATTCGATATGTTTTACTTGCATTTGCATGTAAACAACATTTATCTTTAAACAAAGATAACATATTAGATCTGTAGAATGTATAATTTTAATTAAACATGGACTTTATTCCCTTAGATTGTTATGCAATAGTAGGAAACTCAGAGGTTAGTGGACTGTCAAACAGATGCTTATAAATATATCAGATTTGGATGTTCTAGCATAGAAGCTATTTGGCCAAAAAAAAAAAAAAAAAAAGGGAAAAACAAGATTCCACTACCTTGGCATGTATTAAACTGTTGGCTTACTTGATGCAAGAAAGGTCATGCTGACTAATTGAGTGCAGATATGTTGGTGAATTCACTAAATGTTAATCTCCTTTTCAGGCAACTATATATCAACAGAAGGCTTTGGATATCAATGAGAGGGAACTTGGGCTTGATCACCCTGACACAATGAAAGCCTATGGGGATCTTTCTGTTTTCTATTACCGCCTGCAGCACATTGGGCTGGCTTTGAAGTGAGTCATTAAGCCGGTCCTTTGTTGAGCTTGTCATATATTTTCCAGCCATTCATGTGCTTTTCAATCTCTACTTGGCTGGATTCAGAGGGATTATGTACAAAGTCAAGGAAAATTGACCTATTATCTTTATTTATTTATACAAGCAACCAACTATTTTCATGGAAGCTGGATTTCCAGCCATTCTTTCTCTATGTTTGAATTGCTTAACACCACCTGTAGTTATTTTTTCTACGTCTTTTTGTGCAATCATACTCTTTGTTTGATTCAATTATTTTCTTATCACGATATTTCCGATTACAGTTTTTTGATTCTTTATGCTACATAAGCTCTCTAATCGATGATAAATAAATTTGGCAGATATGTAAACCGTGCCTTGTTCCTTCTCCATTTTACTTGTGGATTGTCCCACCCTAATACTGCTGCAACATACATCAATGTGGCAATGATGGAGGAGGGTATGGGGAATGTTCATATTGCTCTCAGATATCTTCATGAAGCTCTTAAGTGCAACAAGAGATTGTTAGGAGCAGATCACATACAGGTCTCTCTCTCTCTCTCTAACACACACACACTTAGTTTTTTTTTTCCCATGCTTTTGCTCATATTGAAAAACCAAAGGGATTGAGAAAATCTTGATGCTGATTTCTTTTTTGTTTTTCCACTTGCAGACAGCAGCAAGCTACCATGCAATAGCCATAGCTCTTTCATTAATGGAAGCATATTCCTTGAGTGTTCAACATGAGCAAACTACACTCAAAATTCTTCAAACAAAACTTGGATCAGAGGATCTCCGTACTCAGGTAATCGGAAAGTACAGACTCTTGGACCATGTTACATCACTTGTTAGTTACCTTGGTACATTGGAGGTATGCCAAAATTCTAGAGGGCAAAGCCTAAGGACCATATCCGTTCCCCATCCTGAAGGCCATGGATAATGTAGTTAATGCTGCACATAATATTTGGTTTTCCTTTTCGTTCTTTATGCATAATGTGGGTGTGGGGCTGCATTCTTTTAACAGGATGCTGCTGCTTGGCTTGAATATTTTGAATCCAAAGTTCTTGAACAGCAAGAAGCTGCAAGAAATGGAACTCCTAAACCAGATGCATCTATTGCAAGCAAAGGCCATCTTAGGTACTGATATGTTATTACTTGTATTTGTATGTGCAACTATATGCTGGGGTACCAAGGCCTGTGATCTTTATTGCAGTGTATCAGATCTATTGGATTATATTAGTCCGGATCAAGATTCTAGAGGAGGTGATGTACATAGGAAACAACGCCGTGCAAAGGTATTAGATCTTCACCTTGCTTGTTACATGATTGTGCTAAGTCACTATGGCAAGTTAAGCTTTGGAACCAGATATAACTAATATACCATGTCAAAAAGCAACAAAGTATCGACAATTTGACTTTGTTTTGCCCTTTATAGAAGAGAAAAACTGACCAGTTTCACGTTCATAAGGAATCAATCCAAAACCCTGCTTGGTGGAGTCTAAAGTAACATTAGTCAATTTCTCAAAGTACTTAGAACTGGTTATTATTTATAATTGGTTATTACAGTAGAGAATATGCTAGATTTGCATAATTGGAAGATAGCACTTATCCAGGTTGTGGAATTGGAGAACTTATTTAGTTTCTTGCTTCCATTGTTGCTCTTCTGAGAAGGATTAATGGATTTACTAAGAATATATACAAAGAGCTATTACAATTTTACAGCACGCCAACTTTGGTTTACATTTCACAACTTGGGGACAACAGAATGTGATTCTAATCTTCCTTAATAAAAAATTTCCAGATACTGCAGATTAATGATAAAACTAGTCAAGCCGATCATCCGGTAATAACTGAGGATGTGATGATCCTTGATGACTTACATCATGACTATGTTGAGAAAGTAAATGTGGACTTGGTTCATGGTGATGGTCCTGATGGAGAAGAAGAAAATGATGATGTTACTATAGACAGGTCAACAGTTTCAAGTGAAGAAGTTGAAGAAACAACTTCAGATGAAGGATGGCAAGAGGCCAATCCAAGAGGACGATCGGGAATTAGTACTGGCAGAAAATCTGGTATCAGGCAACCATCTTTGACAAAGCTAAAAACAAGCGGTAAGGAGTACACAAATTTTAAAGGAAGCAATTGCAGACATGAAATGATTTCTCCTCCCAAGAAAACATCTAATGGGAGTCCCAAAACTGAATTGCCACTGAAACAAAAGCGAAATGATGCTAACAGTGGTTTGGAGGGTTCAAAGAAACTGCCAGCAAAAGTTTGTAACTCTAAATTTTCATCTGGCTTGGGAAATCTTGCTGCCATTGCATCTAAATCTGTGTCTTACAAAGAAGTAGCTGCTGCACCACCAGGTTCAGTTTTAAAGCCATCAGCAGAGGGGATAGAAGAGTCAAGTAAGATTAAACTCGAGACCCAGTTATCCAGCATTCCAGCTGAACCATCAAAGGAGGAGGAAAGCAGTAATTATGTTTTTGATAATATATCGGGTGATGATGAAGTGGAGGTGACTCGGAAGAAAGGAAATGAATCAGGAATATCTGTTCTTGAGCTTGAGGAGACCTCTTCTGACCAGGAGAAGTCGATGGAAACTAATGGAAGCAAGCTTTCAGCTACTGCTGAACCATTTAAACCAGGAGTTCTCCCCGTTGTTCACCCACTAAACGTGGTGGCTGTGACAAGTATTTATGATGTTAATGCTAGTCAAGGTATGCTTGCACCACCAGTGTCACCTCCTATTGCTGCTAGAGTTCCCTGTGGACCTAGGTCACCTCTGTACTATAGAGCCAATCAAGCTTACCGAATGAAACAGAGTTTCTTGAAACAACGATCCTCTGCTACAGTACCTCCCAGAAGCATGAACCCAAATGCACCTGAGTTTGTCCCAAGGAGAGCTAGTCAAACGCATCCTGTAAGTGAAGATACCATTGTTCCAACAAATGCAAACCCTTTGTTTGAGGCAAGCAAGGCTGAAGAGCATAAAATCAATAAGGAATCCAGCAATAACGTGAACTATAGTTCTGAGAAAAGCAGTGCGCAGTCTGACAAGGAAGAACTTGCAAGGCATATTCTGCTCAGCTTCATTGTGAAATCAGTTCAGCACAATGTTGATTCTGGAAAAAAGCCCGTATCCATTGAGAAGAAGTTTGATGCCTCAAAGAATACTTTTGATAAAATTGCAAAAGACAGTGCAATAATAAAAATATTCCATGGGAATGAAGGGAAGACACACGTTGGTACTCAATCCAATGATCATGAGCAGCTGAAACCTAGTGTGAATAAAAACAATGGTGATGGTGATGGGTTCATAGTTGTGACAAAGCGGAGAAGAAATAGACAGCAGTTCTCAAATGGAGTACCTGGGCTGTACAATCAGCAGTCAATCTGTACTTCTGTTCGGTGAAGAATGACAAAAGCAAAGCAATTAATAATAAAGGTGCTGCCTTTCTATCTGGTTTTAGTGAAGCGGCCTTATTCTCTAACATATTAAGCCATGATAGGAAGAGAAGTTTGATCATATGAGCAATGTAGAAATTTATCATAAGCGTCTTCTTATATATCATGTACAAACTGAGGTTTCATCTTGTTCAAAAATTTTATTGAAACAATAAAGGCTCATTGCCAATTTTATGGAACCTCTACTTTTCGTGGCTTGTGTCTCTGTTTTTCTAGCCTTCTCACAAGTTCTTTTTAGTGGAATCCAGCAGAATGTAACCTCAGCTTCATGTGAAGATTGGAGAATTCTCACCATTTGAGAAGTATCATTAATATGCACGAAAACTTATATCCATGCCCCATTATGCTATCTGAAAAAATAAAATTGTCTACTTTAGCTGCTAATTTCTTATTTCCATTCTCCATATTATGCTATGTTGGGTAGAATTTTTATGTTTAGAAGTGTAACCAAGAGACAATAATTCCTTGATATATTTACTTATAAGTGATATATATCTATATATATACATGTTGAGAAGTCCCCAGATCTTGTACTTTTTCAAGATCAATAGTATTGTTACATATCATATATTATTTATAACTTATAACATTCCTGTTGAAGTTAGAACATAAATATTAATCATACTCAACTTATCATAAATATAATTGACTTGAAACTTATTTAAAGTTTTTGTAAATATACTTCCTAATCGTTCTCTAGCATTTAAATATCTCGTGGAGATTAAATTCTAGTGTACTTTCTCACCAATGAAATGATACTTAATTTCAATGAGTTTATTTCGTTAATAAAATATAAAATTAGATGTAATATAAAGAACAACCTAGTTATCACACTTTAATACTACTGGTGTCAACACCTTAAAACCAACTTAAGTCAAGAGCTAATGAATTCATATTATTTCACCCATTAATTATGTAATAGCTTGGTATTTATATTCCACACTCGAGCAAGACATGACATTTTGTTTTTTACTCTTCCATGAGACCAAAGGTCCTTTAATAAGCACAACCTTGGAAACAGCTTAATCTACATTCGAGAAGTGCTTGATATTATTATGTCCATGATCTTCATACAATATACAACGTCTAGAAGTTCCCTTTAAATAATAAAAAATGTTTTAAAGCTACCTAATGATGAGTTATTTGAGAAGATATAAATTGACTCACAATATTGATAGAGGATCTAATATTAGAACGAGTCATTGTCAAATAATTCAACTTCCTAACCAATCTTCTATAATTCTTAGGATCTTTAAATATGTCCAAATTAGGAAGCATTAGGACACTACATAGCTTAGCTCCTAATTTTCTTGTCTCTGTTAATAAGTCAATAGGGGTGCATTCTATTGAATTTTAATATGATGATTTTATGTGATTTCGCTGTTATTATAATGCCAAAATGTCTAACTTATATTCATTATGAGTTGAAATGTAGGTATGAACCTAAAGACAAATTTTAGTTGAAACAAGCCAATATTGCACAAAGGAATTAAAATTTGGACTTTCAACTATTAGTATCAATGGCATTGATAATAGTTTAGAAATTGCCCTTAAAGCCCAATGTCAAGCACTTCAACATCGAGTT
>JAOXYD010000001.1:9840483-9850863 GCA_028565735.1 Pinacopodium congolense | reverse complement strand
TTATGCACATGATCTCTTATAAAATGATGCCTTATTTCAATATGCTTAGTTCTTGAATGTTGAATTGGATTCTTGGTGAGGCAAATGGCACTAATATTATCACATCTAATGGGAATGTTTGCCATTTCTAAACCATAATCTCTAAGTTGTTGCCTAATCCAAAGAATTTGGGCACAATAACTATCAGTCGCTACATATTCCGCTTCGGCGGTAGATAAAGCAACTGAATTTTACTTTTTTCTAAACCAAGACACTAATGCATGACCAAGAAATTGACAAGTACTGGAAGTACTTTTCCTATCTAACAAACTACCGGCATAATCCGCATCCGAATAGCCAATCAATTCAATGAATGCATTCCTAGGATACCATAAACCTAAAGATGATGAACCAACCAAATATCTCAATATCCTCTTTACGGCTATTAAATGAGACTCCTTAGGGTTTGATTGAAATCTAGCACACAAACATACACTAAACATGATATCAAGTCTACTAGCTGTTAAATATAACAAACTACCAATCATACCTCGATATTGCTTGACATCCACCGATTTACCTTCTTCATTTTTGTCTAACTTGGAGGAGATGCTTATGGGTGTGCCAAGTGGCTTGGTTTGATTCATCCCAAATCACTTAAGTAGCTCCTTTGTGTACTTTACTTGATTGATGAAAATACCATCCTTCATTTGCTTGATTTGGAGTCCAAGGAAGAAATTCAATTCTCCCATAATGCTCATCTCAAATTCCCTACTCATACACTTAGCAAATTCTTGACATAAAATCTCATTAGTAGCACCAAAAATGATATCATCAACATAAATATGAACAATTATCAAACCATCATCATTTTCCTGTTGATTCTGTTATTATAGAGGTTGATTTGGAGGTTCTTAGCGCTCGGTCTACGCTCTTGGAGCTTAAATGCGGGTCGTTTGGGGCCTGGAGAGTTGATGGGTCGGGTTTGGTGCGTGAGAGGCGGTTTCGGTGCTGATGGGTCGTCTGGTGCTCCCGTGAGCTTTTGGACTATAGTCCGGAACGTTGACGGATCGGCTTGAACAAAGGTGGTGTTGGAAGAGTTTGATTGGTCGGACCCAAAGGTGGCTTGGTTTTGGTGTTGGTTCATGGTGGCTGTGTTAGAAGGGGAGGCCATGAGATCGAGGCATGAAATATTCAGAAATTCTAATGTTTTTCAGGTACGGAGTTGGTGGAAGAGGGAGAGGATGGCTGGGGTTTTAAAGGGTTTACGTAAGAGCTTTTGCTTTTTTAAGTTTTGGCGATGGCCTTGTGAAATTTTGAGGAAATTTGTGTGCGGAGTCTTCAATGTCAACAAATGGTATGGAAAATGAAAGAAAGTTGCATATATTTTCTTCAATGTGGTGGGTCATGTCCTCCAGAAGAGGGTTGGCTTTTCTATGTGTAAATGGATGAGTTTAGGCTTTTTGTGTAGTCATTTGATTCTAATTCCCTTCTCAAGTGTTCTATTATTGCTATTATTTATGCTTTGTGTGCACGTTTTTAATGACCATAAGCTTATTAAGACAACTCTTCTCATATGTTCATTCATCAATTCATATGCTACTTTAAGAGGCCATAGAAAGAAATTAAGATGAATATTTAAGTGAAGCATTTGAAAACTTAATTCCTGTTCGGACACTGCTTTCAATTGGAACAATACTAAATTAACGAAAACAGTCTAACACAAATATTCTTCAAACAAATGAGGGTAAGAGATAACTAGAGTTTTGAATTACTCTTGTCAACGTCCGTCCAAATGGGCTAAGTTTGTTTGCATAATGATTCAGATCATTTCCAATTTCATGGAAAGAATGGTGTAGAAGCAAGATTAACAGTAATTGTAACAGTAGTACACACCAGAAATGAAGACTTGGGGAGGGGAGGGGAGTATTTGAAATTTGAAAAGAAGAAAGTGTGATATTCATAAATGAGGTGCGAGTGACAATGAATGATGAGTCATGCGGGATCAGCGGGCTGTGTTGGCATTGAAACAAGAAACGGAAAGGGTGAGACTTTGCAGACGCAGAGCAGCAGAAAGCAGAGACTCTTTCTGGACTGGTCAGATCTTCTGTGAATTCATAATTTATTGTTTTAAAGTCAAATGCTCTTGTACTCTTCTTCTGTGCATATGTTTTGTTTGTTGTGATGGTAAACTTCTTACCCTTTTCATCACTTTGCCTTTTCTCCTACGTTTGCGTGTGGGATTGCACTTTCTTATCATTTTCAGCTTCTTATGCTTTGGCCTCACCCTCGGTCTCATTTCTTTCTAGTTTCTTTACTTGACTCTTGTCCCACTACTTTTCCTTCGGATGATAAGGGCAACGATTTGGTTATTGCTGCTTTTTGACATTTATAGATGCTTATGTCTTTGTTCGTTCTTGTTGTGCTTCTATGATGTTTCCTAGCTATTACTCTTTCCTTAATTTTTGTTTTTCCAATTATATCTTAAATGAAATTCATCATGTACTTTCAATCAATTCATGAGCTGCCTAGCGAGTGAAATAGGCAGGCCCTTACTATAGATAACCACACAACTAACAGCAAATGAATAGATGTTTGCTTGAGTTCACATTGAGGTACATTACCAAAGACCTCCGCCATGTCATCAAGGTAATGAAGTTTAGTGACGACTGACACTTAATTGAAGAGTCTATACCTGTGTCTTACCTTTGAAAATTAGGAACTCTGAGTATGACCAAAGTGTGGTGACCTAAGGCTGCTAAGGAGGATTGCCCTAGTGACACACTTAAGAAAGATGAACAGGCATCAATCCCAATCCAATCAGCTGGCTCTTGTTAGAAGGACTCATCTCAAGAGATCCCCGAGCAAAAAAGCCTCCCTTCCTAACCAGCGCTGCCATCAGATAACCACCATATCTTCCCTTCCTAAGAGGGAGGTAATCCTTCAGAAAGACACTACTAACCAAGGTTGTTAATACTTTACCGATATTGACCGGTATCACCAGTATTACTGGTACCGGCCATAATCCAATACGGAATTGACATATTTTATATTGGATTCAAATACTGGTCGGTATCGGTCAGTATCGGTCGGTACCCAAAAAAATAAAAAATAAAAAAATTTTAATTTTTTTAAAAGGAAAATTTTATATTTTTGTCTTTTATGTTTAAAGTTAAGTTAAAAACTACACAATATAATACACTTATAGACTATTTTACAAATTTTATAAAATTAAAGAACTAATTTATAATTTTAAAAAATTATCCGAAAAGATACCAGTATTGACCGGTATCGGTACAGTATTATTTTAAAGACAAATCCGATACCGGTACCAATACGGTATTAAAAAACTTGTTACTGACTAAGCTTATTCAGCGATTCCTCTAGAGGATCCTGTTATTGGTTCTTCGGGTGCTCTTCTCTTATCCGGCACTATTATGGATGAAGTTCCTCTGTCGGTGGCTCCTCCTAGCCCAATTGCCTCCTTGGATCTCACTGTTATGCAATATGCTGCTTCTCATCACAATGCATCCTTGGTCCACATGAAATTAAGTGATTCTACTACCTCATCTGGCCGAGGAGAGCATTGTGAAATATTTAGTGTTTCCACGTCTATTCCTAGTAGCTCACCCCTTAAGTAGGCTACCGAGCATTCCACCCAGAGTAAAACTGGCTAGAAGACCAGACAAAAGAAAGCCATTAATCCCTCACCCCCATGAATTTTCTAGTTTGTAATGTTCAAGGCCTAAATTACCTTAATAAATAACAGGCCCTGAAGGATTTTATTTCTAGCAAGCGGCCTCATTTTGTTGGCTTAGTCGAGACCAAAATAAAGAAGGACATGTTTCAACGTGTTCTCTGTTTTTTGAATAGCCAGTGGGTTTATCTTAGTAACCATTCTGCACACTACAATGGGAGAATCATCATCTCTTTCAAACCTCTTTTACTCCAACTCTACTCTTGGCATTATTCCAACCAGTTTCTTCACTGCACCATGATGATTCTTCATTCCCAAACTACCATCTCTTTTATAGTAGTCTATGCCTCCAACTTGGAGTTTCAACGACAGCAAGCCACAGCCACCCAATCTACTCACCCTTGGATTGTGGCGAGGGATTTCAATTGCACCCTCCTTTCCTCTGAATCCCAGGTGCCTAGCCAGAGAATCCATCTTAGAACCAACCATTATAAAGCCTTGTTTCATGCTACTAGAGATTGTGAGTTGGTTGATTTAAGATATACTGGCAACCTTTTTACCTGGAGCAATAGGTAGTAGACACTCGTTTCATTTAAAGGAAACTTGATCATTGCCTTGTTAATGAAGCTTGGCTTTCTTCCTTTCTAGTTAACTATACTAATTTTGGAAGCCCTCTCACTTCAGACCACTCCCCCATCTTCATTTATGCTAAAGAGCTGACTTATATGAGGAAAGTTCCCTTTAGATTTTTAACAATCTCCTGGGACATCCCGATTTCACTACTGCAGTGGGACGTGGTCTCCACTCCTTGGTTAATGGTTCTTGGTCTTTGTAGCTGACACAAAAAATTAAGGTCGTCAAGAGAGAGCTAATCCATCTCCAATATAATTCTTGTAATCCTCTAATCTTGGCAAAGAATGCAACCAGGGATTGTCTTCAGAACTGGCAAGAGCACATAGCCAACTCCGCCTTTAATCTTACAACTCGTTGTCAAGAAGGTAAGGCTTTTAAGGATTATGTTGACTTTCTTCAAAATCTTCATTCCCAATTTATAAAAAAAATCCAGAATTTATGAGTCAAAAATGGTGATTGGAATACCAATTTTTTCTATAGATCTATTCAAGCTCGGCGCAACAAGAATAGAGTCTTAGGGCTACGGGACATAGAAGGGCAGCTGATTATTAAGTAAAAGGTGCTCAAGACTTTAGTCTTTAACCACTTCTAGCATACTCTTGGGACTACACTGCCCACTCCTCCTTTTCCTCTAGAATTAAGAACTCAGTTGTCCAATTCCATCCTAGGAGAGCTGTACAATTATCTCATCAAGGAAGTCTCAGAGGTAGAGATCAAGGATTCAATTTTCAACATCCAAGCGAACAAGGCTCCAGGCCCCAAAGACTTTAATGGCCATTTCTTTCAGAAGACGTGGCGTATGATAGGTGAATGGATAATCAAAGCTATTAAGGAATTCTTTGCAAGTGGTCATATTCTGTCTAAACCCAATAAGACTTATATAACCTTGATTCTTAAGACCTCTAATCCTTCCACTATAAATAAATATCGACCTATTGCTTGTTGCAACATAATCTACAAAGTAATTGCCAAAATTCTTGTAACTAGGCTCCAATAAGACTTATTGGCCATAGTAAACCCTGGTTAGACAGCCTTCATAAAGGGTCGTAGCATTGGAGACAATATCCTTCTTGGACAAGAACTCTTCAAGGGCTATTAATCACAGATGGGCATTAATAGTTGTGCTTTTAAAATCGATTTCATAAAAGCTTATGACTCCCTTGATTGGAAGTTTATGGTTTCTACCTTGCAGGCTTTTGGCTTCCCACCTTAGTATATTCAATGGATCAAGATGTGCATCACCTCTCTATCCTATGCCATCCTCGTTAATGGTGAGCCTACTTCCTTTTTTAAAGGTGCAAGAGGCATTCATCAAGGTGACTCATTATCACCTTATCTTTTTATTCTTAGTATGGAGGTCTTTTATAGATTGACTAAGCTCAACATCTCTCAGGAACCAGGCTTTAAATTCCACTATAAATGCAGAAATCTTGGCTTGTTTAATCTATCTTTTGTAGATGGCCTGTTGTTTTTCATTAGAGCCACACCTGCCTCTCTTAACCTCCTTCTCAATTTGCTGGATCAATTTCAAACCATCTCTAGACTCTTTTTTAACCCAAGGAAATGCTACTTCATGATGTCGATAGACTTTAGCTTGGCCATAGCCACCTTAGCTATCTCAAAAGGCCTAGCCATTCACTTACTTCCCTTCAAAGACCTTGGCGTGCCAATATCCACCAAGAAGCTCACTTCTTCGGATTGCTATCCCTTAATTGAATCTATCTACAAAAGACTAAACAGCTGGTGTAACAAAGCCTTATCATATGGCAATAGACTACAGCTTGTAATCTCATTCCTCATCAACTTATTTGTTTATTTGTACTCTCATCTGACTCTACCTAAAGAAGTCCTAAAAGGTATTGATAGGTTACTTGGGAACTTTCTCTAAGGTGGTTCTTATGGCAGGATTTGTAGCTCTAAGGTTAGGTGGACTGATGTCTGTTAACCTAAATCCTGTTGAGGACTAGGCATACCTTTCACTAGGATAATGATCTAAGCATTGCTCATCAAACGGTTATGGAGGATATGCACTGATAAGGAGAGACTTTGGGTTAAGTGGATACACCATTATTTTCTTAAAGGAGGAAGTATTTGGAGTGTTCAGCCAACTGCCAATGTATCCTAGACATTAAGTCAAATCCTTCAAACCAAAACCTCTATTCAAGAGAATATACATAACAAGATTGGGAATAGAGTGGAAACTTTTTTCTGGTTTAATGGTTGGCACAGCTTCAGGCTTCTTCACAAGCTGCAGGAATTTTCATCTCTGCGAGCTTTCATTCCTCTACAAACAAAAGCCTAGGAGTTAATTAGAGGTAACACTTGGCATTGTCCTTTCCACTCTTCCATAATCAGTAGTTGCTTCGTGGTCAATATACCAGACTGCCCCCTAATCCAGCCAAACCAAATACAATTCTTTGGATTCCTAACAAACAAGATTCTTTTACAACTGCTCCTTATAGGAAACTATTACAAGACCCCTTTCCCTCAGCAAGTTGGCACCGTCTAGTCTAGGATTCGTGCATAACCCCTTCCCACTCCTTTATATTGTGGTTGGCTATTAAGAAAAGACTTGGTACTAAAATGAGTCTCAAATTCAATATCAAAAACATACTTTGTGAGCTTTGTAACTCCCGTCCAGAAACCGAAGATCATCTCTTCTTCGGATGTGAATTTACTTCTTATCTTAAGCGCCTAGTCCTGCGTCTCTTTTGATTAACCTGGTAAGCTTCTTACTAGTCTTCAATCATTTCTTGGGCAACTATGACCAAATTCCAGACCAAAGGGGACAACCATCTTTTTAAGATATCTCTTGGAACTTTGATTTACTATATTTGGCAAGAACGAGATACTCAGCTACATGGTAAGGATGCTGTTAATATTATAGTTTTGGCTCAAGGCATTATCTAGAAAATTAAGGAGGCGGCAATAGTTCAGAACTTGAGAGATACTCTGTCTCGCGTCTTGTGCAGTAGCTGGAGGCTTTAACCTTTTGGTTCTTCTTTTCTACTAGTTGTTTGATGATTGCTTGAGGGCAAGGCGGGATAGACTAGTTGTTTTTGCTTCTTTGGTTGTTCTGTTGTCTGTTCCTTTTGAACTTGCGCTAATTCTTTTAATACATTGTTTACTTTTCGGAAAAAAAATCATGAGCTGCTGAGAAGCGTAAACGATTGAGTAACATTTTTCTAGACTTAGACTGGATGATAATAGAAAATTTCTTCAAATAAGAAAATAATTGTGTGCGACACCAAGAAATATGAAACTTTGAATATTCCATATTTATTTAATTAAATCATAATTTTATGTGGTACCATGAAATAGATATGTTGTTAATTTCAAGTTATAGGATTCTCTACTTCATATGATTAAAGAATAATTTGAAAACATATAAAGTCTAATAACAACGTTCTTTTAAATTTTGTAGCCATCGTCGGTAAGGTAAGGGCTTAACCTCGTTCATGCATGCGCGTTATAACGACTACTGAAAGATGATAGGTAATATAATTCTTGTCGTATCTATTATTTTTTAGATAATGTTAATCCTTTATATTTTGTGTATGATAATAAAATCACAAAAAATATTATAAATCAAAATATAATTTTTAAATAATAACAAATATCCAGCTTGCCCTTTTATTAAGTGATACACATTTTAGTTTATCACATCCATAAAACATTTTAAACTATTTTTATGTTTGCTAATGTATTAAAACCTATTTTCTATTGCAATTGACATCTTTTTTAGTTTTAAAAAAGATGAGTCAAACTTGATAGCAACCCAAAAAAAAAAAAAAAAGAGCATTGAGGGATATGCTACTCAATTAATTGAAACTCGATGATTGGTCATCCTAGTTAGTTATGTGTATATATATAAGCTATACTCATCTAACTTTTAAATTAATCACAGCAAATAATTTATAAATATGATGAATCAATATAGTGTCGATCCATCTGAAAACAATCTCCCAAGTCAGGTTATAGATGCCCTCGGTTTAAACATGGTTGAAGTAGGCCATTAGGTTAAAGTAATAAGGTTAGGCGTAGATTCTTCGACTGTTCTGCTTTTTCTATTACAAGTGAAACCAACCCAAATGGACATGTCAGTATTGTCTCCAAGTCCAACCAAAAGTTGAACTCACTTAAGAAGTCAACTAAGCTGCTCTTTACCAACTATCAAAGATGTGGCATTCTTGCAGCCTTTAGATCAATAATTAGATGGTCCCTGAAAGACCTCGTGATAAGTGGGTGCGCTGAAGTTGAAATTAATTACTCATCTTGACGGATTTCATAGTCCAATTTAAAACATAGATTTGTTAATTAACTTATTATTCAATATATGATTACTGAATTATTGCGTAATTTTAAAATGTTATTTAATACAAAAAATTAATCTCTGTAAAAATAGAAATAAGGATAATTGTTAAGTACTGCCCTACCCAAGAAGGTCTCCTTTTATCGTCTTTGTTAAAAGCAACCATGAAAGATCGAAATGCAGTGTTTATGTAAAAGAATAATAATTTCTCAAATGGTCCCACGTTCTAGTGGTCAGGATAGTGGACTCTGAATCAAGTAATATTTTCAACAAAAAAAAAAAAGAAAAAACAAACAAACTTTTAAGCAACAAAAGATGCCCAAGAGAACACTCAATCATACGGGTCAAGACTCATGAGTGGAGGACAACATCATTGAATGTGAAGAATAGGTTGATATAAAAACGGATTAAGTGGGATTATAGCTAAACTAAGATTCTCAATTTAGTACGTTAATCTTGCCTAACAACCCATCTAATTAAAGTTATTCTAAAGAACATGCGTGGATAATTGCCAGTATTCTAAGATCTATGACTCTTGTTCTCTTGAGGGTAGCTTTTGCTTTAGACATAAGAGTTAAGCATGTAATTTTGGTCTTGTTTCATCAGAAAGAAAGGGTTGACCTTTTCCTTTAAATAATCATTAAATCATGACTTTAAAAAAAATTATATAATAACAATATTAATTTATAATATGCATTGCATTATGGACTTAGCTGCATCACTGGGTTCACGTGTTTCTTGTTCACTCAATCTTGACCTCATGGCCCTTATATGGTGCTACAACCCATGGACAATTAAACTAAAGTCTCTAAAACTGGTCATGGCCCATTCCATAATATGCCCAATTTAGATGTTAAATTTTAATTAAAAAACATAAAATGAATTGGGTATATGCATACATACATATATATATATATATATATGGGCTTAAAATTAACAAAATTAAATGAAAAAGAAAAGTCTGTGTCTCCAGATGCACGGGTCAAGGCCGTCTCTCCTTGCCGCCGGCTTCCATGGTCGAAGATTGAAGTTAGAGGCACGTAGTATGACTCTCAGAGCAACTCATATCGACTACTCGATAGAGACGTACAACAACTTTTCTTTTTGGCCTTTATGAAGTTCCTTGCATGCTGGTGTTTAAGCTACATTACCATTTCGTTTTATATAACAAAATGAAAGAGCAAATGCATATAGAGAACGCTTTTAACTACACGGCCATCTACAGCCCACATAAATAATATAATATTAATATAATAATTATCATTTTTATATATTTATTAATATAATAATATTATTATATTATACATGACTATGGTCAATTGTAAATCGCCGGCTATTTAACCATATCCTTAGAAAAAAAAAATTGTAATCCAACAATAAAGATACTATGTGCCATTCGCATCACTCGAGAACTTGTCTCGTAACCTAATCTCTTTATATATATATATTTTTAATGTACAATTTAATTATTTTTCAAATATTTTAATTGGATATACAGCACTACTTCATATAAAATATAAGAAGACTCGGGAGACATAACTCCTAGTGGTTCTAAGAATATTAAAAATGGATCTGATTCGACCCGATAATCTGACCTGTTTGACCTGGACTATACCCGACCTGACTCGATTTGATAAAAAAAATCAACGATCCGAACCCGACCTGCACCCGACCTGACCTGAATCTGAACCCGATTTCATATGAACCCGAGATGACCCGAACCCGATCACACCCGAACCCGATTTCACCTGAACTTAAT
>JAOXYD010000001.1:9826112-9840383 GCA_028565735.1 Pinacopodium congolense | reverse complement strand
ATTTATAAGAACATTTAATAAACAATTATATAAATATATTCTTTGCATTTTCTAAATTTGTAATTCATGTATATTCACTTTCAATTTCTTAAAATATGTTTTTAATAATTAATTAACAATCTTTTTTAAAAGAAAAATAACCTGAACAAATTGAAGATGATTTCGGCGTGATCTCAACTTAAAGTTTGTTTTTTATCTATCATTCAAGTCAATTGTTTTTATATTGACTCGGTTAATAATACAATAACTTTGTCGTATTAAGTCTACACTAAAAATCAACAGGTGAATTGTGTATCCAACATATATAAAATTGCTTAGCTAGAAATTAGATTATGTTTATATTTCTCCTTTTATTCTTTTGGAAAAACTCTCCCACTTGGCCCGTGTGACAACTTGGTGATCCAACAATAAAACTTTAAGTGCACACCTTTACATTGAATTTATCAAGTCAGCCTTGACTGAATGAAGATGAACGAATCATGGTGGTCACAAGTTATTTAATAACACGATTCCTTCCATGTATCACTTATCAACTTAACTCATAAAACTATACTTGAGTAATCTGTAATTGTTATAGTATAGAAATAATACTTATATACAATATAATGTGGATAACAAATAAATGAGCAAAACATGAATGCAATTGAATTCATAAGTGTCATAACAATTCGAGTAAGTAAATTATATGTATATATATACATATATATTATGCTAATAAGGACTTATCTATAATGCCCATCCATTCAACATGACCACTAAATATTTTGGGCGTTAAGCTTTTAGTTAACGGATCTGCTATCATCAGATCATTACCAATATGCTCAATTGACACTTTACGTTTTTTCACTTCTTCTTATATAGACAAGTACTTCAAATCCATGTGTTTTGTACCATTCGAATACTTATCATTTTTAGAGAAGAAAACAGCTGCGAAGTTATCACAATAAATTCTTAATGGTCTGACTATATTGTCAACAATGTCAAAACCTAAGATAAAGTTCTGTAACCACAATCCATGAACCATGATCTCAAAGCATGCCATAAATTCAGCCTTCATAGTGGAAGTAGCAATGACAGACTGCTTACCACTCTTCCAAGAAATTGCTCCTCCAGCTAATAGGAACATATAACCAAATGTAGATTTCTGTGAGTCTTCATAATCGACATAGTCTAAATTTGAGTACCCTATCACTTCCAGATGATTAACTTTCTGTATGTGAGCACCTTGGTGTTTATAAATATTTAAGGATTTTCTTTGCAGCTTTCCAATGATCCATGTTAGAATTACTTTGATATCGGCTTAACATTTCAACGGCAAAACTGATATCCGGTCGAGTATATGTATGAGCATACATTAAGCTCCCAACTACTAACTCATAAGGAATAGATTCCATTTCTTTACGTTTCAAATCATTCTTTGGACATTGTATTTAACTAAACTTGTTCTCTTTTTAAATTGGAACTATCCCTGTAAAGCACTTTTCTATTTTAAATCTCTTTAATACTTTTTTGATATATCATTTCTGAAATAATCCTAACAATCCTTGTGATCTATCACGGAATATTTCTATTCCTATCATATAAGATGCTTCACCCATATCTTTCATTTCAAAATTATTAGAGAGAAAATTCTTTACATTATGTAATAAAGTCATATTATTAGTAGTAAGAAGGATATCGTCAACATATAGGACTAATATATGAACTTGTTCTCATTGACCTTCATATAGATATACTGATCAACAGTATTTTTTATAAAACCGTAAGACATAATAGTATTATTAAATTTCAGATACCATTGTCGGGAAGATTATTTCAGTCCATATATTGATTTCTTTATTCTACATACTAATTTTCCTTTCTTGTGGTTTTCAAACCTTCCAATTGGTCCATATACACTTCTTTTTCTAAGTCACCATTTAGAAAAGCGGTCTTTACGTTCATTTGATGAAGCTCTAAATCTTAATGAGCCACCAAAGCCATAACAATTCTTAAAGAGTCCTTATTTGAAACTGGAGAAAATGTCTCTTTATAGTCAATGCCATCATTTTGAGTGTAACATTTGACAACAAGTCTAGCTTTATACCTTTCAATGTTACCTTATGAGTCACGTTTGGTCTTAAAGACCCATTTATAACCCACTTACTTTGCTCCTTCTGGCAACTTAACTCATGTCCAGACTTTGTTGTCATCCATGAATTTCAACTCTTCTTTCATAGCATTGAACAACTTTTCAGAATTGTGACATTCCATGGCTTGTTAGAATGAGATTAGATCCTTATCAATGCTCAAGTCACATTCATGTTCAAGTGAGTAAATTTCATTGTCACTCGAAATAGCTAGTCTTCTCTGCCTCACAGACCTTCGTAGTGCTATTTCTTGTGGTATCACTTGATCATTTGTAACTTGTGCATCTACAACTGATTCTTCATTAACATGGTCAATTTGTGAAGTTGGAACATTAATTTGTTGTGCCGGTATGTTGCATATTCGCGATGCAACAAGCCAAACAACAACTAGGGAAACAATACTTTATTGAGGAGTTTCAACTTGATCATCTTCAATCTCTACTTTTCGTGGTTCCCCACTCCCGCTGATTTGACCATTCTCAATAAACCGAGTATTACCAGACTCAACTATTCTCGTTCTATGGTTGGGACAGTAAAATCTACACTCCCTTGACTTTTCAGGATAACCGATGAAATAACTATTAATAGTTCTCGCATCAAACTTCTTTTCACGTAGATTATACAGCCGTACTTCTACCGAACAACTCCAAATGTGAAGGTGTCGTAAAAGTAGGCTTCCTTCCTATCCACAATTCATAAGGTGCCTTAGGAACTGCCTTACTAGAAATCCTATTAAGCAGATACGCAACGATCTTTAATGTATGCATCCATAATGATAAAGGTACAGTACCATAACTTAACATACTCCTAACCATATCCATAAGAGTACGATTCCGCCAGCTAAACCATTTTGTTGCGGTGTACCAGGCATTGTATATTGTGCACATATGTCTCGACTTGCAAGAAACTTTGCAAATGGACCTGAACATTGTTCACTTCCATCAAAATTTCCATAATATTCACCACCTCTATCAGACCTCACTATCTTTACTTTTCTATCTAACTTCCTTTTTACCTCATTAACAAACAACTTTGGGATGTTCACAGATTGAGACTTTTCATGCAGTAGATAAATATAACTATATCATGAGTAGTTATCGATAAAGGTAATAAAATATTTTTCTCTGCCCCAAGAAGGAACGTCGAAAGGATCATAGATATCAATGTGTATTAATTCAATAATTCGCCACTTTTTATGTAGGATGCTTTGATATATGTTTGGTTTGCTTACCTTTGATGCAATCTACACATATATCTCAGTCAACAAAATTCAATTAAGGTAAATTTTTATTTTTCACTATCCTCTGTACCCTTTTTTCGGATATCTGACCTAATCTTTTATGCTACAAAAAAGTATAACACTCATTATGTGCACTATATTTACTTCATATAATATGATCAACATAATACAGAGATTCAGCAAACTCAACATCAAGATTGAAACGATATAAACAATCCATTAAAGTACTTAAACCATAATAGTACTTATCTTTATACAAAGAGAAAACACCATTTCCAATATTAAATTGAAATTTTACATCATCCAACTTTGCAATAGAAACTAAATTCCTAGCACATTCAGGAACATAAAGACACTTTTCTAGATCTAGGTAACACTTAATGTCTAAGATCAATCTGTATGTCCTAGTGTCATCTTTCCGTGTCTTCATTTTATTCCCTATATATAAGAACTTTTCAATTCCGTTTATGATTAGGATTGAAAGTAATCCCTATAAAACATGTGACACATGAGTAGTTATATCAGAATCTAACCACTAGATATTATTAGGCACTTTAATAAGGTTAGATTCAAAATATACTAAAACATAGTATGTACTTTTTCGTTTCGAACTAAGCCTTTCGTTTTGAACAATCCCTTGTGAAGTGACCAAGTTTCTTTCAGAAATGATACCTCTTGTCTTTATGAATTCAGCCATTATTAACTTTGCTGGGAGTCTTATCCTTATTCTTACCCTTTTTCCTTGGTTTGTTCTTACAACTACTAGCTCCTTGATGAAATGTGAGATGAACGGAGTGTTCCTTCATTTTCTTCAATCTCCTTTCTTCTTAAACCAATATGGCCTTAATCTCTTGAAAGTTCCATTTTTCCTTAATGGTGTTATAATTGACTTAGAACTGACTAAACTCAAGAGGAAGTGAGTTGATAATAAACTATACATGAAAGGAATCACTCATATCCATACCAACTTTCAATTTAGTTGCTAAATTCGACATATGTGTTATATGGTCATAAATGGGCTGAGACCAGTCAAATTTCTTGGTTGTCAGCTCACTCATTAAAGTCCTTATTATGGACTTGTCAGCTATTTTTGATTGGGAGTATTCCTTAAGTCTTAACATGAACTCCTTTCGTTGTTTGTCTTAGGCATTGATGGCTAAATATTATCTGCGATTATCATTCGCATCAAGTTTAAGTTCAGCCTATTAGATTGCTCCCAAGCCTCGTAATAAGACTTGTCAGCTTCAGAATTAGTCTTGGTTATGACTGCAGCCAAGTCTAAATCCATTACACTCAGTTGAAATTGGATTTGTTCAAACCAATCAGCAAAGTTCAGATCATTGAACTTGACAAGCCCATTTCCTAAAGCGAACAAATTATTCGATGCTTCAAACACAACATATAACTCATGCATTAATGCTTTGAGTAAACCTAAATGGATTCAGACTAACTAATAACTTTGATTATGTATTTAAATTCTCCCTTAGGTGATTTTTAAATATATAGCTGTAACCTATAAAGATACTAATAAAATACACTATAATAGACAATCAATCATATTCTAGTCAATATATATATTATCTTTATATATACAATCATATTAACCAAATATGTTGATAAGTCCCTTTAATGTCTTTAATCATCAGCAATGATCCACCTTTGAGTGACCTCCTAGCGTTATCATTAATGATCTCAATTGTTCAATAAAACCTTTTATGTCATTTAATAGCATCATAACAACTTGAACAATTGAGAAACTCACAATTAAATGTCTAAATCTTTCTAAGCTAGGTCACTTTAGTGACTAACAAGCTTTCCATATAATAAACATTTAATTGGATAATTATCATACATGACTAAGTTTAATTTAATTAATTTGGTCACTTTAATGACTAACAAATTATTCTAAATTACCATAATGTAATGTATCGTATTAAACATGTAATTTGAAATTTTAATTTCAAGTATAGCATAATATAAAACATTCAAAGTACCAAATAAAATATAATATGGCACTAACTTCTAAAATTATATTATGCATTAAAAAAATATGCTCAACCATGATGCATATAAACTAAAATACAATAGTTAATCACTTTATAAATTAATTAAAATCAGAAATACTTGATTTTGGGGTCGTAAAATACTTTCATAGGCCCATAAGGTTCAACTAATTAAAGTCCAACTTTAGAGTTCAAAAGAGAAACCTAGTTTAACCCAAATCATTAAAATAAAAAAAGGAAAAAAAACTGACGAGTAATGTAAAATTATAATAAGTAACAGGGTAAAATTTTTTTAATACTTTAAATTATCAGGCACATTAGATTTTTATTTTATATTTTTTCAAAAAAGACTTTTATTTTATAACATTAAATATTATGATTTGAAGAAAATATATATTTATGTATGTTAATTTAAGTTTTAAAATTTTAAAAATTTTAAGCTTTAATTGAAAATTTTATACATGTATTAAGAATAATCTAATATAGTAAAAATTAAAAAATATTTAATAATAAAATCATTTTTATATTGTTATAAAAACTAGAAATTCAGATAATAATAAAAATGATTAACAAATTAACAAATCATTAAATTGAATAAGACGTCTTTAAAAATAATTTATTTATCAAAAAAATCTATGTCAACTCTATTAAATTCTGCCATTAATGAATCTTCAATAAGCTATATAAATATAAATTTTCATAATTCATAATATTTGACGTTACAAAATAAAATCTTAAGTATATTTTATAAATTATTAAAAAATAAAAAATAATTTAAGCTAAGTAATAGGACTTGCATATTACCTTTGATGCCGTAACAAAAACAAAAGATATATTCCTGTTACTTTACAATTTTTCATCGTCTGCTTGTCCCACTTTCAAAACATAGTGACAAATGAATGGACCCCAGATTGGTGTATATGTAACTATAAGACAATACCCAGCTGTGCGATATTGATAGCCATGTGACTATAAGAAAGAAAATGTTATCAAATCATATACTTCTCTTTGGTGCTTACAAATTGATTATTCCTGAATGTAGAAGTTCCATGATGCTATCGTAGTCCATTAATCATGTACGTCAAAACATATACGAAACTGTATCATTGAGATTATAATTGACCCATATGTCAATTTATTAATTTAACACAGAGATTTTAAAATAGATTGGTTTTACCAAAATTCGCTATATGTCAAGTTTTGATTTAACATATGTTGAAATTATTAACATGGGCGTATTGCCAGTTTTGTTTTCTGTATCAGTCTCGTTTATTTTCTCGAATCTCTTTGCTTCTTGTTCTGGGCTGCATTTTCTTGTCCTACGTTCTGAGAGTTCTCCATCCGACACATACTATATGCCAACTTTTGATTTAACATAATTTAAAATTATTAGCATAGGCCTATTTGCCACTTTTGTTTTCTTTATCAGTCTCGTTATTTTCTCGAATCTCCCTGCTTCTTGTTCTGGGCTACATTTTCTTGTCCTATGTTCGGTGAGAGTACACTGTTTCAGAATTACTTCGATTGGACAGCCAAGTAGCAATTATTAATTATCGGATTTGAGGGACCAGACTGTAAGGTTGCTTTTCGTTTGTTGAACAGAGGTTGCTTTTCGTTTGTTGAACAGAGTCTTTCCAACACGCAACTAAAATTTTGTCTTTTAAAAAAAAACCAAAATACATTATTATGTAAAATGTAAAATGACTCGTTGTTCTTGCACATGTCATGCCTATGGATTCCGTCAATAGATGTTATGTCTTTTTCCTGCAGCCAATAGCTCAAAAGTAGAGATCGATTGAATGAAACAAAATTGTAGTCTTAGTAATAACATTATCATTCTAGTGACAACATCCAAAGAAGTTTCATAATAAAGTTGCATCTCAAGTTAAAATAGCAAGATCTCCACGAAAGAAGAAAAAGATGTTGAAAATTTTTTTAATAATTTTTTTTGTATAACATAGCCAAAATTTAGTTAGCATAGTATGTATTATATATCAGAACTTAAGAAATAACTAATTAATTTAGTCAAAATTGTGGTTTATTTGAACTTCTTTTTAGTTTTTTTTCCCTCTTCAAACCAAGAATTTCAACTTTAGGGACTTGGTTTGTTTAAGACCGGCCAACTCTTAATTGACGAAGAAAAAACAAGCCACACTGTTATGACTCAAAATAGACACGTGGTCAAAACATAAGATTGGAGAACCGAAACCTTAAATTATATGTAAGCTTGATTATTAACTATAGAAGTATATACAAAATTTGAAAAAATAAAATAATAACACAAACACGTATAATAACATGCACAGTAAATATATAATAATACTAGCATACGTGAGAAGAAAATTTACATCATATTAGATCATTTTACTACTGACATTAGAGTATAAGTATAATCAAAATCAAATTAAAAAAATGTGTAGAGGTAGGTATGCTAAAGTCAACACTCTTTGGACATCACTATTGTGAAACCGTTAGTAGCTAATATGAAAAAATATAGATAAGAAGAGTCAGATCTCACTGAATAAATTTATACAGCCTTAAGATACCCAATAACATGGTCATACACAATAATATACTGATACTAGAATATATACACATACATGATGCATGATAAACTACATCAAATGTATAATTAATTGTGAAGAAGGAGTATTTATAGGACCCTACTCTTTAAGGATTAATTTTCATAATACTAAACTTCAAATAGCTACAAAAAGTTATGTATTACCAACGATCTAGCCATACACATAAACTTATAATAGACATAATAATCTCTTAATCCAAAGAAGTTGTGAAGAGTCAAGTATTACTAACAAACCAACCCTTACTCAATATGTCCAAAGTCATTATCACATCAATAATATAGATATCAAATAAGAAGTCAATCATCAACTAGAATCAATTTATATCATATCTCAATATCATGAAATATAATATGTTTCATGAAGATATTAGTAGGCATCTGGTCTTAATGCATACATATCAAGTGACACCTCCTACAAATTTCTATCCTCCAGAATCACATAACAACACATCATGCACACAATTCATCATGTCAATCACATAATTCCATAGAGAAAGCACCTAGTCATACAATGATCATCATAGATGCATGCAGTATGTCTTAAGTACCTAATTATATATGTATTCACTCAGATATCTCAATAATAATTATATAGACTCAATGATGATAAATATGTAATTATATGTATATATGTATGCATTGAATATATGTAGGTATTGATATGTGTATATATATATAATCATAAGTTCATGCATATGAATATGGCATATATGCTAACCTAACATGTCATCGATCATACCAACATTGAACCACGTTTAAAAGTTGGTACATATCATATATCAATGAGTAGATGTAAACTTACTTGGTTGATGTATTTTTATGTCTGAGTCTCATGGTGTGAGTCCTACTGCTAATATACTTAGAAAATAAGAAAGAAAATACTTCAATCAATGCCATTTATAAGTTATTAGACTCAGTTAACAACCTAGACTCATTAAATTTACTAGAGCAATCTAATTATGCAATTTAACCATTGATCCTAATCTTGCCTGAACTTCCTTTAATTTTCAATTCACAAGTCATTGGAATTTTGTTGAGTTAAGGAAAATTGATTATTATAATTTATTGAATTTTTTCAAAATATTTCAAAAAAATGCAGCCAAAAGGTTACCAAACAATATTTTCGATGATCGGAATATTTCTATGATCACTGAAATATTCATTTGAAGGATAACTCCTTCATCAATATCAAAATCTATGTGATACCTTTCTCGAACTTTATACATAAGATTTGGAACTTAAAAACTTGACCTTGAGTGACTTTGATCCGATCTAACAATCTTAACCATACGCTGATACTATCTAATAATACCCGTTAATTCAAAATTTAAAACTAAGTATATTGATCTATTAGATCATGTAATTTCCTAGTTAAGGCTCTCTTTTCCAATGCAATATGCATCAAACTTCCTGAGAACTTCTTATTTAATGCATTAGTTACAACATTAGTCTTTCTAAGATGATATTGAATCACGCAATCATAGTAATAGTTCCATCTAGCTTCTTTGTCTTATATTTAAATCCTTTTACTAGAATATATACTTTAGACTTTTATGATCTATATAACTATTACATACCTCACTATACAGATAATGCCTCCAAATATTTCAGGCAAAAATTACTACTATCATCTCTAAATCATGAGTAGGATTTAAATAGGTCGAAGATACTCTTTACATGAATACTTTGACACTCAAGTTAGTAAAGATGAAAGATGTTAAGTATGTAGGGAGGTCATTGATTATGCTTAAGAAGATTGGTTTTAAGAAATTACCTTGAGTCTTCTCTCTTTTATAAATAATCATTCTTTGTAGTAATGTTGGATTCTTACTACCTTTAGTAAAATTGACTTCAATCTCTATGTGTTATCTTAATTGATATTTGATTAGGATTTTAACTTCTCATATAGTTGAATCTCACTTTGATTAGACTTTGCCCATTTTACATAATTAAACATTTTAGAATAGATTTGAAACATATATGATTGTAGAAAATTAACTTGCCTGTGAAACCAACTTAAACATGTTCTTGCACTTATTAAAAGTGTATCACATATAACATCAATAAATTATGGTTGCTACGATTAATTGTTTTAAATTCTTTCTTAAATTAAAGTTTGCATAAAAGAAATTTTTAAATTTTAAGGTATTGAAAAACCATCTTCTTAAAAATTACGAGCTAAAAGAATATCACTATAGAGATCAATGATTTGTTAAAATTAGGCTTCAACATTATAATTATATAATTTTTATTTGTATCTTTATATCATTCCAATATTATTAAGTAAATATTAGAAAATTTTATAAAAGTATCTATTTACTTATCATTAATTGTACAATGTTTATTTCAAATAAGAATAACATTTTATTAAAAATCAGTATTTTTAAAACTTAACTAGATTAGTAGATTTAATCAAATTAACTAAGAATCAATCAGTTAACCAGTTTGGTTTTAAGAAGAACCTATAAAGGTAAAAACTAATTAATTAAATTAAACATGGTTGATTTAGCTTATTTTTGGCCAACTGGTTTTAAAAGCAAACCGGATTAAGTTTTAAGATTTCACATGTTCTTCTTCAAATCAGTGTACATATCTCTCTCTCTCTCTCTCTCTCTCTCTCTCTCTTCTTTCTCTCTCACTTACTCTGTCTCTACTTGGCGAGATAGTTTATCCATTCTTCTCTCTTTTTCAATTACAACTCTTCTTTTTTCTCTCTTTTCTAACTCAACCTTTATCATGCAAATCAACCCTATCTCACATCTATTCTCAACATGAAAACCCACAACCTTCATCAATCCCTTTAAAATTTTAGGCCTCCATTGTAAGTACATAAACTAACCTATTTTACTTATTGAAAGTTTGAAATATTAAGTCAAGTTTGAGTGACTTTACCTTTAAACATTTAAGACCATTGATGCATTATAAAAATCCACATGCCAATATTTTATAAAGACTCAATTATTTGTGCTATGTCTGCATTTTATGCTTTGTTATTCATAAGTAATTTTAATGGATGGACAATGGTGAAAAATCCTCACCATTTTGCATCCATTGCCTCTTTTACGTTTATGAGGGCCTTTGAATACGTTAGATGAAAAGACTTCACTTTGTTTAGTTCACAATACATTCTTTTAAGTAAGGCATCCTTTTAAACTTGCTTTGTTTACAAAAATTATAGAAGAAACAAGCCTAACGTGTTTCCCTAAAACACTTTTACCAAACTAATTAATATAAAAAATTAGTCTTTTATTATGTTGGTTACAAGTATACGGGACTTACCAAAATAATTAATATAATAAAAATTACTCTTAAAAAGTTTTTTTTTTATGGATATACATTAAAGTATATCAGGTTATGTTACTTTTAGAAAGTTTTTTTTCTTAGTTAATGAAATGTTATACCAATTTATGTTAACTATCATACCAGTTAGAAGAGGTAGATATATTTTTAACAAAAAAGATTACAATAGAACTTTATTAGAAACGTTTATCATATTATTTTATTTTTTAAAATTTTTTTTATCATGTTAAATAAGAACAATGACAAAAAAAATTTTATATAATGTGAAAATCTTCTTTTAAATTATGTTTTCTTTATTCATACTTCATCTAATTTGGAAAACTTAACATCTTCTATTTAGAATAAGATTGATTCACTATAATATTATTTTTATTTTACTCAGATATTTTATGAAAATACTTAGTATAACTATACATTTTGTAGTGGAATGCTTAATGGTTGAAGAATTTATAGAATGAAAAAACATTTTACTCCTATAAAAGGTAACATTACTTATTGTAAAACAAGTATCACTTAATGTACATAAGATGATTAAAAATTATTTGAAAGAACATGTGTAAAAATGAAAAAAAAAATTAAGGAGACATTATGCTTCTTTAAAGAAGATTAAGTACAACAAGTATTAGATAAAGGAAAAAAGAAAAGTTGTTATTAATATATATCCTTATTTTTCTCCAAAATAATCCTCGATTCTCATATGAGTTTAAAAAGTTTTTTAATATGATAAGGGCGTCAATTTTACATTGTAAAATAGATTATACTAAATGATTTTATCATTCTTTTATTCTTTTAAATTCTTTAAATTTACTTATTTTTCAAAAAGCAATAGATGCTACAACAATAGTAGGTCTTGAATTCATGACATCTTCTTATTATGAGATTTATGTGTCTTTACTTCAAAATTAAAAAAAAAAAGGATGCTAATTGATTGTAGATTCATGTAATCTAAGATGGGAAGCAATATGATGCATCATAATAGCAGATAGTTGGACTAACTAAATATAAAGAACTTTGATTAATTTTTTAATTTATTGTGACATTGAAAGAACTTTTATTAAGTCTATTAATGCTCATGGTGTGGTAAAAAGTGCTTGTATATTATTTGAATTATTTTCTAAAATTATCGAGTGGGTTTGACTAAAGAATGCAATTCACTTCATTATAAATAATGAGATTAATTATGTATCAGTATGGTATTTGATAGAATCAAAGTAGGAGTATATGTATTAGTCTCCATATATTGTTTATTGTATCAATCTCTTTAAAAGATATTGGAAGTATGCTTCATATTATAGTCTTACTTTAAATGCACACAAGATTACAATTTTTATGTATAATCATTTGACTTTTTATTTAGATTAAGAAAGTAAGAAGATTGTATTGAGATAGTACAACCTGTAGCTACTAAATTTGCAACTACATCTATAATTTTGAAAAGTGTTTATAAATATAAACAAGTACTTCAAAATTTAATGACAAGTAAACACTTTTCAAGTTGTAAGTTATCAAAGGGTGAGAAAGGAAAAAGAAAAATATAATATTTTCTTGGATAATAAATTTTGGAATGATTACTTTGACTGTTGTAAAGATTATGGCTCCACTTATAAGATCTTTGAGGATTGTTGATTCAAATGAGAAGTTCTTTGGGTTATATACATGATAGCATGTATAGAACTTGCTGGATAATTATGAATCATTTTAAGGGGAAAAATTTGTATAAGCCTTGTATAGATATTCTTGACAAGTGATAGGATAAGTATCTTACTCAAAGAATTCACTTAATAGTTTATTTTCTTAATCCTTATTACTTACATAGTGAAGATACACGCATAGACAATATAACATAAGGTTTTTTTTTTCATGTGATTAAATGTAAGGTTATGTTTTTTTATTGAAGAATAATCATATGTATCAATTGAAATTAAAATGTATAATAAAAGTTCAAATAGCTTTGCCAGATTATCTATAAAAAAATTATGATAAAAAATGCAGCCTAATAAGTTTTCATAATTTTAATATTTTATTTTTTACTTAATAATAATATTTTATTATAAATTTTAATTTAAAATACATATTAGTAGTGGAGATTGTTTGGTAAATTTTTTTTAATTTAAGAATACTTGTTGTTAGATTACTTAGTAAAATAACCACTACATTAGGTTGTGATCGTAATTAGAGTATTTTTTAAGTGTATTCATACTAAAAAAATGAAATCTTTTATATCATTAAAGATTCAATGAACTTATTTATAATACTTATAACCCGTTGATGAAAAATAAGTATTTTATTGATTGAATTTGATTTTTAAGTAATTATATTTTTTATTATTTATTTTATAAATTTTTATTATTTATTTAGAACTCTTATTTAAAAGAGAACATATGATCCAGTTGATATTGATTGCATTGACCATACTGACTTTTGGATCAAAGAAGAAAAATTATCAACTACTTTTAATTATAATGAATTTGAAAGAGAAATTTATATAAAAAATACATTTGTCACGATAAATTAATTAAAAACATTTATTAACGATTAGTTTTTACCTTATTTTAAAACTATAATATGTTACTTCAGAAAATAATTTCATACACTATTGATTTATAGTTTATCTAAGGGATAACAGTCAGTTAAGTGATCAAGTTTTTGAGATTTTTTTAGTTAGGTAATCAAGTTTTCAAAATTTTCAATTGAGTGATTAACATTTGAAAAGTTAACCAGTTGAGTGAAAAAATTTAATACCGTTAATCATTGATACGACTCGATCCAACAACCCTGATCCAACCTAACTCACTCAAACTTTTTTATCTCTTCTAATTAATTTTTTAAATGTTAATCACTCAATTGAATATATTTTTAAATCTTAGTCACTTAACTGAAAAATGTGAAAAGGTTAAATTAATAACTTATTTTAAAAATTTTAATATAGATTCATCTCATAAATTAATATTTTTACATAATATTTATAAATATTCTTAAAGTATTTAATTATTATTAAGTAAAAATAATATTAAT
>JAOXYD010000001.1:9785772-9823115 GCA_028565735.1 Pinacopodium congolense | reverse complement strand
CCAATGCTTGAGCTTTTATACCTTATCTCTACAATTATATTAATACATTTTAAACATTAACCTATCTTATAAAAGCATAAAAAACTTAAACATTAGTAATAATAATGTTTTTTCATCATTAAAGTACATGATTGAAACCACCTTAGTTCAATAAAAACCAGTAGGTTATAAATGGATATTCACTCTTAAAGACAAAGCAGATGGGACAATTGATTGGTACAAGGTTAGATTAGTGGCAAAAGGATATACGTAATCATATGGCATTGATTGTCAAGAAACTTTTGCTTCTATAGCCAAAATGAACACCATCAGAGTTTTATTATCATCGACAACAAACTTCAATTGGCCTTTAAAGCAATTCAATATGAAGAATGCATTTCTTCATGGAGAATTAGATGAGGAAGTATATGCTTAGATGCCACTCGAGTTTGAAACCTTATAAACTGAGGGAAAGGTGTGCAGATTGCGAAAAGCATTGTATGGTTTGAAACAGTTACCATAGGCATGGTTTGGAAAGTTTTTAGATGATATGAAATGAATTGGTCATCATCAAGGTAACTCAGATCATATGTTATTCATCAAATGTAGGAATAATAAAGTTACATTATTCATTATTTATGTTGATGATATGATTATAACGGGCGATAACACAAAAGAGATAAATCAACTACAAGAATATTTTTCTTCTGAATTCAAAATGAAACATTTAGGTGGACTAAATTATTTTTTGGGAATTGAAGATGTAAGATCTAAAAATATTATATACTTGTCACACCAAAAGTATATTTTTGATCTATTATCAAAAATTGATATGCTAGAATATAAATCAGTAGATAGTCCCATTATTTAGAATTATCGCTTAGCTATTTATCCAGACCAAGTACCAACAAATAAGGAAAGATATCAACGATTGGTTGGTAGATTAATTTATTTGTCTTACACACGCCTAGATATTGCCTATGTTGTTAGTGTGGTAAGCTAGTTTATGCATGCTCGTGGTGAAGATCATCTAGCGGCCATAATGAGGATTTTAAGATAATTGAAAGGAACTCTAAGAAAAGGATTAACCTTTACAAGGCATGGACATATAGAGATAAAAGAATTTACTAATGCATGTTGGCAAGAAACATTACTCATCGAAGATCTACCTTATACTACTTTACATTTGTTGCACGGAATTAATTCATATGGGGTGAAAAAATAAAATGTAACAGTTAGATCCTCAGTAGAAGCCAAATATAGGTATAGTACATGGGATATGTGAACTTTTATGGCTTAAAATATTACTTACAAAGATTGGTTTCAAACCACAATAACCCATATTTTTATATTGTAATAATCAAGTAACACGAGAAATAGCTAATAATCCTATATAATATGATTAAACTAAATACATTGAAGTGGATCGACACTTTATCAAAGAGAAGTTGAATTTAAAGTTAATAGACATTATTTTCATTCGATCAAGTGAGCAATTAGTAAATATTCTTACTTATGCGGTTTTGATAGAAGCTTTTATTAAATTTATAGACTAGTTAGGCTTAAAATATATCTTCACGTCAACTTGAGGAGAGTGTTGACAATGATTAAGTGTTGACACGAAATACTCTACTCTATAATTATACAACCGTTAAAATTCTCTTTTATTGTCAATTATAAATTTTCTTATATTAAATAATTTATAAAGTCTTTTTTTATTAAAAAATTTATTCTAGAAAAAGATATATAATATATATATATCACAGAATGTAATAAGAGTAAAAGTTGTCTATCTCGTCTTGATCTTCAATATTTCAACAAGGCCTCAGCCTATGCCTCCGACAACTGCGCGACAAGGCTTCCCAGTGACATTGAGCCATAGGAGGTCATTTCCAAGTAATTTCTGGCTGACTCGTCCCTTTAGTTGTCGCTGTCCATGGAAAAGTCTGAGAGCAAAACGATGTAAATTGCCTAACCACGTGGCTTTGACAGGCCAATTCAGAACTTTTATGGACTTTGTCAAACTTAAAGTTTGCCTGTTTCATGTTCATCTTAGTCAAATTGTTGCGTTCGACTTAGAAATATCAACTTAATTTTATCCGTTCTTTTTTCTCATTATAAATTTTACTAGAGTGGCAATTTTCGACTGATTTGTCTTGTCATGTTTACAAAGTTCTAATAATAAGAATCACTCCTGCCAGTAAGCATTTTGGCCATGCTAAGTCCCAGCTTTTAGTTTTTGTTTCTTTTATGTTATGGCATTTATGATTCGATTATAATTTGCTACAGCATCCTTTAGAAACGGTCAATCAATTTTGTCTATGCCTCTCACGAATGAATCAAAGTCTTCTCTCCGTGTTCATGATTGAGGGCCAACTTACTAATAGACAAGGACAATTTCCTTTTCCTTTTGGAGTTTTTCTTCTATTATTCTGTTAAATGTGGATGAAAAGGCAGGTGGAAGTGCTTATATCAAATCCAACTCACAAATTCATCATAAGGTTACTATGGAATTAGCCTCAATAAAGTTCTTTCTTCTGGGTTTGATCCTTCTGGTTCAAATAATCAATGGAACTGAAAGCTGCTTTGAAGAGGAGAGGTTGGCTCTCTTAGCCTTTAAGGCATCTGTACAATCAGAAGGGTATGATGCAGATTATCTTCTTCCTACATGGGTTGGCGATTCACGGAGTGATTGTTGCAAATGGGAGAGAGTCGCTTGCAATTCTACAACGAACCGTGTGATGGAGCTGTCGTTAAATGATACAAGGCAACAATATTCAGACGATCCACAAATACATTTTGATGGGGTTGATGTCTGGCCTTTAAATATGTCCTTGTTCCATGCCTTCATGGAGCTAAAAGCTCTTAATTTGTCATCCAATTCAATTGGGAGGATACAGAAACAAGGTATGCCGAAGACTGTAACTTGATATTTGATTGTTTTAAGCTCTGTTTCATCTTTTACAGTGAACAAAATGATTATTCTAATGATTAGTTGCTTGTGCTATTTAAAGGGATTATGCGCTTGGGAGAACTGAGGAAGTTGGAGACCTTGGATCTGCGATATAATAAGCTCGATAAAAGCATCATACAAACAGTATGCGGACTTCCTTTCCTGAAGAACCTGATTCTTGCAAGAAATTGGTTAGATGGACCCTTTCCATTGGAAGGTAAGATTATTTGTTTCTAATTATCTTTATTAAACATCTTCTATTAACTGCAAACTGTTCTTGTTCTTTAAGCAGAATTATCAGATTGCAAGTCCTTGGAGACATTGGATTTGAGTAGGAATGGACTGAGTGGCTCTTTAAGGATGCAAGGTAGGCAACATAACCTTCCCTTTAATAACCTCTTCTTGAACATATTGTCGCATGATTTAACTTGCTTCTATGCCGACATTACAGAAATGGCCACTCTTAGTAGTCTGAAGGTGTTCAAGTTGCAAAGTAACTACCTTAATGGAACCCTTCCATTCCAAGGTAACAGTTCCTTCATCTAAACTACAGACCCAACAGATTCACTTCTTATTGTCTCATACCTTTCACATTTCTTTTTTGTATAGGGTTGTCAAATCGTACCAAATTGGAAATTTTAGACTTGGGGGTAAATCTTTTCACTGGCAACATTCCCGCTAACATGGAAGCACTTGCTTCCCTTAAGGCCTTGTCATTATCATCAAATCTTTTGAATGGTTCATTACCAACTCAGAGTAAGTGCAAAGTGGTCTAACAACTCCACAGGGGAATGGAACTATCCTTCTATTCCTATTAAGTTAATCAAATTCATATCTTTATAATTGTATCGTATGCACAACTCTGGAGACATGATCAAGCTGTTCTTTCGGCAGGTTTATGCGTACTGGAGAAACTTCAAGAGTTAGATCTTAGCCGTAATGGTTTTGAAGGGCTCCTTCCTGAATGCCTAAACAATTTTAAGTCTCTTAGATTGTTAGATCTATCTCTGAACAAATTTTCTGGTCAGATCCCCCCCTCACTGGTTACCAGTCTGTCATCACTCGAGTACGTAGACCTGAGTCATAATATTTTTGAGGGTTCATTCTCAATTAGTTCATTTGCCAATCACTCCAAGCTTGAAGTGATTCAATTAATAAGTGACAACAACAATTTCAGTGTCAAAAGTGATCACATCGGTTGGGTCCCAATTTTTCATCTGAAGGTCCTTGTTCTATCAAATTGTAATTTGAATAGGATTCCTGACTTCCTCTTTCACCAGCATAACTTGAGAGTAGTTGATCTCTCACACAACAAGTTGAACGGAAGTTTTCCTAATTGGTTGCTTGAAAACAATCCAGAATTAGGGACACTAATACTAAGGAATAGCTCTTTATATGGCCATTTTCATCTACCACCAACTTCAAACTCTTCTTTAGTTTCAGTTGATGTCTCCAACAATAGCTTGGATGGACAGCTCGATAGGAACTTAGGAAAAATATTTCCAAAACTGTTGAATTTCAACCTGTCCAGAAATGGTTTCGAAGGACCTCTTCCTCCCTCAATGGGTGACATTGTAACATTACGGTCCCTGGATGTCTCATTTAACAAATTTTCAGGACAAGTTCCGAGGGAATTGGTGGCTGGTTGCATCTATTTGAAAGTTTTGATGCTGTCGAACAACAATTTCCATGGGGATATTTTTTCTTCCGATCAATTTAACTTGACCCAGCTAGTTTTTCTGCAGCTGAACAATAATCACTTCACTTCAGGTCATTCCTCGACTAATCTAATATTCTCTGACCTCTTTTTGTTGGATATGAGTAACAACCAGATTTCAGGCAGGATTCCGAACTGGATTGGTAACACGACAAGCTTGTATTCACTTTCGCTACAGAACAATTCGTTTGTAGGGCACATTACATGTGATCTCATCTCAAAAATTTTTGTGGACATTTCTGACAACCTTCTCGGGGGTCCATTGCCCGGTTGTGTGACCCCAAACTCTGTCTACTTGTATCTGCAAGGGAACAAATTTAGTGGATCAATTCCAGAAGGCTTTCAAAATTCATCACGGCTTTTCACATTGGACATCAGAAATAACAGACTGTCTGGCAGCATTCCATTCATAATTGGTTCGCTTTCTAATCTCAGGTTCCTTTTGCTAGGAGGAAATCTTTTCAGTGGTGTGCTGCCAAATGTATTGTGTCAGTTGGAGAACCTAGCTATTGCTGATCTTTCCATCAATTATTTTTCTGGTCCGATACCTTTCTGCTTTTACAACCTAACCTTCTCAGAGATGGATTGGTCTGCTGAATTTGCACAAGTTTCAACTTTGGACTTTGCGAGCAGGACTACATCATACAGATATAGTAGTCTGCTAAGTCGGGATTTTGAACTTCATTCAACTTATGACAGATCAGAAACAAAGATTCAAGTCGAGTTTGTCACCAAAAATCTACCTATTTCCTACGAGGGTTCAATCCTCAAGTTGATGACAGGATTGGATTTTTCCTGTAACAACTTTACAGGTGAAATTCCCGTTGAAATGGGGAAGCTATCTCTGATTCATTCCTTGAATATTTCCCGTAATTTTCTGTCCGGAAGCATCCCCAAATCTTTCTCAAACCTGAAAGAAATAGAAAGTTTGGACCTTTCGCATAACAGTTTAAGCGGAGAAATTCCTGCAGGACTGGCTAGTTTAAATTTCTTAGCAGTGTTTTCTGTGGCTTATAACAACTTATCCGGAAGAATCCCATCAGGCAGACAGTTTGGAACCTTCGAAAATAGAAGTTTCGAGGGAAACCCTTTTCTTTGTGGGCTGCCATTGAGCAAGAACTGCACCAATTTGGTGGAGTCACCTCCATTGTCTCCTCCTCCACCTACGAGGAGCACAAGTGAAGGGAAGTGGCGTGAAGTCGACAGCGTCGTGTTCCTGTCAAGTTTTGCTGTTTCTTACATCATGTTCTTTCTGGCAGTTATTACTTTTGTTTATATGAATCCACATTGGTGGCCCCAAAGGTGGTTCAACGACTTCGTTGAAGGATGTCTGTACTTAAAGCTGAGGAATAAGTTCGCATATTTCAACCGATAATCAACTTGCTACTTGATACATGCTACTTTGGTCATCATCGATTCATGTTACTTTGATCGTCATCGATTCATGTTACCCATTATAGATTTTTGTCTTGTTCAAGTCGCGGCTCGTCGTTGCCAGGGATCGCTCGAAGAGTTACACAAGTCATACGTTACACGTTATATGCTGTTTCCTAAAACGGAAAGGTTTTGTATAAAACAGGGTAAGAGAGATAATCATCTTGATACTTTGTTGTTCCGAAAAGTATAGTACTTGAGAAGCAACCAAATAAAATGAGCAGAAACAAATCAACCAACAATAACATGGAACGTCACATTCACAAAACACGGATAAGCATTCAAGGTAAAAAGGATGGAAAAACAAAATATATCAAATTGCGAGATCGGCCAAGTCAAAAGTCCGTTCAACAGCTTTGCACCAAGACTCCACCTTCTTCTTCCTAAGTTGCTCATCCAAATTAGGACGGAAAATGGTATCTGTCTTAGCCTTTTCCCCAGAAGAGAAAAGTTCTTCTATCTTCCAAACTCCAATGGCAAGACCAGCAGCATAGGCTGCTCCAAGAGCTGTTGTCTCTATATCGGCTGGTCTTACCACAGGGCTTCCCAGCAAGTCTGCCTGCAAAGCGAAAAGCAAGATAATTATCAGATGTTATGCTTACAAAATCAAATATTTGAGTCGAATTTCCCCTATGGAAGGCATTCAGGTCACTATCCCTATAATGTGATACCAGAAAAGATAATGGATGAAGCTCAAACCTGAATCTGCATCAAAAGATTGTTGACTGTAGCACCACCATCCACTCTAAGTAAAAACTCCCCTTTCTCAGTCTTAGACTGATCTTTTTGCATCGAATCCAAAACATCTTTTACTTGGAAACACATGCTCTCAAGCACAGCTCGAGCAAGATGTGCTTTACTTGTAGATCTTGTGATCCCAACACAAACCCCACGAGCATCATCACGCCACCACGGAGCAAATAAACCACTAAAAGCAGGTACAAAGTAAACTCCTTCCGTTGATTCAACCTCTGATGCCAGTTTCTCAATCTCACTTGCACTGCTAATTATCCCCAGCTTGTCTCTCAGCCACTGAACGGCAGCTCCAGCAATAGCAATTGAACCCTCGAGAGCATAGTTAGTTGGAGCTTTAGCACCAAGCTTGTATGCTAAAGTTGTTAGAAGGCCATGCTTTGATGGAACTACCTCTTCGCCTGTGTTGAGCAGAATAAAAGCACCAGTTCCATAAGTGCTTTTGGCCTCTCCTTTTCTACAAGCTTGCCCAAGCATTGCAGCATGTTGATCACCTAGACATCCAGAAATAGGTATATCAGTAATTGGCCATCCTTTCCCAATCTTTCCAATGATCTCAGAGTTGCTAACGATTTTTGGCAAAATCTGAGCTGGAATCCCCAGGGTTTTTAATGTAGCTTTATCCCACTCAAGAGTCTGCAGATTCATGAGCATGGTTCTTGATGCATTGGAAACATCAGTAACATGTAATCCACCGTTCACTCCACCAGTTAAGTTCCATATTAACCAGGTGTCTATAGTTCCAAAGAGTGCGTCCCCTTTTTCTATACCCACTTTGACAGCATCCACATTTTCCATTAACCAGAGAATCTTCATTGCACTAAAATAGGTGCTTATAGGCAGACCACATGTCTCCACAAAATGAGTTCTTCCTCCAGGTAATTCTTTCTCCAGTTTCCTTTAAATATCAATTCAACAAACACTCACTCCCAACTGCTTTCAACACTCAAATATCAAGCAGAAACTCAAAATTGAAATGCAATTAGTGATGAAATATTTATTATAAAATTTTAAAAAATGGTTTTGTTATCAGAAACTTCAACAAAAGGAGTACTCAGACGAAACAATAAGTGAAAGCCTATATCAAAAGCACCATTCCAAGGAAGGGATCAAAGCCACTGCAACCCAAATAATAAGGAGATTGTATGACAGTCATGACATTCATAGCCATATAGACTGAAAATTACACACACACACACACACACACACTCACAAAAAGCTATAACTCTGGATGAGCTATCTAAGAATAACTATATGGCAGAAACCTCAATTGTGTTGCGTGTGTGAAAGAAGAAAGAGACACATTTCCCAAATCATACTAAGAGGAAAGTGAAACTACTGTAAGAACAAATGAATAAAATTAAGAATGGGACTATTTGGGTTGTGTTACCTGCAAATGCCACTGGTGCGACCATCCATCCAGACAATGGCGTTGTAGAGAGGAAGACCAGTGGATTTGCTCCAAATGAGAGTGGTTTCTCTCTGATTAGTCAAACCAATAGCCTTCAGTGCACCATCCACATTATTTCCATCTGCAGTGGCCTTGTTAATTGCCTTCGTCATGCACATCCTAACGCTCTCCAATATCTCCATTCCATCATGCTCTACCCACCTACGCCCCCCAGAAAACATAAGAAAAATTTTCCAAACAGTCTACAATGATATATGCTTTTCCGCAGATACATAAGGACAAACATAGATAATTATGCGACCACAACCATTCGCGTATACACACACACAGAGCAGATGAGAATAGAGGATTTATCAAGCATCATTTCTTATTAGATTTGATTCCTCTTTTATCTTAATTTTACAGCAAAAGAACACTGTATTTCGATCCAAATGACACTTCGAAAATTCAAAATACATCATCGCCATGCAACGACAAGAAACAGGAAAGTCAAACGCAACCACCTCTCTTGCACTTAAAAACACAAAAAAACGTTTGAACACGGCTCTATGTTTTCATCATGGAATACTGAAATCTCACAAGCACTGAACAATCAGGCAAGAAAATTTGGAACTGTCCATCAACGCCCGCAAAAAGTTATATCACCAAACTCCCAAATATGCATCAATACTTCGTGTACAGATGAAATACTACTCAATAAAAACAGAGACAGAGCTTACCCATTATCAGGGTAGGACTGAGTGAACTCGACTTGGTGAGACCCAATAACACGAGCATTACGGTCATAAATGAAGAACCGAGTACTGGTTGTCCCTTGATCTATAGATCCAATAAACACTGCCTCTTCTTTTGCCATTTCCCTTTTGTATTCGACGACTTCTGAATCTGGGATTAGCAAGAGTTCATAGAGTAGACCAGAGATTACAAACACTGGGAGTGAAAAAGAAAAGCACAACTTTTATAGGAATCTTACTTGGGAATGTGAACTGGTCCCCAATATTAAGGTCGTGGATATCTTACCATCCCAAGTCCAAAAATTCTTTCTTCGGTTGCGGTTCTTAAATCGAATAATTATCCTTAGTTTTTGCTTTGGGATAATTTATAGAATAGAAAAAGTTGGAGAATTGACTGAAGTATTCTTATTGACTATAAATATATCACAAGAACTACCAATAGTTGATAATTATTTAATAAGTTCATACTAAAGTCTGCGCCTTTAATGGCTTAGAATTAAATTTATGATATGCCAGTGCAGATTAAAGGGTTGAGTGCAAGTAAAAGATGGAAACTATGGATCGGCGTTCATCTATTTATTTGAGTGTTTGGTTATTTGGATGAGAACGTACTGGTGAAAAGCGGAAACTAAGTACAAAACAAGTGGTTTTCAGTTATGACGTTGCCGTTCCGAACAAAATGGAATGCCACGTGGGTGAACAACGTTGACTTTGACAGAGTTTGCATGGGACAAAGTACGGTTCAGCACTCGCCAACTCGATGAATTTATTTATCAACTACATTTTCCCATCTGCCACGTTTCCTAGATTCTTTTTTTTTTAATCTTTGATTAAAGTGAATCCTTTCGTCAAATTTGATGACATGATGGTGGAAATTTTAATCAGGAGACATCCTTGACTTTTCTCAGTGTCCTTTTCTGTGACGTGATCATTAAATAATTTTAATTTTCGGATGCAGATGAAATAAAACTTTTATTATCGGTTTATAGTTTTTCTTTTAACTTTTTTTGTTAGATGGTGCTTAACTTGGAGAAAAGTGATTAGGAGAGTTTAAGAGTTTTGTGAAATAGGAGAGTTATATTTAGTGGAGCTTCTTGTTTTGATTTTTAATTTTTAATTTTATAAATATAAAAATTAAAAATATAGTATAAAAATCAAAAAAATAAATTAATAAGTAAAAAATTGAAAAATTGAAAAATACAAAAATTAATAAAAAATAAAAACAAAAACGATAAACTGAACTAAATAACTCTTAAAATTTTGGCCTGAGTATAGGACGAAAGGCAAGTTAATTGACTAGCTGGTTAGGAAGCTAGCTGGCAGGACATTTAAACAAGAGAATAAGATGTTTTAATCCAAGGGCCGTTGATTGAATGCCATAGTGTCCTTAAGTAATGGAATGTATAAAAGATGTTAGATTTACATGATTAAACAAGAACAATTTAGGCTGGAGTTACTGCCAGTGTCTAAAATGAGGAATGTCAAATTAATATGACAAGAATTTAGGTTTTAGTTGCTTTGAATCAAATCTAATTGGGATGAAACGTGTTTAACATAATAACTAAGAATAATAATTAAAATATAAAATATAAAATATACATCTATTATTAATTATAAATATTTTATACAATAATTATAATTTAATATTTCAACTATTTCAAAACACTAATTAGTAATAAATTTTCAATGGAACCGATTTGGAGGCTCCCAATGAACTTCTCTTTTTTTTTTAAAAAAAGTAAATAAATTAAATTAAGGAGCCAAGAGGCTAAACGAATAGCAATTCATTGATAAGTAAAAAAGAACGAAAGATCCGACTGCCTGGGAGAGATCATGACAAGAATTACAGCAGGAATTCAGCCAAAAACAGAAACAAGTCAACCAAAAACTACTGAACTCACAATTCTCGTATCAAGTTTATTTTCATGTAAATTATATATCCTTACTTCTACTAAGCAACTCTAAAAGTAAAAATGTCTTAAACTAGGTTTCTTCCTATCCATAATCCATAAAGAGTCTTAGGAACTGCTTTACTAGGAACCTTGCTGAACATATAAGCAACAGTTTTTAATACATGCATCCACAAAGACAAAGGTACAATACTATAACTTAACATACTCTTAACTATATCCATAAGAGTATGATTCTATTTTCTAATTAAACCATTTTGTTGAGCTATACCAGGTATTGTTTAATGTGCACATATGCATCAATTGATAAGAAACTTTGTAAATGAACTTGAACATTATCAACTTTTATCAAATTTACTATAATATTCATCACCCATATTAGACCTTACTATTTTTATTTTCTATCTAGCTACCTTTTTACCTCCTTAATAAACACCCAAGATATCCACATATTAAGACCTTTCATGCAATAAATATATATATCATGAGAAGTCATCAATCAAGGTATTGAAATACTTTTCACTGCCCCAAGAAGGAGTGTCGAAAGGACTACAGATGTCAGTATGTATTAATTCAATTAGTTCATAAGTTCTTGTGGTTGAATGCTTTGATATATGTTTGATTTTCCTATCTTTAATGCAATCCACACTATATCTCAATCAACAAAATTCAATTGAGATAAGAATTCAATTTTCATTAACCTTAAGACCATTTCCTTATATATATGACCTAACCTTTTATGCCACAAAAGAATAAATCATTATATACATTGTGTTTATTTCCTATAATATAGTCAACATGAAACAGAGATTCAGCAAAAACAACATCAAAATTGAAACTATATAAACAAGAAATTAAAGTACTAGAACTATAATAATACTTGTTTTTATACCAAAAAAAAAACATCATTTCTAATCTTAAAGTTAAATCCTACCTCATCTAACTTTGCAATAAAAACCAGAATTTCTAACACATTCAGGAATATAGAGATACTTTTAGAGATCCAAGTAACATCCAGTATCTAAGATCAATATGTACATCCCAATTCTCTCTACTCATGCCTTCATTCTATTTCCCCTATATAAGAACTTATCAATTTTATTTATGAGTTTGATCGAGAGGAACTCCTGTGAAATATGTGACATGTGAGTAGTTGTACCACAATTTAACTACGAAGTATTATTAGGTACTTTAATAAGATTTTATTTAAAACATATTGAAGCATAGTCTATACCTTTCTTTTCGAATCAAGCCTTTCTTTTAAGGCAATCCTTTTTTAAGTGACTAGCTTTCTTGCAAAAGTAACACCTTTGCTCCTTATGGATTCAACCCTTATTAATCTTTCTAGAAGCTTTATCCTTATCTTTGTTCTTCTTTTCTAGTTTGTTCTTACTGCTTCTAGCTTCGTGATAAAACTTAAGATGAATAAAGTGATTACTCATTTTCTTTAATCTCCCTTCCTTTTAAACTAACATAGCCTTAATCTCTTGAAGATTCCATTTTTCCTTAAGGGTGTTATAATTTATCTAAAACTAGCTAAACTCAAGAGAAAGTGAGTTGATAATAAACTGCACTGGGAAAGACTCACTCACATCTAAGCATTCTGATTTCAACTAAACTGCTAGATTTTTCATATTTGTAACATGATCATAAATAGGTTGTGACTAATTAAGCTTCGTGGTCTTTAGCTAACTCATTAAAGTCTCTACAATGGATTTGTCGGTTATATCTGATTGGGAGTATTCCTTAAGTTTCATCATAAATTCCTTTGCATTATTTTTTTTAAACATCAATGGCTTAACATTCTCAGCAATTGTCATTCACATCAAGTTCAAATTTAGCCTGTTAAACCTTTTCTAAACCTTGTAAAAAAGACTTTTCAGTTTTAGTACTAGTCTCAATTATGATTGCAGGTCTTACGTTTGAAACTATTGTTAGGTCTAAATCTATAACACCTAGCTAGAACTAGATTTGCTCGGATCGCTCTACGTAATTTAGATAATTAAACTTGACTAGCCTATTTTCTAAAGCGAATAAATTAGTAGATGCTATAAACATAATATATAGATCACGCATTAATGTCTTAAGTAAACTTAAATGAATTCAAACAAATAATAAACTTGATTATACATTTAAATTCACCTTTGGGTGATATTTAAATACATAACTATAACCTATAATGATGCCAACAAAATACATAATAATGGACAATCAATCATATTTTAGTCAATATGCATGTTATCTTTGGATAAACATTTATATTCACTAAATATGTTGATAAGTCTCTTTAATGTCACTAATCATATGCAACAGTCCACCTTTAGATAACCTTTTAGCGCTATAATTAATGAACTCCATTGTTTAGCTTAACTATTATGTCATTTTAATAGCATCATATAATCAAGAAAAATTGAAAATTCACAATTAAATGTCTAAATATTTTTTTAAGCTAGGCCACTTTGGTGATTAACAAGCTTTCCATGCAATAAACATTTAATTGGACAATTAATTAATGACTACTCTTCATACATGACAAAATTCAATTTAATGAGTTTGGTCACTTTAATGACTTACAAATATCCTTGATCACAGTAATATCATGTATAAAATAAATATATAAGACAAGAATTTAATTTCAATCATGATATAATATAAAAATTCATAATACCTACTAAAAACCATAATATGGCACTAATATTTCTAAAATTATATATGCATAGATAAAAATATGCACAATATTTATGCCTACACCAATATTATCAATTAATTATTTTATTAATTAATTAACCAATCATGACCATAAAATTAATTAATTAACCAATTATGACCCAAAATAAAATTACCTTAATTAGGGTTCAAAATCAAGCCCATAAAACTAAAATAAGTCTTCTTAAGGTCCACCATCATAGCCAATTACATAAGTCTAAAACAATAATTTGGCCGAAAAGAAATTTAAAAAAAGTTTTAAAAAACTAATAGGAGCATGTGCTACACATGCCAAGACTACCTGGCTAGTGTATGCAGTGCACACGCCTTATCCTTTTACTAGTTCACTTGATGAGGTGTATGTTGGACTGCACTGCATCCTCTTTCATTTTTTTAGGTCAATATGTCATGTTTTTCTTCTAGCAAGCTTTTCTCTCCAAACTAAAAGCCTTCCTAAGCCTTGCTTCAAGAAACAACACTAATAGCCAAAAGGATAAGAGATCTCAAAGCATCTATTGTTTTTTCACTCTAAAACCAATTAAGTTTTGTCTCTCTAAGACTATGATAAGGTATAATACCATCTAGAAAACACTCTATTACAAGTCAAATCCTTATGTGATTTCAACAAAAAATTCCCATATCCTTGTTGGTTGTCCCATTAAATCGTATTGAAAATGTAAACCCATACACAGAGACAATTGAAACTTAGAGAAAGATACACTAACACCATGAACCATCAATGTTTATCACTTTGTTATTGAATGAAAACATAAACCTTTTTTAGATTGATGGCATTTTATGGATAAATAAAAAATGATATGCAACTAGCTCTAATACAAATTGAAAACTTTTATGGATCGATTAACACCAAATATATTCAATAAAATCATTGCTCAATCAATAATTTCTAAATTTGGAGAATAATTCTTCCCTTTAAGCCTTCATTTTCTATAAGGTTTTCTCAAATGGTTGAGAAACTTATTATTTTATAATGTCTTCAATTAAGATTAATTGAAAATTTGTTTTCTATAATTTTTTAAGAAGAAAGAGGGAAAGAGCCCTATAGCCCATTAGTTCTAAACTTTCTTTTAAAGCTTACTAACCATCATCTAAGCCCACTTAATTATAATTAGCCCAACAAGTATCTTGGGCCACTTTAATGATGAAATAATCTAACATTGTATAGTACAAGTTGTGTCAAATTTGATCTTACAGCCCCAAAAACCCTTATTCTTTAAGTAAATTTGGTGGATCCACCAAACCTAAAGAGCTTCTCTTTTCGTGAGAAACCTCCAAAGCTTCCTTGCAATGCTAGTTTAGATTGAAGAGTAATGAAGTTTATTCTCAATCCCCCTCAACTTTTGATAAATTGACGTCCCACTATTTGACCTTGACAAAGCTTGTTCTTGTGTCATCACTACTCCATAAGAAGTTTCTAAGATTCTTTCTATAGCCTTAAATAAGTTCCTTTGGGATGATAAGATGTGAAGATCAGTAATAGTGTATGCTTCCCAAAATTGAGATCACCAACTGCCTTAGTCATTCTAGGGATAAGATTTGATTAATCTAGTAGTTCGCCCTCCTACATATCTTATCAAGGATAGGTCCATATTCCTTAAAAGAAGGTTTACTTGAGATTATAGGTAATCCTAAGTAGTAAAAAGGGAGGTCCTTTATCTGCAAGCCAAAAACAATGAAATACTTATATGCAAGAGATATGGCAGTTGCCAAAAGCGTGATATGGCTTTTGACTTTGTTAATACCAAGACCTGAATACTAAAAAAAAAAAAAAACTAAGGTTGTGCTCAATAACAGTTAGATGGAATTCATGCTAACACCACAAAATAACATAATATCATCTGCAACCGTTAAATGGTGGAGTTGTAACCTCTTGCACTTGCTATGGAAAACAAAATTAGGCATCTACTTATACTGTGAGAGATTAAGATGGACAGGAAATCGACATATAAAGAAAACAAATAAGGAGAAAGGGGATCTCCTAACTAAATTCCCCTCTTCCCTTAAAACCACGTGGTTGGTACTCTATTTATTATGATGCTAAAAGAAGTAGTGGTCACATATTCTAAGATCCAGTTGATGAAAACAACAGGGAAATCTATAAGCAAGTATATCGTAGAGAAATTTCTGACTATATAGGTCATAAGCTTTGTGGAAGTCGAGCTTAGTAGCATAATTTTTACTTGAGGCCTTCTTATGATAAGATTGAAAATTTTCTTGTGCGAACAAGATGTTATCATTGATGAAGTACCTATATACGAAAGTAGTTTGAGCAGGATGAATCAATGAAGGAAGGATAGACTTGAGGTGTTTCATGAGATCCTTAGCAATGATCTTGTATATAGTATTACAGTAAGATATAGGTCTAAAATCATTTAAGTAAGAGGAGTTGATGCTTTAGGAACTAAGAAAATGTGTCTTTTGTTAATTTCCTTAAGTAGCTTCCCAAAAGAGAAAATTTCAAAAATAATTGTTGTAACTTTCTCTTAGATGACTTACCATGACTATTGAAAGAACTAGGCATTAAGGCCATCAAGGCCTTGAGATTTATTGGGATGCACAAATTTCATTGCTTTATCTATTTTCAACTTTGTCAACAAGTCTACTTAACCAAACATCTTGTTTACTTAACCAAACATCTTGTTCATAAGAGAGTTTTATGCTAGGGAGTGAATTGAAGATAGTAGAGAGTGATTTCTTCAATTGTTCTGTTCCTAGCAAGTTGACAAAGTATCCCAAGATCATTTCCTTTAGTTTAACTAGATCCTGTATAATTCGTCCATCCTCATCCCTTAAGGCTATAATTTTATCCTACGATTGAGAATAACTTTGTGAAAGAAGCTATTATTACCATCACCATCCTTCAGCCAGAAAATTCGAGACTTCTGGTTCAAGATTAAATAGTGAACATTAAGGGCTACAAAATAAGCATGTAAGTCAAAGGTGGCTTGATGTTACTTCCCTGTATAAAAAATATTAGCATCTAATTACTGTTGAGATTGTAACAAATTATTAAGTATGATTAGTCGTGATCTATTCAGTTTTCAATATAGTAACTAGTAGTCATTTTATACCAAGGCTTTCTTGGTTGGTGTTCAAATGTCTATGTTTATATTAGGAGCTTATGACTTGTTTAGTAACGTTTTTTGTTTTGTTTTTTATTCTAAATATAAAAATTATGAAAATCAATGCACAAAAACTAATGAAAATATATAAAAATAATGAAAATGCACAAAAATTAATAAAAATACAAAAATTATTAAAAACACATAGAAATCGATAAAACGCACGGAAACTAATGAAAACTATTTTCATCAATTTTTATATTGAAAAATAAAAATAAATGATAGAAATAGAAAGTTAAACTAAACATACCCTTATTTTCTCTTAAAGGAACCTCACTAATTTGTACCACTTGTTATTTATTAATGGCATTTTTTGTTTAATTTTTTCAAAAAAATTAATTATTAAGTATGTGACCTTGATTAATTTGATATAAATTATTTAAAATATTTTTTGAAATTTTAATAAAATTTAAATATAGATCATAAATTTAAAATATATCTCACTAAAATGGTTATTCTAATTATTCATAGTTTTGAAATTTTTATTCTAATATCATTTTTAACATTAATATTACAAATATAAATATAATTTTAGAGTTAATTTAATTGGAGTTATTAATTAATAATTTTTTAGTTATAACTAAAAATAAATAAATAAATAAGAGTTCATTTAAAGTATAACTAAAAATATTATTAATTGATTATTTATATGTATAGTGAAATAGAGATGTTGAAATATATCTCTTTGAAATGGTTATTTTCATTATTCAAGATTTTAAAATTTTTATCCAAAAATTATTTTTACTATAAATATTAATAATATAAACATACATTTTAGAAAAGAAAATAGAATAAATTACATTTTATGATTTAACCAAATTTCATACATACCTCTTAAACTTTGAAAAAATTTCATTGCACCCTCTGCTATATCACCTACCACGTCAACCGTCACATTAACACAACTATACAATCATCTTACTACATCAACACTTTCATCATGTCAACTACCATGTCATGTGGGATCCACTTCGTATCTAGGGAGTTTTTTAAAATTATTGTAAAGTTCAGGGGATGTTTAATAAATTGAAAAAGTTCATAGGGTGATTTGATAATTAGTAAAAAAAGGATTTAACGTTAGTATTTAAGTTAATATATTATTAGTATATCATAATGTCAAGTGTACTAATATTCATATACTTCTTTTTTTAAAAATCATTCTACCTTAATTCAAAGGATTTGAGTGAGAATTATTAATAAGAAAAGGACTTATCAAGAAATTATCAAATTTTGAATTAATTATTATGTAAAATAATGATAATTATTAACTAAATAAAAAATATCTTCTGCCTATTTTTTCATCATTGTTATTTGTTTCTTGATATTTGCTTTCTTAATTTATTCTCTTTAATTTCATTACTTGTCTTTTCGTTTATTTAAATTTTATTGCAGTTAGGAATTTTCTTTTGGGCAATATTAGGAATAGTTGAAAAACAATAACAGTTCTATATGGAATTGACTCTGACTTGTCATGTTACATAGTTAGATAGGTTAGTTAGATATTTTATTATTTGGTAGCTTGAAATAAGCTTTACCATTACCATATACAAGAACTTATCAGTTTCAATTAAGAGTTGGATTGAAACGAATCCATGTGTAACATTTGACATGTGAGTAGTTGTAATAAATCTAAATAATAGGTGTTATTAGACACTTCAATAAAGTTTGATTTAAAACATACTAACATATAATATGTATATTTCTTTTCGAATCAAATCTTTCTTCTAAGGTAATCCTTCTTAAAGTGACCAGTTTTCTTACAGAAGTATCACCTATGTTCCTTTACAAATTCGAACTTTATTAAAGTTTTTAGGAGCTTTATCCTTATCTTTATTCTTCTTTCCTAATTTAACCTTGTTGTTCTTATTTTCTTGATGAAACATGAAATGAAGAGAGTGTTATTTCATTTTCTTTAACCTCCTTTCTTCTTGATCCAACATGGTTTTAGTCTCCTAATAGTTCCATTTTTCCTTAAAGGTGTTGCAATTCATTTAGAATGGGTTAAATTCAAGAGTAAGTAAGTTGATAATAAATTATACTTAGAAGAACTCACTCACATCCATACCCATTGATTTCAACTTTGCTGCTAAATTTTCCATGTTTGTCATATGATCATGAATGGACTGTTATCAATCAAATTTCTTGGTCGTAGACTCACTCATTAAGTTCCCTACAATGGATTTGTTAGTAATGTCTGATTGGGAGTATTCCTTAATTTTCATCATAAACTCTTTTTCATTGTCCATTTTAAGTATTGATGGCTTAACATTTTCAAAGATTATTATTTGTATCAAATTCAATCTCAGTCTATTGAACCTTTCCTGAGCCTCATAAAAAGACTTGTCAACTTCAATACTATTCTTTGTTATGGCTACAGGTCTTGCATCTAAAACTATTGCTAAGTCCAAATCCATAACACTCAATTAGAATTGGATTTACTCAAACCAATCCACATAGTTCAGACTATTGAACTTGATCAACCCATTTTCTAAAACGAACAAATTAGTAGATACAATAGGTATAATATAAACTCACACATTAATGCTTTAAATAAACTCAAATGGATTCAAACAAATAATAACCTTAATTATGTATTCAAGTTCATCTTGGGTGATACTTGAATGCATAACTTTAACCAATAACAATGCCAACAATATGTATTTCTAATGAATGATCAATCACATTCTAATCAATATGGCTATTATCTTTGGATATAGAATCATATTCGTTAAATATGTCAATCAGCCCCTTAATGTCATTAATCATAAGTAATGGTCAACCTTTAGGTGACCTCCTAGCATCATAATTAATGATTTCAATTATTTAGTTCAACTTTTATGTCATTTTGATAGTATTATATAAACATGAATAATTGAAAATTTACAATTAAATGTCTAAATATCTTATCAAGATAGGTCACTTTGGTGACTAACAAGATTTATATACAATAAAAATTTACTTAGAAAATTAACTAATGAATCTCATTTATAAAATTAATAAATAATGTAAGAGTTTAATTTCAATGATGACATAATATAAAAAATTCATAGTGTCAACTAAAATTATAATATGGCACTAATATTTCCAAAATCATAGTATGCATAAATAAAAGCATGTGCCACAGTTATGGATATAAACTAAAATTATAATCAATTAATTAACCAAAATTATAATTAAATTAAATTAATAATGAACAAAAAAAACATTCAATAAAGGTCCAAAATGAAAGCTTATAAACCCAAACCATCTCTTACAAGCCAAATCCAATAATCGCACTCTACAGATCGAAATAATTAATAACCACTGTCCTGGGTTTGATTATGTTTTTGGATTAAAGACATAAACTTCACATAGTACTTAATAATTTGTTTGCAAAACCATTAAAGCCTAATATAGGACATATCATACCACTTTAAGGAGGTAGACTGTAAAAAGAAAGATCTGTGTTATTGTCAGACTCTGGTACTAATTGAAAAAACTTAAAGAATCAATTCAACCCTTTGATCATACCCAAATTAACATTAACAAACAGCACACATACCTTGTTCCATGACTTTTGTATTAATTTTTTAATCAAGTTCTTTTTCCCTTTCTGCCTTCATTTTTTCTTTTCCTCTAATGGTTGAGAAAAATGTTTGTATATGAAAAAACTGCCATTCCAAAAACTTAATTTGAAAGGGAAAGGGAAGGGTCTTATATACTTATTTGATACTAATTTCCTTAAACATCTATTAACCATCATTTAGGGCTCTTTTAATTATAATCAAGTTTTATAAGTTGGATGAACCATTTGATTATTAAATAATGTAATAATTATATAAATCTATTGTAATATAAATTAAGTTTAGTTGGGATATGTATGCTTACATTTAATAGATGTCTGGTGCTTAATTTTAATATGATAAATTAATATTTTAATCTACAATTTAAGAAAGAATAACAAAACTAAATTGAATTTTATTTTCAACATTTTAATATTTAGATTATTATTTTATATCAAATAAAACTTAACATTAACGATTGACTAAATGACTTAATTTAAAAGGTTAAAAACTTTAAATTAATTTTTAAAACATATAATTTATGAAAATTAACTTTACAATACTTTTTCTAATTCTAAAACAAATCTAACAAGTAATCAAAGAAGGATTTTTTTTCTCACTTTCCTCTTACACTGTCATCACCTAATAAGCTACTAGCCACTTAGACATATTATTTTTATCTACCTCTCCTATTGCTCTTTGGCAGAAAATCAACTAATCTCTCTAAAATAAAATTGTTGAGCAATCTGGACATTGAAAAAAGGACATGTTATCATGATTCACCTCTAGAACTACCCTAATTTGTCTTCGTCTTTATGGGTGCTTCCCTTATTGATGCAACCACAACCATCCATTAGTTTCTTAAGTAAATTTACCCATTCCACACTCTTAAAAAGCACAAACCTTACTCATTTTGAAATATCTTCGATTTGACGAGGCCTTCTTATATTTGAATAGTCTTCTGAAACTACATTATCACTATATGATGCTTCTGATAGTGCTAAAAGAAATGATTTGTAAATGCTATTGAATAACAACAATGATCATTTATAAAAATCACAATTAAATTCACTGTAAACCTATCATATTCTGAAAATTATCACTTTTTATGGTATAACTTTAAAAAAAATTTATTACATCATGTTCAAATTTTTTATGAATATAAAATTAAACGAAAATAACGTAAAATAATTTTATGATAGTTAAATAATATTATAAGAAGGCAAATGATAATTTTTAAAATATAAATAAAATTAAAATGTAAAATAAAAAATATAATGTAATTAACCCTAATGTTTGTTATGGATCCTCCTCAAGTGACCATTTTCAATTTTAAAAAACCCATTGAATAAGGATTTTGATTTTAGGATTTTGACATGACTATTAAGACACTTCTCTATCTTTTTCCTTTGGTATAGCCGTTTTTTGTGGATTTAGAAGTTATCACCTTCTTTTTTCTACTTAATCAAATTTGCAGCTGGTAATTGGTGAGTTTGGGTGTGTCCATCCATTTTTCTACTCTCTTTTAAAGTTGTTTTATATTTAATGTATGCCTATTTTGTTTGATTTGTGTGGCTATTGAATCTTCTCAGTCTTTTGGTTTTGGTACAATTGTTCTCTATATACTTTGTGAATATTTACTACTATCTTCTTTATTTGATTTGAAAGAAGTTTTCTGTAGAAACTATTAATGTCACTATATAGGAGATCAATTCGCATTATACAAAGGAGGAAACGTCATTGTATGGGAAAGGAACTGGTATAGTATAGGAGAGTTATTGTCACTGCTTTCTCTCTTTGGTATTATACAAAGAAGTAGTTATCGTTGACTGTATAGGAGAAAAAGTGTCAATGTATAGAGAAGGAATTATCATAGTACAAAAGGAAGCCTTCACTATATTCCTGGATTTTTACTATAAACTTGTTTTTTTAATGAGTATTTGTAGATGTGAGGTTTTGGATTGTTAAAAACCCCATTTTTGTATACTCATTTATTTTATAATAAATTTTTTTCTAGACTAGGTCTCGTGATTTTTACTTTTTATATTGAGAAGGTTTTCCACATTAAAAATTTTGATAATCTCTTGTTTAATTTATTTTGTATATCTATTTTTACTCCTCACAATTTCATTCAAGTAAAAAAAAGGTTATTATTATGATGTTGTTCACTTTCGTTGCCTACCCTCCTTTCCTTTCACAACAATATTAATATAAGAAAGAAGGATTGATGGTTTGATAAAAGGAAGAAGGAAGGTACAATGACAAAGGTTTGACAGAAGGATCAACGGTTGATCAACAGAGGGAATTCAGGCTAAAGCCTTGATCGAGAGAAATTCATCTGTGGTCTTTTATTCTATATTTCTTTGTGATAACCTAGGGGCTTTGGTATCTGTATCCGATTGCTAACACATGTTTGGATGTAATATTAAATCTTCCTCTATTATTTTTTTAATCAATTATTAGGTTAAAAGCACATTTTGAACATAAAGGTTTGCAATAGGGTACAAGTCAAACCTTAACATTTTGAAATGTTCAAAAGAAACCTCAACGTTTCCAAAACTTAAAAAAAAAACATTAACATTTATAAAACATTCAAAATAAACCCTATCAATAGTATTAGTTAACCACACCATTAAATGCCTTGTGGTGCAATCTAATTAGCCAACAAAAAATGAGGGGATTAACTAATGTCACGTTTCATGCCAAGTGGATAAAGATGGGGCCCATTAGTCATGTGGCATGACATGTGGATTTTTTAAAAAAAATTGAGGTAAAACCCACTGCCACCCCAAGCTACGCTCCTCTAATGCCTTTGCAAGCAGTTTTTCTCTTGGCAAGCACCCACCTTTTCTTTAGGTGTTGGGGCAAGTCCTAGGAAAAAAAAAATCTATGATAGCTCCCAGCTCTATTTTGGCCAATCGTATATCTTTTTTAATTCACTCCTGGAAAAAAAAAGTCACTTTCTTTAGACAAGCATGTCAATATAGAAAAACTCACATTAGGTTCAAAACGGTCAAGCCCTTCCACACCCCATGCAAGATTTATAGCTTGGACTTTCCTATTAAGTTCATAAGGATCGAACACCTATATTCTAGACCATACAATTCAGTTACATGAAGCGCACAAAGAGAGGGACCAATTTCTTTATACTTTCCCCTGAAGTGGAAAACATTCCATCTATTCCTGAATACTTTCTTTCAAAAGGGCTTCCACTTCTCAGTGCCAGTAACGAGTAGCTGTCGCAGTTCAGTTCCGTAAGTGAAGATTAGTTCAGTACTCTTGGGCGACTCGTAAATACAAAATTGAGTTAAGTTATCTCATTATAGTACTAACACCTCATTGGTACGGAGGACAAGGGCATGCTGAAAATAAAAATTGGATTTATGGATTACGATCTTCCCTAAGTCAAGATCCAAAAAAAGAAGGTAAGCTCACCCCTTTGGTTGTTTGTTCAATATGTACTTGAGTTTCTACTAGATGTCATATTGGGCATTCAGTCTTTAGGTTCAGAATGCATCAAAAAAAGACCTTCTCCTAGATAGCCTTTTCTTGCTACTCAACTATTAGGGGTTTCTTACTATTCCTAGTAGCAGAGGACTTAGTTATATTAAAGATATTCTCTACAGAAAAGTAAAGAAGAATTGATTTATGTCAATGGGTTCCAATAGCCAATCAACGTGAGCCATGTATAGCTGAGTGACATGCGCTACCCTCTATCTACCAAATGAAACAATGCCATTTACACTCAATCAAAATAGAGTCATTTTATTTAGAAAATGTAAACCACAAAGAGCGACACCATTTTCACTCTCACAGGGGTCCATTTTTTAACAATGAAAATCACATTGCTCCCTGTCATCTTCCTCTCACTCTTCTTCCTCTCCTCTTTAATTGGCTTCGTCTCCCATCTAGTCTGTTGCTTACATATTTATGATTTAGGTATGAAGAAATCACGTGATTTATCGTATTCTTTTGGTGTTTTCTCCTTAATTTAACTATTTATAGCTCTATTGCACTGTATCTTAGTAACCCCAAGTCTCAAGCATGAAGAAAACCCATATTTTTTATCGTCTACACTACCATTGATTTGTCTGGAAGTGGGTTATATCACAACAATTATTTCTTTTATTTTTCACATCTTATTCTGTTTGCATTTGCTTTTGTTACCCTTTAATCTTAGGTTTTACTTTTTATGGTTGGTTAGAACGTCAAGCTGGAAATTATTCACTTCATTGTATGCATGTGTCTATTGGCATGGAATAATGTCTATACTCTTCTTTTATCAGATCCATGGGAAGCCTTAAAATGTATTGAAAAAAATAGTTATGGAGATTTAAGTGGCTATAATAATATTTTGATCCTTCTGGAATTACTTCTTTCATGTTAACACATAGGTGAAATTCATGTTCATTGTTTAGGTTCAATGTTTAGATATAGAGTTTTTTTATTCGTAAATTACATAATAGCATTACAGAATCAATGTTTAGATAAATGTACTAATATTGGTCCTAGTGCATCTCATTCTAGCTTAAACTTGATCTTAACTTAAGATAATAGAATAATTTTGTAATCTGTTTGGTAAATGATTATTCACGTGTTTCATTGATTATGCACATTCAAATATATGTTCCAATGTCATTTACTACTGGTGTTTGCACATTCCAATATCTGTTCATTGAGTGTGCACATTCCAATATCTCCAATTGCATAGTGCTTTAACACTAGACAAAACAAGTTTTGCTTTTACTGCTACTAATTTGATAATAGTGCATGTATCCTTATTTTATTATATGTGTAAATCGTATTGAATTTGATGCTACAAAGTTAATTCAATGTAACTTTGAATTGGGTGACTACACACGCATGATTACTATACATTTGCATGCCACTTTTATTTAATAAGTTGGATTGCTGTTAGAGATATAGAAATAGGAAAGAGATGAAGTTGCACAAGTTATCAAATGTCAAAACTGATGAACTTCTCTAATTACATAATTATACTTGACATTAATTGCAGCTTGGATAGGTTTGATATGAAGTCATCATCGTGAGCATAATTCGTTCAATACCAATGTTAGGAACATAGCTTGCTTTTGTGGATTAAGTTCCACCTTAAGAAGTTCAAAGTCAGATAATAATCTAGAGCGAAGATTTTATGGATGCAAAAATTATCCAATAAGTGATCTTGAATGGAATTGTCAACTTAAGATTGTCTTATGTCAGATGTAATAATCTATTATGTTATTTTTAGTAGGTTAAGACTTGTGACTTTTTCAGGTGGTATGATGAACCATTCAGTGCTAGAGCTATTAAAGTCATTAACAAGCTGAAAAGAGAAATTAACACACTAAAGAAGAAATTTGAGATAAGGACAATTACTTCACAAGATCCAATTAAGATTGAGGAGTAATAAAAACTATTAAGGGAAAAGATCAATTTATTAGAGAAAGATAAAATAGAGTTAAAGATGATATTAATGTCTGTTATTATGGGATTCACTGTACTAGTTTTAATTTTATGTTACAGTCTTGTAAGTTTTATATCATGACTGTAACATTTATGTTGTCATTTACGTAATGATTTTTATCGTGACTAATATGTATTACTTTTGTTTTTACATTTATCTAAAAATTTCTGTTATGACAATCATGTAATGACTTTCCTTATGACATTATGTAATGACCTTTGTTATAAGATTTATGTAGATATTTGCAAATTTGAGAAAGTACTAATTTTTTATTAGTGGTGCAGATGTCACAAAAGTATGTAGACATCATGAGTTTCAATTACATAGGCAAGATATAATATGAATTACATATGTTGAAAATGTCTAAAATGGTTTATCCGAATTCTCATTTCTTCCTTCGTATGCAATAGATTATGACACTGCATCTAGTGATAGGTAATTAAATCTTGCAAGCAATGCTTTCCTCTTCTTTGCCTAAGCTTGCAATTTTTGTAAGGTTATACTTGGATGCCCTTTAAATCTAAGTCCCCTCAATTCAAAAGCCAACTTGAACAAATGAGGATCAACATCACCATACCTCCTTTTTGTAATCTGTATGGATGTGTCAACATGGTCAAAAGTAGAAAAAGTTAATTACTTATTAATATGATCATGGATTAAAAGATACGATGTGCAACTTACATAATTGCTTTGTTGACTATACGTGACAACATTTTTAACAATATTTTTAGGAATATTACAACTAGTAACTCATATTGAACAAAAGATTAGTTGAATAATAACATAAATTAAAATTTAAAACACATAACATAAAGTGTAAGTACCTATGAACATGAGTTAGATGTAATTATATTAGTAGAAATGTGTTCTTAACTATGTCCCTGTGAAACCATTTCATAGTATTAATATTCAACTCAAAATACCATTCACTTTTGTATTAAACAAAAGATCACTTACATTTCCACTTGAACTTTAAGGGTCTTTGTTAGTGAACTTCCTAACATTATGTCCAGTAGTGCCACATTTGTTATATTTTTATGTGTCCTTTTTTAGGTAACTTATTTGTATTGGTCAATTTCTTTAATTCATTTTTAGCTTTCGTTTTGGCAGTTTTGGGTCTTCATGCCATAAATTTTTTAACAGGTGGATGTATATGTTCCCATCCAAATTCTAGCCACAAAATAGCACTGCACACAGGCTTTATCACATGGTGGTACACACTCTGAAATTTAAGCTTCTTATAACATTCATCCACAAATTCTTTCACCCTTTTATTAGAATGGTTTATAGCACTTATAGCATGCTTACACGGATAACCATATAAATCTCATGCTCTACAATTACAAATATTCTCTAAACCAATCCTAATGGTATGTCTGATGTCTCCTTTAAACACTTCATATGCCCCATCTCTATTCCAAGTTATTCTCCATTGCATATCATCCTTTTTGTTTTGTTCTAATTTTTTGGCAACTAAAAACCATAATTCTTATGGTTTCAAGCATGCTAATGATCAGTTTATCTCTAGCTGGAAAAATCCATTCATTGAAAATGTCACTCATATTATTATCAACCACTGGGCATTTGAACTCAAATTATTGATGGCATCTAACCCACCTCTCCTTTAGATACTCAAGTAAAGCAATGACACATTCGGGTTTTATCTTGTCAAGTTTCTTCAACTGTTCATTGAAGTCCTCAATAAACGTTAACCATGCAAAATTCCAAATCTATCTTTGTAGGTATTTTCTACTCCAATTCAAATGCTAGTTATGGTAGATATGTCTAGCACACATTTGATATGTTGCTTTTAGTATAGTCTCATCAAGACCCCTTATCAATCCCTACGAATATGAAATTATTTGTGTAAATAATCATTTACCATAAACATAAACAATGTTATTTACAAGACAGTATGAATTAACTTTTTCATTTCAAATACTACAGTAAGTCCATTTCCATCTTCTATCTCTAAATTTGTGGCTAATAAGCTAACAAACTATCTCTATGAATTAGTGTTCTCAACTTCAACTACTATCCATGCTAAGTGATACATTCCTCCATCTCCATCTCTCCCAACAAAACTTAGTAATTGTCCTTGGAATTCTATCTTCAAAAAGCATCCATCGAGTACAAAGATTGGTCTTAGATGTTTCCTTGCTTGTTTCATAGCTTCAAAGCAAATGTATAATCATTTAAACTACATCAAATAAATATAGCACTAATTCAGAATTTAAATAACAACAACATTGATTCCATAGAAAATTTATATTACACTTATCTATAATAAAGCAGTATCTTGGTTCCTTAAGAGTTGTAACTGCACTGTAGATCCAGGATTACTAACTCTCAACTCATGAATATACCCTTGCAACTTGGCATATTCATTCACAAAATCTTAAGCCCTCTCCTTCCTCGGTCTTCTCTTTGCTACTCTACACATACTAGAGTTAGCAAAAATATTCAACTTCTCTTTGCACTCTTTAATCATCTTTGTTATTGATATAGCAGGCTTCTAAATTATTATATCTCTAAAGTGTCTCATCAAGAACTTAGCAGACACCTTTTAGGCTTGTGAGTTGTAAAATCGATACGCTCAGGATTGTGTGTCTTTATCTTAAAACATCTCCCATTCTTGTCAAACTCAACATACAATTCTCATGGACATCCCTTAATGCAACCAACCTTAACTCTATGGCTTTCACTCTTCTTCCATCGTACATTAAATCCTGTTTATACAACATAATTAATAATAGCATCCTTGAATTCTTTTATTGTTGCAAATTCCATACCCAAAGACTATTCTGGTGCTACATCAGTTAGATGATGTCTTATACTTCTACTTGATCTTTGTAATGGTTCATCTGATTCCTCTAAACTAGGATACTCATCACTGCTTATAAAACTCCCACAATCCATGGTATCAATCTCAACTATTAAATAGTCATTTGGGATATTTACTTGGAGTTCAACAATCTCATTATCATTTACATCGTTTTCAAAGTCAACGACCTCATCTTAACTCGAATCCACTAAACTTGCCATTTTAGATATATTGTTCACATCATATTAAACTAAGGCTGTCTTAATTGAGTTATCGTTAGGTGTCTCATTCTTAGTACTTTGTATCTCCCTTTTAGTTACGTTAGATGTAGGAATCGAAGTGTTTAAATTAACAATTGCAAGCATGCACATATTGAATACAAGTTAAGTAGAATGCATATTTATCACACATAAAAATATATGCATTATATTTAATTATATATGTCATTAATGCATATATACACTAAACTATGTAATTTCACCCACATGTATAGGTTGAAAGAATTCATGATGATGTTTTGTACCTATATATGAACTAAGTAACATGAACTAAGAAATTAATATATTGAAAGCTTAAATCAAGCAATTAGATGATTTCTTGTACCTATATATGCAACAACAACAAAACTATTTAATCTCATACAAATGTATAGGTTAAAAGAATTGACATAAACCGAATAAATCAAGCATTTTGATGATTTCTTCTACTTCACATGAAATAACTAACAAACTAACATGAACTAAGAAATGAAGATATTGTATCCTTAAATCATATTTTCTGAAATACTTGTTAGTGCTAATAAATTAGTAAAATTAAACCAAGATTAATAGTTCAATTAATATGCATGAACTTGAACTTAGATTCAAATTCATAAATGTTTTTGGAACTTAATTAATAATATAACAAATTAGTCGAACTAATCTAAAATTAATAAGTCAAGTCAAATTAATTGAATTTAAACTTAGATCTTCAGACCAATCACAACTTTACTACTTGCTCCATCTCCACCTTAATCACTCATTTCTTTTCTTTTAAATTGAAACCATTAAGGCCCAATTAAAACATAAAGTAAAAAAATAAAGAAGGTTTTAAACTTTGGAGGCAATAAATTCGAGATAATAATGGCACCTACATTGAATGCAAGATCAAGTGTTAAATTATTTCTAAAAAAATGAATGTAAGATTATTATATCCAATAATGTTAAGTTATTCATATAAAACTATTAAATTCTTGTTTTACGTAGATAAAACGTGAAGGTCCCAAAATACATACACTCACTACTTCTACTTTTTTTCAATTGATTCCCTCACAATTAGTAATTTTTTAATCAAATACAAACTTTTTACTCAATTAAAGAATTACTTGCTAGATAGCTACATTCTTAACCATATGTTTGACTAATTATCTGTTAGTACAACACAGTTTAATTTATTCTTTGATGCAGTGCTATAGGAACAATGTTTAAATAGCAGAAGCAAAAACACACAAATGTCAGCATATGGAATAAAATATATACATGGGACCACATTGAAATTGCTTTATTTACCTTCTTTAAATAAGACAATAAATACCCCACCAAACAAAAGTTCATCATTTTTCTCCTGCAATGAAACAAAAGAAACACAAAAATGTTAATTTTATGTCTAGTCTAACCAAAAGGGAAAAGGTGCGCACTCACCGAACACACATTCATCGTCGAGAAGCTACAATGGTGACTAGGTTATTTGCTTCACTAGCGTCTCTGCATCTCAAAAAATAATGGATGCCTACAAGCGTAAGAGGGGACGAAGCCAGTGGGAGAGGAGAGGAAGATGATGGGGAGAGACACCATTTTCGTTTTTAGAAAACAGACCCTGTGAGAGAGAAAATGGTGTTACTCTCTATAGAGGTGTGTCTGCTAAATAAAACGGCACCGTTTCATTTAACAGATAGAGGGTAATGAACACCACTCAGCTACACGTGGTGCACGCTGATTAGTTAGGGGTGATGGGACCCACTGCCACATCTCACATTAGATCCCACTTCAAATTCTTTTTTAAAAAATCCACGAATCATTAGTGGAAGTGTTTTTGTTGACCAATTAGATTGTGTCACGTGACAAAGCCATATGGCACTTAACGGCGTGTTAATTGTTACTACTGCTAAAATTTATTTTGAATGTTTTATAAATGTTAAAATTATTTTTAAACGTTTTGGAAATGTTAAGATTTATTTTGCACGTTTTAAAATATTAGGATCTGACTTATAACCTAATGCAAACCTTAGGATTCAAAATGTAATTTTTACCATTATTTAATTTTTGAGAAAAACAATGTTGATATAAGAAAACTTCATTCATAATGAATAAATCATGACTTCCCAATATTCACACAGTAAATTATTCCACAAAGTGACACACATAAATTGTTCTACAATATCACGTATACTAAAACTTAACTCTCACTTTTTCAATCCTTTTATTATAATTCCAATGACATAATTGAAAATTTATTAATAATAAAATAATTTAATTGATAAATTATTAGTATCATCACTATTACTTGTTCTTATCGTTTTCTATAGTTCAAATATTAAATATTGGTAAGTATCAATCAATTATATAATGAAAAAATATTGCCATATTAGAACGTGTAAATTATACATTAACTTATCCTAAACTCATATAAAATTTTATTCTCTTATATAATATTATTAAACTAGGGTTTAGGGTTTAAACTAAATAAGCACTCAATATTTACAAAGAATATACCTAATAAATTTTGTAGTTATATAAAAATATTATTTATACTCATTGTAAATGGAATAAGAAAGTAAAATAAAATTGTTATAGAAGAAGTAAAATAGGTTGATACCGATTTGATGAGGCCCACCTTTTCAAACAAAAAAGAAAATTTGATTAGGCCTTTCTTAAATTTTGAGTAGTCCTATGAAATTAAGTTGTTAATTTTTGGTTTTTAAATACTACTCATAGGCTCATATTTATTTTGGTATAAAACTCAACCTTGTCTTTAAATTTTAACACATGGGATCAGTTATATTTTGATAATAAGCCCTTTTATATTGAGTTGTGCTAAATTATAGCATAAAATATTGAACAGTCATCAGGTCGGACTCTAAATCATCAACTAATCTGTAGAATAAATTAAAATAGCACTTCCTTAAACTGATCAGTGTATCACTAAACATTACGTAAATTTGGTCTAGTATAAAATAAGCTTAGGTGACATATATATGCTGACATTAAATAGATGTGAGAGGCGCGTGTGTTTAATTTTAATGGGGTGAATTGATATTTTAATCTATAATTTTAGAAAATTTACTAAAAACTAAATTAAATTCTATTTTTAACATTTTAATATTTAGCTTATCGCTTTTCATGAAATATAATTTAAAATTGGCTTTTTTTAATGACTACCATTAACTTAAATGATGTAATCTAAAAAAATAAAATATTTAATTAATTTTTGAAACACATAATTTAAAGGGATAACAGTAAAAAAAGTGGCTAACTTTTTCATATTTTTTTAGTTAAGTGATCAAACTTTCAAAATTTTTAATTAATTGACTAACTTTTAAAAATATTTTCATTTAGGGTGAAACGTTAATTTTTTAAGAAAGTTGGTCACTAATTTGAAAATTTTTTAAAAGGTTACTTATTAAATTAAATTTTTTTAAAAAGACTACTCACTTAACCAAAAAATTTTAAAAGATTATAGGGTGCACACGTAGACGCAAACCTAATATTTTTATCATGTGAACGTTAAGATGATAAATTCCGTGTTGATGTTTTTACCTTAACTGAAAACAATTTTTAAAAGTTAATCACTTAATTGAAAAGTTTGAAAGATTAATCACTTAATTGAAAAAATGTAAAAAGGTTAATCACTTTTTTTACTATTATTCTTATTTTAAACTTACTAGTAAATAGTACAAATCTTCTTATGAGACCTTTTTTAGCTTATTTTTCATCTTTTTGAACAATTTAGACTCTGTACCAGTCGAATCTTCTTGCACATATTTAATTGATAAACTAATTTCTTTAGATTGATGATCGCTATTTTGAATATGGTAAATTGATATTTTAATCTACAAATTAAAAAAAGGATAATAAAACTACACTGAATTCTATTTTTAACATTTTAATATTGAGATTATCAGTTTATATCAAATTCAATTCAACAGTTAATGACTACCATTAACTTAAATGTTGTAATTCAAAAGATAAAATATTTAATTAATTTTTGAAGCATATTATTTATAAAAATTCACTTTACAATCCTTATTATAATTCTAGAATTATAATTCTAGAATAAATTTAACCAATAATCGATGAAGGATTTTCTTCTTACTTTCCTCTTCCATCTTTGTTGCCTAATAAGCTACTAGCCATTCAAACATATTATTTCTACCTACCTACCCTCTTTTTCTTTTGCAAAAAACTCATCTCTCATAAATAAATTGGTTAAGTAATTTGGACATAAAAAAAAGGACGTGATCATGAGTCTCTCCACAATTACCCTAAATTCGACGTCGTCTTTATGAGTGCTTCCCTAATTGGTGTAGTCTCAACTATCTATTAGTTTTTAAGGTAAATTTAGCTATCTCACACTCTTAAAAAATGCAATCCCTAATCATTTGGAACTATGCTCGATTTGAAATCTTCTAATAATTTAGTCCAAGTTTCTAAGCCTTTACCCGTTCATCGCCAAGGAAAAAACAGTTGGGAAAATTAACCAATTCTTTGAAATTCTTTAAAACTTGTATCTTTTTAAGTTTCCTTTCTTAAGTCTTGCATCTTATTTTCATAATTCATATACAAAAAAAAGTATATGGAGTAATTACGTTTTCAATAGTCTTTAAATCATATAAATCATAGCATTATCAAAACTTTCCTTCAATCGATGTCAAGCTCACCAGCATAAAGACCGTCCTAACAACAGTGGCATTTAACACAAGAACAGTGATGCTGGTTAGATTAATAGCTCAAGATTTTTTGCCATCTCATTCTAGAAATATATTTTCTTTAAATTTTGAAAAATAATTTAGTCATTTCTTAACCCAATTCACCGTAATCATCGATGAAATGATGGATTTGTCAAAAGCAAAACCTACAAGCGTTATAATTGTTTATTTATAGAACAAATTCTCTTTTGATTCAAAGATTAAAAGTGAGTATATTTGAAGAAGCAATAACTTTTTTTGTGAAAATGGAATTAGAAAAATGGATAATAAATATTTTCATGGTTAATTTTTTAAATATAGTGTTGTTTAAAATAATTTATCTATCAAGTTATGTCATTTAAATTGACGTTTGTCATTAATAAAGATTAACATCAAACTATATTTATTATAAAATAAGAAATTATGTATTAAAGTGATAAAAATAAATTTTAGACTAATATTAATATTTTTAAATTAAAAATGAAAAAATTTTAAATTTCTATTTTAACATCTATATATATATAACAAATAAGTATAATTCATATATACGTATCAAGAAAACATGCGGAACCAACACTTATATGCTTGCATTCTTACTACATTCTCATCAAAACGTGTTACTTATTTAAGAATTTGAGAAGAAGTAGGCAATTAAGCAGAGCTATTAACGATATTGACATATTATAATTGTCACAGGTACTTTTGTATGCTTGATGAAAATGGTTTAAATTGTCAAAATCCTCGTGTAGCACTTAAGTTTATTAAGACCTAACTCAACTTTCCTTTGTAATCACTGAATAATAAGTTCATTTATTTTAAATGACTCATGCACACTCGTATTTAAATGTTTCAGTCACTATCAATAGGCAAGTGTGAAGTACCAACAACTAACAGGGCATCCAATAATGCTAATGCTGCAGTTGTGAAGGCTGTCCACAAACAAATAAGTAATAACACTAATAACATTCATGTGAGACCAATAACAAATCGTTAGCCAGATAAGCCGGTAAGGCACAAAGGCATCAACCTATTTCTTCTAGAGGCCGTAGTAGATGGTGCCATATGAAACTCATGTTGAAGGAATTTAGCTAAGTGCTCTGAGGAATGATTAGCCTGTATACCTGTTCAAATAATACCAGGTAAACAGAATGTAAAATGCAGAATAAATTGAAAATGGTCATACCTTCATTAATAATGAAAGGATTGGAATAGTCTAAAACACATAAGAATGAATTGGAAAGTGCAAATCCTAAAAAATCCTAAATAATGAATAGGGTGAAATTTTCTAAGCTAGCAACTTAAAAATAAGATATAAATCTTTTTTTGGTAAAGAAGAACCCTTTATAAATCCAATCTTTTTTTTAAGGTAAAGAAAAACCTTATACAAATTTTTTTCAAAGTAAAAAGGAAACATTAAATAAATCCCGATCCTAACAAATCAAAAAAATGTCCCTTTAAACAAAAACAAATATACCTTAAAAATGTTTCAATTGAATCTCAATATCCAAAGAGTTTAAATACTTTCCAAGATAAAAATTTACAAGTCAAAACCTCTTGAAATACTTATAAATGAAAATTTATTGGATTGCAATTAAAAAAGAACTCATAATCAACTCAAATAACACTTTTCTTAATCTTTCAATGTTCAAATATTTCTCAAAACATCAAAATGCCTATTAAACTAACCTTTGGACATCAAAAACTAGTCATTACTCGTTTAACGATGCATGTAATGGATGTTCGCAATGGCATTGTTGATATCTAGCATTATTCTTCTATCTAGCCTCATACTACAATGGCATCGTTGGACTCGCCTTTTATATTCTGGACAAATAGCTTGACTTTATTGGTCCCTCATAACAGTACTGTTGACAGCTGGTAGGGGGTTAACATATAGGTATAGAATTGCATAACCAAGAGGAAATGTGTGAATTTAATTATGGTATTAACATGTTAAATTTTATTTATAATGACATATAGATATGAAATTGCATAATCCAATCGCAAGTTATATATTTCGATGATCGATTATAAGTCTAGAATTCCTGATATATCTTCCACCTAGCTTTCATATTTCTTATTTGTTTCTTCTTTGTTTGTCTTTATTTCGTCAATTATCCTCAGTATTTAGTTTTGATGTCTTTGCTTCCAAGAGTTTTGTTTTCTTTTTAGCAACATTAGAGATAGCATTTCACTCTAGCTCTCTGTGGGATCGACCCTAACTTACCCTAGCTACTTAGTTAGATAGGTTAGGTAATTTTATTATTTGGTAGCTTACGACGAGCTTCACCAAATTTTTGGCGCCGTTACTGGGGAGCTAGCGTTTGTGTTAATTGTTATTTCTTGTGATGTCTTTCTTTCTTTTAGTTTTTGTTATTCATCTATCATCTTTGATCTCTATTTTTTTCGGTTTTATATCTTTTTCAAGTAATGGCTTATTTTCAGCATTCTTTTTATTCTGATCCTTCTTACATTGATTATTATGATGATGATTTTGAGGTTGCTTCTCTTTCAAGGTTAGAACAACAGGTAACAAAGCTCACACCCTTAGTTGCTCAAGTTGCGATAGATATCATCCAGACTAAGGTATGTGATTTTTGTTCATATTCAGGCCATTCTAGTGACATTTTTCCTTCCTTACATGATAAGCAGTAGTTTTATGGATTTGGCAGTTTCCAAGAGTTCCAACAATACTGGTATGATCCTTACACTCCAAGTTACCATTCGAAGTGGGAGGATCAATCTTATTTTTCAAACGGGAGCCACCAGTAAGAATTCAATTCTCCACGATCATGCTATCAAGATTATCCACATGCTTCACCTGCACCTCCAACTCTAACATTGCTTTCACAAGCTGATGGGATGTCATTGGAGGCGATCATAGAGAGTTTGACTACGAGCACTCTTCACTTCCAACAGGAAATGAGGAGCGGCTTAAAGGACTTGGAAGATCAAGTAAGCCAATTGGCCGAAGGGATTGCAAATTTAGAAGACCAAGAATCTTCCATCACACTTAGCCAACTAGAGGAAGACCATGCCAAGGTGGTATGTGATCAATTACCAGAGGGTGGAGAACAGCAAGAGCAAGAGGAGGCCATTGAGGAAATGGACATATGCTTAGATGATATGGAGAATGCTACACCTCCTAATGTTAGTATTACTTCATTTAGTATTACTGACTGTATTTTTAGTTTTTTTTCTCACAGGTTGAGTCAAGAAGAAGAAAAGAAGAACGAGCAAGAGAAGAAAAAGGATCAGGAGAGAGAATAGTTGAAGATGATTTAATGCTTGAAGGAGTTATGCATAAGCAAGCTGATGTTCGATGATGACAAGTAGGATGATGAGCTTCCAGATTCATTACTTTTACCATTGCGAAGTACATCCTAGGAGAAGGGCGATGCCCAAAGGAGAGAGTGGACAATAGAGTACGATGACGAAACGATGAAGTTCCACTCCTTAAAAGTCTTGAGGCATCGGGCTGATTAGGAGCTTATTTCACAGGAAGTTATTCCAGGCTCATCTCTGAGTCTTAGCATGCTTCATGTTAGGCTCTAACATCCATTTGACAATGGATAACATGGCATGCCAAGGGTCAAACTTATAACCTAAAATAAGCGCTTGATAGGAGGCACCCCATCTGTATCCCTTTCTTTTATTTGTTTTTTCTCTTTTGATCTTATCTTTTAGATGTTGCTTTGAGTGTTTTACTTGTTTTCTTTGGTTTGTGTTTTTTTAGGAATTTAGAGTTGCTATCTTGGTTTTCAATCTACAATCTTTCATTTCGAGCTACCTTTGTTCCTTTTCAATTCGGGGGAGTACTTCTGTTCC
>JAOXYD010000001.1:9765690-9785672 GCA_028565735.1 Pinacopodium congolense | reverse complement strand
AGGGAGGAAGGTTGACACTTGAATTTTAGTAGATAGGAATTGTTGTCCAAGAAAAGAATAGTACATGATTTACCTTTCATAAGTTGTTGATCAAACTTGTAAAGGTTGTATGTATGGCAAGTAGTCTAAGAAGAGCTTCTTGAAGGAGTCTCTATCTCTAGTTTCACAACCATTTCAATTGGTGCATGCTGATATATATGGTCCTACTAAACCAAGTTCATATGGAAAGAACATGTACTTCCTATTATTTTTTTTATGATTATACTTGCAAAACTTGGTTTATTTTTCAAAGGAAAAAATCTAAAGCATTTGAAGTCTTTAAGAAATTCAAAGTTTAAGTTAAGAAAGAAAGTTGCTATCTAATTAAAGCAATTCAAACTAATCAAGGAGGAGAAGTCACATAAACTAAATTTAATCAATTTTAAATTATCTTAGTATTCAACATTATTTGACGGTTTTGAGGTCACCCAAAAAAATGGAGCTGTGGAGCGTAGGAATCAAACTATTTTTAACATGGCTCACAGTACATTAAAGAGTAAGAGGACATTAACAGAGTTTTACGATAAGACAGTAGCATGCATAGTTTATTTAAATAATCATAGTCCTAAAAGAAGGCTAAAATGAATGACCCCACAAGAGGCGTGGAATAGAAGGAAATGAAGTATTTAACACTTGAGCGTGTCTAGAAGTATTGGCTATGTTTATGCTCCTAATATGATAAGAAGTAAATTAGATGATAAGAGTCAAAAATTCATATTTTTTAGTTATGTAAAAAACTCGAATGGGTATGAATTTTACAATCTCAAAATGGAAAAATTGTCATTAATAAAGATGTTAAGTTTGATGAAGAAGACTCTTGGGAATGGAATGTGACACAGGATGAAAGTTATGACTTTCTTCCTTTGTTTGATAAATTTTTTTATGCAGATAAGTCCTGGGAACAAGTTATTACTGATGTAAACCAAAAACTCCTCCACACCAAGTTCAAATAACTCAAGCAACTATGTATCCACAAAGTTCCTCTGAAAGGCGACGCTGTATGTAAAGTTTAGAAGAAATTTATGAAGTGACAAAAGAAATTAATGATTTTACACTATTTTGTTTATATGAAATGATAGAAGATCACACAAAAAAAAACCTATTGTACAAGTGAAGCAAGAGAAAAATAAATTACCCCAAAAAGCGTTACCAAAAGTTATGTCAAAGGAACCAAACGATGGGTATGCTAAGACTGAAAAATTAATTGGTAAGATTAACAGTTATACAAGAAAATTTAATCAATGCAAATATCCTCCTTAGAGAAATGATTATTTAGTCATAGATTTTTTAAAATTTCATAATAGAGAAAATTCATGTAATGCTCTAAACCTATTGGTAGTTTCAAACTCAGGGATATTCTCATCAATATTAGATTTAAATTGTAAGTCTAAGGAATTATCAACAAGCACAAAAGATTTAGAAGTAACCAAGGGAGATTTTAAATTACTAGGATTATGGGAATTATAGGGGTAGTGAATTGGCATTTAACTTGAGGGTTAGGGGGTGCGAATGGAACGGGGGCCTTGTTAGGTAAGAGGGAAAGGTCTGGGGTAGGAATATATTAGGTTGGGTGGATATGTTATTGGTAGATGCCAACAAAAAGGAGGGGACTCGTGGAGAAGAAGCTGCCTGAACTATTATAGTGGTAAGTTCATCATGGAATTCCATTTGAAACTTCCTTCTTGTAAATCCTACGGCACCCAAGAGGAAGTTGAATTGGGTGATTAAAAATTTCTTACTAACTTAAACATATTATGCCACCTAATCAAATTGAAACTATATGTAATCCTTAGGCAAAAATTCAATCTATAATGGAACAATATGCTTATGCTAAGTTCAATCAAATTTAATCAATAATAAGTAAACACAATTACATAAAAATAAAGAGGATAAGGAAGAGATAGATATTAAGATTTATAAAGGTTCACCTACCTTAAAGATAGACTACATCCTCTCTCTAACTACCTATTGAAAATTTCACTAAAACCAATCTTACTTTAAATAAGTGAAAAACAATCCTTACAGTCTTGTTTTTCACAAAGGGGGTGAAGAGTAACCTAATAATATTATTTATTAGGGTTAGGGAACTAAAAAATCTTGTTTAACAAGGGTTAAGAGCAACCCAATACAATCTTACTTAAGATAGTGAAGAGTAACCTAAACAGATCTTAAGTGGTGTTTCTTTGAAAGCTTAAACAATAAAAATGTTTCTGAATTTTTAGAGATAAAAAAACAATATAAAAAGCTTCTTAACACTTCAATAAAACATAAACAGGTTGAGTGATGCAATAAAAACAAGATTAATTCATTAAAAATTTAGATTAAATACACTAATATACAATATGCAAAATCTACAACATATATGTTCTAGCCAATATAATTAACGATTATAATCTTTCCAAAGATATAAAATCAATGTAATAAACCTACTGGAATCTTATTCAATTACTTATAAACATATTGAAATAATAAACATAAAATTAAAGCATGAAACAAATAGATTATGTCAAGAATAAAATAAGAACATGAAAGAGTTGTCAAATATGTGCTTTCAAACTTCCAGCCATATAAACAAATGTTTCTAACCTTTTAAAATCACACAAATAGGTCAAAAAACTTCTCGGAAGATAGAAAATCATAGATATAGAATATTTATCCAATTGTGAAGGACTAATATTGGATTTAAATAGCCAAAGATAAGTATGAATATTTAAACACCCAAACCTAGACATATTTGATGTATATAAATAAATGAGCTTAAACCAAATAAAATACAACCCAAAAAAATGCAAAAAAATGATCAAAACAACTCTTGATTATATAAACAAACTAAAAAAAATTTGTTTAGTTCCAAAACTGAGATTGAATCAAAAGAAAACAAAAGAAATAAAGAGGAACCAATAAAGAACACAAACTTTATAGCCTCGGTGTTTTGTGATTTTAAGCTTGAAAATTAGTTTTGGGAGCATGAAAATTTGATAGAGATGTTTAGGAATGATATTTATAAGGTTAGGAAGAAGTTAGAGATGTTAGGAGTAAAAATTATCCGTTTGAGATATGAAAAGTGGTTAAAACTCGAAATCCAAAAACTAACCGTTAAAGATAAAGACTTCAATAACGATACTTGGGGAGTACAATGGTACCATTGAGGTCTTTGTCAACTATCGTTGAGTTTCCTGAAAAATAGGAGTTAATGGCCTTTGCTATATGACATCATTTAAGTCCTCTGCCCCTGCACTTTAAAATCTACAAAACATAAAATATGAAACAAATTAAATCCAAACCCTTCCAAATAAATTCCTAAAATTATATATAACTTCAAACAAGTTTTAAAACATATATTAAGGCTTTTTTAAAATAAAAAACCTTTCAATTTGATTCAAATGTAAGGATTTTCCTTAATTATAAAAATTTTTCATTCACAAATAACTTTAAAAACTTTTTAAACATTCCATAAATCAAAATTCACATCTTAAATAGATTTAAAAAATTAAACATATATAAACAACTTCAAGAAACATTTCAATTCAATTAAACTCATAAAAAGGCATACATTAACACAATTTATCACATTACCTCTTGATTAAACACCTTAATGTCTATGACTTTCTAAATCAATTCCTAACATATCAGTACCATATTAAAATTCAATTAATCACTACAACTACAATTCAAATCTTATATGCAAATGTTCTTTCAATTATTACATACAAATGTGAGAGCTCTTTCAAGTATTGAAAGAGATCAAGTTTGGGAAATTTATATTCAAAGACATTTTCCTAAACCTATTCAAACTTGATCTTAATAACTTGATATTCACATTAATACTTCAATGCTTCTTACCAATTCCATTTTCTTTATAAAAGCTCTTCTACTGAGGGCTCTAATACATATCTTTATACTTTACTTATTTTTCTATTTTTTAATACATAAAAACTCAAATATTGGTAATAATAATATTTTTCATCATTAAAATATATTATTAGAACCTCTATTGGTTCAATACTTCCTGTTGGCACCTAAGTACATTTCAGTTCCTGGTGGAAGGGACACCGTTCATAAGAGAGTAGACCGGTTTTATATTCCTTCTATCTTTGATAAATACAGGTAACCAATTTAAAGGATTCTAGCCATTTAGTGTTAAGAGCCATCTCCATACAAATCTGGGTGTAGCTAATCCAGAAATTTTGGCCGTAACAGAGTCAAGAATTAGGGGTTTAGCCACAGACCTAGCAATGTAGCTGAGGCTAAGTGTAAAGGTACATGGTGAAATTTTATCCACATCAGAGCCACTGAGATCTCATCTATTTTCATTTATTCTAGAGACCAAGATTTGAGGAAGAGAGGAAACCCTTGGATATGCTAGGGACCCATCTTGAGGATTACATTCAGACCCTCAAAAGAGGCAAACGTAAAGAGAAATAAGTTGGTATATGAGATCAGAGCCTCTAAAATCCCATAAGAATGCTAGGACCATTCCACTAAATGCTTCACCACTAGATAAGCTAGGTGTTTCCCTAGGAAAAACCCTATTAAGTAGTGTTTTAGCTTCATAACACCCTTAACTATAATTTCCTCTGGAGGCTTGAACAACATGGAACTATCCTCAACCTTCGAGGGAAAGTATTGCAAGCTTAAGGCCTCGGAGGGAGGAGGAGAGTCAAGCCAATGGGATAGAACATCTTTCTAACTTTCGAAGCTTGCGTCCTTCTCAAGAAAAGGGGGGCTAGGGTTAAAGTTAAGAAGGTGTTCAAGGACATAAGGTCTCGAAGAAATAGGGGGAGGGGAAGGGGTGGGAGAGCAAGAGAGGGAGCAGAGTCTAAGGAAAAGCTTAAAGGAGGTGTGAAATTAGAGAGGCCAAGAGGAGGAAAAGGTTTAAGGATTGGGGAAGAAGGCAAGGGCCCAAGGATAAGGGAGCCAGGGTAGGGATCCCTTACCGAGGAGGTTGATAGAAGGGGAGGGAAAGGATGGGAGACCAGAGGGGGAAGATGAGACCATCCCTCTAGAAATCAAAGAAAGGCAGTGGGTAGTTGAGGGGTCAAGGTGAAGGCACTAAAAAGGGTAGGGAAAAGTTGGGGGTCAATGGAGGAATAGAAGGAAGGAAGGGGGAGGCAAAGCAGTAATAAGGGAAGGAGGGTTTTAGAGCATTGGGACCAAAGCTTTTACACTATATTTTTATGGTAATAATAAGAGGATAACATTAGATGTAATGTTTTTTTAAAAAAATTAAAAAAATCATTAATAAAGCAAATAATAAGGAAGTATTTAGAACATTTATGTCTACCACTTGACTAATGATCTAAACTCCACCTTACTTATTATTGTAAAGACCTGCTAAACACTTGAACTTTTATCGAAGTCGCGCTTACACCTTTGTAAGACAATTTCACTTAGGTCCAATTAAATAAGACTCAGCCTTCTTATGTCATTGTCGACTAACAAGATCATCTGTTTTCAATCTCCTCACGTACACACTCGTGTTTAAGTGTTCAACAAGGGTAGAAATAAAGAAAAGAAACAAGAGAGATATATGACTGAAACCAATCTTTTATTAACTCTCTACAAAAATGTCAACAAAAGAAAATCGAACACCTCCTACTTGAAACACTATAAAATATAAAGAAATCCCTACTTAAAGCCTTTACAAGAGAACTCCCCCAAAAAGTTCTTAGCTTTCTCAAAATTTTCTCTCCTCTTATATGATTTTATACTTGTCTTCAATGAGCTATTTATAAACATTTCTTACTTGGAAACAAAACATAAGATAATCATAAATCTCACAATCCTAATTTATCTTAACGACTAAGATCACATCTAACTAGATTACATAACCCCAGTCAATTGGATGATACCCCTCAAAATAGATTTTTTATCTAATTGGTTATATTGCATCACATATTTAATAAGATAGAGTTTACATATTATCAAGAAAGATCATCCATATCTACGAAGATCCCAACTATCTTCGGATATCTTATCCCATATGGTCTTTATCTCTTAAAAGTTGATGTTTATCCAAAGTAATCTTCAAATTGATCTTGCCACATCATAGATGATATGTCTTATAGTTCATCAAAGTATACTCGTCTATAGGTCCTACCAATATAAGTTTATGGTCAAGTTCATCAGCCATGATCTAACTCACTCATAATGCAATCTTGTCACTCCATAACTAAGTACAAGCATGATTCGAGTTAGCATAAAACCTTGAAGATTCCTTATGCCTTCGGCCTCTCTCACCAAATTTTAATGCCATCACCCATCCTCAAGTCTTGCATGACTTAGTAGCACCAATCTTGTATAGTCATGCATCCAAATCTCATGTGTAGTTAAATATTTTTGCCAATGCATGCCAAGTCTCGCTTACTCTCGAGATTTCCTTGATTTATCCTGTTTTACTTGCCTACTTGCAAGTATTTCACCTTATTTTCTCCTTAAACTACCTTCTTCATGTTGACTCACATATCAGGCATTAACTAAGGCTTGCCAACATTTATACGATCCCACAACTTGGGTTTAAGGGTATAACAAACCACTTTAAACAGAAGAATTTGATGCCCTTATCAAAATAATCAATATGCACTACTTCATAAATGATTCCTTTAAAAACTCCTTTGCCAGCTCTCAAAGATAGGAGCAAGTCTTCACATTTATCGACACGTCACCCATGTACAAAGTTTCTAATCCATCGAGTTTGCCTTTATTTTCGTACAAGCACTTTTTCTCAAGGCTCATTGCTCTTAACATGTGGAGCAAAACTTCATCTGTCAAGTCTTCTCTATCTTCTTAATCCTTCGTGACCATGGAATTTACATGCTCCTTACCTACCTTCCATTTCGGGCATTATTGAGCATAATGCAACCTCTCACAAATGAAGTAAAAGATCTTCCCTTTTGATTGCTTTTTCACCTTGTTTTAAAAATATCCTACCACCTTCTCTTTGTCTTCCTGAGTTTCATCATTCTTCTTTCCCTCTCCATTGGTTCGAATTGGTGGTGGCAAGTGGAGATTTACCAAAGCATTTGCAATTATTATTGCGTTAGGGAGGTCCTTTACATTCTGCCTCTGAAGCCCCATTTATACTCAACCATGCAAGCCATTTATGAAGTTGAATAATTTGTCTTTCGTCAACAAATTATATACGTCTAACATCAAAGATATGAATTGTCTCACATACTCCTTCACTATGTTATCTTACTTCAACTGCTCCAAAGCTTCCCTCATGAGCCATGAAGTGTTATTAAGGGGAACTAGTTTGTTAGCTCTTTCTACTTCTTCTCCTAAATGTCTACGGGAGGTTTATTTGCACTAATGTCGTGGGAGGTTTTCGTTCTTTATCACAACTTAACATTACCCACTATATACATTGTTGTGATTGACACTTTTTTTTAAGTTTTCTAACTTTACCATTGCAAAGTATTTTCAATTTCCCACAAGAAGTTATATAAAACTCCTTAGCACTTCACTTATTATTGAAAAATTGTGACTCTCACACATTTACCAAAGTACATTCAACTCAGACACCAGTCTCGTGCCTCTCTAATGCATGCTTGAGCATTAGGAGATCATAGCCCATCTCCTCTTGAGCCTTCAACTATTCCTTGAGCACTCTCCTTGTTTATTGAAGCTCTCTCTCTATGGCTTCAATACATTCCATGAAAGGAACTACACCCTTATTTGTTAGGGCCAGAGGTTCAGTTATTGCCTCTAATTTTACCAACTCTCTCTGTCATATTGTTTCCACTAGCCACCCCTTCTAGGCTTTGATGCTAGTTGTTATAAAGGCTTGCAAGACATTTGAAATTTTATCAAAGTCGTGCTTACATATTTATATGGCAATCTCACTTAGGTCCACTTAAGTAAGACTCAGCTTTCTTAAATGATTGTCAACTAACAAGTCTATCTATTCTTAATTAACTCATGCACATACTCGTGTTTAAGTGTTTCACTTACACACTCGAAAATCACATAAGTGTTTAACAATAGTATAGATAAAAAAAAAAAAGAAACATAACTAAAAGCAACCTTTTAATAACTCTCTATAAAATGTCAACAAAAGGAACTTAAGCACCTCCTACTCGAAGTACTCTACAATACAAGGAACTCCCTACTTGAATTCCTTACAAAAGAACTCTCCTAAAAAACTCTCAACTCTCTCAAGGTTGTCTCTCGTCTTGTATGATTTTAGACTTGGCTCTAATAATCCATTTATAGGCACTTCTTACTTGGAAAGTAAGTACAAAATAATCATGAATCCCACAATCCTAGTTTATTTTAACAACTAAGATCACATCACCCCTGCCAATTAGATGCCAATTGGACGACTTCTCATCCAAATATATAATTGATTACATTGCATCACATATCTAATAAGATAGAGTTTACATGCTAGCAGGCAAGATCATCCATATTTACGAAGATCGCCACTATCTTTAGATATCTTATCCGATATGGTTTTTATCTCTGAGAAGCTGATGTTTATCCAAAATGATCTTCAAATTGATGTTGCCACACATCATGTACCACATCACCAGTGATGTGTCTTCCAAGTCATTAAAGCCTACTCACACATAGGTCCTACCAATATACGTCTATAGTCAAATCCATTAGCTATGATCTAGCTCACTTATGGTACAATCACATCACTCAAAGACCACGTATAAACATAAATTGAGTTAGCATAAAACCTCATAGATTCTAAGTGTCTTTGGAATCTCTCACCAAAGTCTAGTGCCTTTGTGCACCCTTGGGGTGTCGGATGACTTAGTAGTGGTAATCTTGTATAGTCCCACATTCGAACCTCGCATCTCGTCGAAGATTTTTTCCAATACATACTAACATGTGCCGAGTCTCACTAACTATCGAGATTTCTTGGATGCATCAAACTTTGATCATCTATTCGTAAGTCTTTCGCCTTGTTTCCTCGTTGAATATGCCTTTCTCATGCCAATTCATGTGCTAAGCATTGTTCAAGGCTCACCAACATTTGCACGATCCAACGGTTTGAGGTTAAGGGTCTAATACTTATCACTTTAGGTTAATTACATTGAATACACAATTAGAGAACAAAAAAAAATTAGCATCAATAAAGCCCTTGTCCCTCTATCTCTATGGGAATTCACAAGCTAATTGGTCATTCATCAACCTATACGGCATTTAAGGCTAGTATGAAACACTTACAGCTATGGGATACGTCCTCTCGCTTCTTTTATGTGCATATCAACCATATAATCTCCCATCTTTTATTTGTGTTTAGTGGAATACTTTTTTAGGGAATTCATCTTCTGTTTAGCACTTTAATTGCATGTATTCAACATAAATGGATTCGTTAATTGAGCTAGTTTTAGTTTCCATTAGCAATCATGTAGTTAGAAGCCATCTTCGACCATATTCAGGAGCGGATGCCATTAGCTTCACTTATTAGTGCTTCTGCAAAGGTAACTACTAGTTATATATTGTGATTTTGGAGAACCAGTTTGATCTCATTTTAATTGAATCTCCTTATCCTCTTAGCTACTACTACATGCATTAGGTTAACAAGAGCAAATAATATAGTAAACTTAATAAGAATTTAGGATATTAGATTCCAGACATTAAAGACTCAAACATCCTTAAAGTTAGCTAGAATTTCCTTTTAGAACATAGTTTGGAATTCCTCTTATTAGGCATTTTTTTGCGTACTTAACTCCTTCTATTTCTGACATGTTTAATCCTTCAAGAATCTTCACCTTTTAGAATTCTCACTACTGCATTCTTTGTAAACTCCATAAGCTATGGAATGTTCTCTAATGCTAGCTAAAACTCCTATTATAAATCACTCCATACTTAATTCCCATGCCAAACATATTCTTTTATTCCTTTCCTTCTACAAGTCATAAACTATTAATCCCAAAGCCACCTTAACTAGTGTTTTATCCCTTTTATAAGAGGTTTTAAGTTTGATACACCATTCAATCATCTCTACCCAGCTACCTATATTACTAAAAAACCCACATAGATGGAGAATTTTATGCCAAATAGTTTTAGAATAAGATCACCTAAAAAATAGGTGTTTAATTGTTTCTCTATCTTACTTTCTCAATTAACATATATTTGATAAAATGAGATATTTGACAATTCTATTCAATGTGGATAGCTTCCCTTTAATTGTTAACCATAATATTAAAGAGGCTCACGAATGATTTTGCCTAAATCAAACCTACTTGTTCCAATTTATTCTAAGGGGTTGCTGCCTTAGTATAGTATAACATAACTTGTCATAGTATTTACCTTTAGAAGATTTATAGTACTTACCTTTAAAAGATGTTGTCCATACCATTTCACCCCTCTCTAATAGATTGAACTCTTTGTTTAGTGTCTATAAAATAATATGATCATCTAGCAATCTCTACAACTAAGATCTATAACTTTTAAACATATCTCTCATTATTGAGTTGAGAGGAATTATAGACTTTACGTGGTTTAAGCTATCATCCCACTTAAGGGGGTCTCTAAAGGTATCCAAGTATCATACCAAATTTTGTTGTCATTCCATCCCCAATTCTGGTCCTAACATGTATGCTCATATCACTTATTTGTCTTAAAATATTTACCATAGTCCAAGAAGAAGAAGCTTCAGGATTAATACTCCACAGGCTTCCATTCCTAATATAGTAAACATGGACCATTTGACCCATAGGTTTTCTTTGTCTTTGAGCACCTCCGAACCCTCTTAATCATTTCTATCTTATTTGAAATTTTCAGAGGAACTATGCCTAACCCACCCTCGACTTTAGGCAATCATACTTCATCCCATCTTACTTTATCCAAAGCCCTTCCATTAGCCTCCCCAACCATAGGAAATTCCTTAGACATTTGTCAATGATCTTCACATTCCTTCAAGGTAGTATTATATGTGAGGACTAATGGTTCTTTAAGTTACATAATACATAGATAATGAGTTGTGCCTTAGCATCTAAGGTTAAGCTTTTATCACACCAACCAATAATTCTTCTTTATATCCTATCAGTGAGTAGTTGAAATCCCTTAACGTAGGCCTTTTTTAGGATGTTAGAACACCTAGATACATGAAAGGGAGATCTCCAAGCTTTAAACCTGTAACACTAGATAGCCATCTTGCTTTATTGACAACACTAGTAGAAACATAAGGGTAACTCTTTTCTTTGTTAATGGAAAGCCAAGATGGTTGATGAAAATTGCTCAATGGCATCATCAGGGAGCTTAAAGAATTGGCATCAACTTTAGAAAATAAGAGCAAGTCATCATTAAAGCAAAGGTTGATCAAATTTAATCTTTTGCATTTAAAACTGAATATGAATTTAGGGTCTTAAGTTGTCATAATCCTAAACAATCTATTAAGAACTTCCATCACTAATGTAAATAGATAAGGAGACATTGGATCCCCTTGTCTAACACCTCTAGCTCCCTTGATTAATCTAGTTGGTTGGCCATTAAATAGAACATTATAAGATGTAGTGGTAATACAATCTCGCATCCATCTAATAAACATTATTAGGAATCCAAAGGCATGCAAAATATTGATGATGAAATCCCAACACACTGAGTCATATGCTTTTTTTAAATCAATCTTGATTGCACAGTTCTTTTTAACTCTTTTTTTGGAGTAGTTCTTCATTAACTTTTGAGCTAATAAGATGTTGTCTTTGATTTGCCTTCTCTTTATAAAGGCACCTTAAGATAGATCACTATAGTTAGGAAGGATAACTTTGAGTCGATTATAAATTAGCTTGGAAATCACTTTATATATAGTATTACAACAAGTAATAGGCCTTATAGTTCTTAAAAAGTTAGGAGCTTATTCCTTAGGAGTAAGAAAAACATAAATCATGCTAATTTCCCTAAACATTTTTCCTTTCTTGGAAAATTCCAGCACTACATCTAAGATAACTTACTTTTTAATTGCCCAAGTCTTTTGGAAGACATAGGCATTCATCCCATCTGGCTCAGGTGCCTTATTAAGGTAAAGTGAAATTATGACCCGCTCCTCTTCTAATTCATCAATCAGTTTAATAAGGATCTTTACGTCCTGAGCTATAATAGTTTACTATAATATTAACCTTAAGAGTTAAGGAGATAAGTGACTTTCAATAAGTGTTCCACGAGTTTCATTGAAGTAGACAACCACTTCTTGCATTAACTTTTTTTTAGGATTCTGTCCTTAAATTGTCTATAATTAACAAGGAATTAATCTTGTTGACATTTTCCTTAGATAAGGAGAATTTATAGAAGAAGGATGTACATTTGTCCCCTTCCTTCAACCATTGTAACCTTGATCTCTTATGCAAAATAGAGTTATGATAATTCAAGGCTTAGATACACCTCATTAAAACTGCCTTTTTTTTACATAAAGTTGCTTGATATACCTCTCTATTTGTTTAGACAATAAAGTCTGAACTTCTTGAGGCCACCTATCTTTCTAACATTATTCTACATTAGAACTAGGAGCTACAGCCTTTATAAGGGACTTGAGTATAATAATGTGCTCTCCTTGAGCCACCTTATCTTTAACTTTATTAAGCAGCATAAGTTCTTTATAATCACCCTTGACAAACCTCCTACCTCTAGGCTTCCATACCTCTCTAGCTTGAATCTCTATGGCCTCCAAGCATAGTTAACTTGAACAACATCTTCATAAAGCTCATCATTATCACTTAGTCTCATTATGGGAATATAATTAGGTAAAGCTTATTGTGTATCTACTGTCACATACACCCTTACATAATCGATCCTCTTAATAGTAGTTGTAGTTTCATCTAATCATATAGGTTTTTCAACATAGCTAGCTAAATAACTGAGACCTTTGTTAGTTTAGTACTTCAACGGAGATTATGGATGTTCATCCATAAAGGTATCTAAGTTTGTTTGAGTTCATCCATTTGTATACCTGGATATTAGAATTAGAGGAAAATAGGTTGGCTACTGATGTACCAAGGACTCATTTCCAAAACCTTTAAAGCTGAAGTTTTAGACCCAAATCTAAAAATAAAATTGTTTTCCTTATTAACCAGTACCTCTATTAGACCATTTTTCTTCCAATGTGTTTGAGCCTAAGAGTTTATAGCTACACAGGGAGGTCTCTTGTCTATAAAAAAATCCTAGGAGAGATGAATGCCATATGCTAGCCACTTTGTAAGGACCTCTAAGGTTAGAGCAACAATGCAATCATCCTCTCTTCTGTCAAGTAGGAAGAAGTGTAATATAGAGTCAAGTGAGTCATCCCTAATAACTTGAAGTCAAGTTATCCTCTTAGGGACACTACTCACCTCACCTTCTGTGTTTTTAGTAATCATCTAGCCAACCACAGGGGATTAGGCTTTCTAGATAGGAGGGAAGTCTAAGGAATTCAAAGAGCTAGTGGAAGCCATAAAATAAAGAAAGGAAGAAAAATTTTATAAAAAAGTAAAGAGGGAAATCTATGCTAATAAAATTTTGAAATGAAGTTCCAAAAAAGGCAATGGTGGGAAAGAAAGAAAGAAGCAAGCAAGACCAAAGAAGCAACATTGTAAAAGGAGAAGAATAGTAATGATGGTCATAAAGTTTTGGTAGTCCTTTTGTTCCATTAACTCTAATAATTAATTAATTTCTTTAACTTTTCAAAAAAATGGTATAAGAAAATAAAGTTGTCATAATAGAAATAACAAAGGTGGTAAGGCCTTTCTTATATTTTGAACAGTCTTATGAAATTATGTTGCTAACTTTAAGGTTTTACAAGCTAGCCCATAGGTTCATATTTGTTTTAGTATATAATTTAAGCTTGTATTTAAGTTTCAACAAAAACGATTGCTTAGATTTTTAATAATAAGCTTTTTATATCTAAATTTTGATCTAAATAATGGTATAAAATAGTGAACAAGTCATCAGAATAGGTCAACAAACTCTAAATCATCAACATCACGAGTGGTATTGTGTACAGACTGAAGTAAATTAGCAGACTACCTTACACCAATCAATATGTCACTAGACATTATGTAAATCTTGTGTAGTACAAATTAAGCTTAGCTAACATAGGTATGCTTACATTGAATAGATGTGTGATATGCATGTGCCTAATTTTAATGGAGTAAATTGATATTTTAATTACAATTTTAGAAAGAATAATAAAACTAAATTGAATTCTATTTTAACATTTTAATTCTTAGATTATCTTTTCATATCAAATATAATTTGACATTAATTTTTGTAAATGATTATCATTGAATTAAATGAAGTCATTTAAAAAATAAAATATTTAATTAAATTTTGAAACACATAATTTATAAAAATTAAATTTACAATCCTTATTTTACCACTCAACCTATTATTTCTACCTACCTCCTTTTTCTCTTTTGTTGAAACTCAACTCATCTCTTAGAAATCAAATTTCTAAGCAATTTAGACATTAAAAAAAAGGCACAAAATCATGATTCTCCTTTATAACTATAAAATTTGTCTTCAACTTTATGGTGCTTCCTTGATTAGTGCAATTACAACTACCCATTATTTTTTAGGGTAAATTTACCCATTCTACACTCTTAAACAACGTAACCCGTAACCATTTTAAAACAGGTTCAACATGAAACTTCATAATAATTTGGTTCAAGTTTCTAAGCATTTATTCGTCAATTACCAAGGAAAAAAGATTATGAAAATTAATGAATTCCCTAAAACTCCATAAAGCTTGTATCTTTTTATATATAAAGTTGCCTTTCATAATTATTCCATCTCATTTTCACATTTTAATCAAAAGGCAATATATAGAGTAATAACATTTTCAATAGATTGTAACTCATATAAATCCCTACTAAAGCTACGCACCCTAATAATGGTGATTCTTGTGATAAATGTCACCATTATCACATTTTAATCAAAAGGCAATATATAGAGTAACAACATTTTCAATAAATTGTAACTCATATAAATCCCTACTAAAGCTATGCACCCTGATAATGGTGACATTTATCACAAGAATACTATTGCTTGTTCAATAAGTGGGTTAAGATTTTTTGCCATCTCATTTTAGAAATATTTTTTATTTGATATCGAAAAAATTCATTCATTTCTTAACCTAATTCACCATAATCATTAATAAATACAATGAATTTGTCAAAAATGAAATGGACAAGTGTTACAAATGTTTATTTAGGAAACAAAATTCTCCATGAATCAACAAATTGACAGTGAATACATTCGAAGAAAAATAATAAAATTTTTAAAATGGAATTAGATGAAGAGATAATATATGTGTTTACAATTAATTTTTTAAGTCAAATGTTTTATAAATTAAGTAAATAATTTATCTCTCAAGTTTTTGTTCTAAAAATTCATTTATCTATCAAGTTAAATCACTTAAAAGTAATCGGGATCGTTAATAAAGACTAACATCTAATTATATTTATTATAAAAAAGAATTAAGTATTAAAGTGATAAAATTTAAACTAATTTTAATAAAATTTTTAAATTGAAAATTAAATGTTAAAATTTATATTTTGATATATATATATATATGTAACAAATAAGTGTATTTCACATATATGTATCAAGAAAGCATATGGCACTAGTACCGATATAATTACATTCTTATAGAAACATATACCAATGCCATCGACATATGATAATTGCTTATCAGATACAACAAAATCCATTTACATTGTTGAAATCTTCATATGGCACTTAAATCCATCAAAACATAAATTAACTTCCTTTTGGAAGACAATTAAGTTTGAAAGTTTCTCTCTTGCTAGGGGTTTACAACACTCTTTGTCATACCTCTTTGAACCTTTCTTTTCACCTATCTTCTTAAGATGATAGCATACTTAAATGCTTGCATTTATTCCATCTAGATGTGAATTTTGATAAGTCTTATGTTACAAAAAAAAGAAAGAAAGATGAATGTTTAGTATCTTCATGAAATTCATGAAATGTTAGTATTAATGTTAGTCATATTTTTTAATTATAATTTTTGTACATTTTTTAAATTTAATATTATTTTTATGTTATATGAATATGTTATTTTTTATTTTATGTTTACAAAAATCAAAAATCAAAACCTAAAATAAAATCCATTCAAAATAAGCCCTTAACTTTCATTCGAAAAGATAAGTTCGAGAGTTTCTCTCCTTCTAGGGCTTGAGACACTCTTTCGTCTTAACTCTTTGAACTTCGCATGGAAAAACTAAACCACCTAATTTCCCAAAAAGAAATAATGGTTTTTGGAATCCTTTCTCTTCGCCTATCTTCCTAAGTGAACAGGGCACTTGGGAAAACAGTCTACAGTAGTATTCTTCATCCAGCAATCTGCTTAAGTGATACAACTCAACAACTCAACTTTTAGCTTTTTTTTTTCCTTTCAGTTTCTTTAATTTCCATATTCTTTTTGCCGATTGTATCAGTTTCAATTCATTTAATAAAATTTCAGGCAGCTATACAAGTTTAATCCAGTTTCTTTTATTTTTTTATTAAAAGTATCCTTCTCATATGAAACTGCATTATATAGACCAAAATTATTTGTATATCATAGAGAAATACGATGATACATTGACAATAACAAATGCTTTTCTAACTTGATCCCTGTGTTAGGCAGTTCATTCAACAATATCATAAACATTATACCCTCATTAAGTGCAATTTCTTACTGATCGGCCCTACTATTGATCAGAACAATTAAAACTTTGGTTAAATTGTAGATGGAAACTAAACCTATTTCAAACCACAATGAATATAGTGTTAATTTTATAACATAAGAAGCATTATTGTCATCAACTCTTCACTTGTATTTTTGTGAGCAATACAACCTATATTGCTATTCATAAAGCGCACTTGGAAATAAGTAGGAACTTACTGGTAAATAGAACAAATTTTCTTGTGAGACTTTTTTTTAGCTTATTTTTTGTCTTTTTGAACAATTTGGACCAGCATCAGTCGAATCTTCTTGCACAAATTCAATTGGAAAACTGATTTTTTCAGATGATGGTTGCTGCAACCTAGATTCACTGTGCAGTGGAAACATTAGTGAAGTGGCTTGTGGTTCTGCACTCATAGGTTTCTGTATTATAAATGCTTCGTCCCCAGTAGGCAAAGTGTCCCCCTGGGAAGAGTCTGCCCCCTTCAACTTGTCAAACGAAGCATACAGTTTAACTTTAGATCTGATGATTTCAGAAAGAACTTTCCCGGACTCGGAATCTGCTACCACAAATACACAACAATAACCACTTAGAAAAAAAAAAAACAAGATTTAAAAGATGAACTCTTAACTGACATTATAGAATGGAAACTGAAAACAAAAATAATCATGCAAAAAACAATGAATCAAAAGAGTTCCTCTTGGCTTATAATGTAGAATGCATACCCAAAAGAGAAAGGATCACAGCACGTGCTGCTAACTGTTCAGCCTCTTTCTTGTTTCTATGAATTTTACCACTATAAGTTACACAATCAAAAACCACAGAACTTGCAAAAGAAGGAAGCAATCCTTGTGTCTTAACAGTGTTGTAAATTGGTATTTGCAATTTCATCTTGACTGCAAATTCATAAAGGATAGACTTCCAAAACACTATATCCTGCAATCACATTTCAAAGTCAATACAAGGGAAAGCAAGCCTTCTAAACCAAACATTCCGATGACACTTAAAGTTTCTAACTGATTAAAAGCACCAGTAATCAAACACTAAATCACAATAAAAAACTTATTACTTTTTTAATCACTCCTATGAATATTAATATAAAAACATCGATTCCTATTTTTCATCCTCAATTCCAAATTCCAACATTTTAAAATTATAGAATTGACGGGAAAAAAATTACTGACCTCTTGATTAATAAGAGGACAACCTTTTTCTTTAATCTTTTTTAATATACACTCCAAAGCAAACTTGGCAACTTCTTGTTCAGCTGTTTTTCGACGAGAAAATGTATTGGGAGAAGTGAATTTTTCTCCATCCACAATCACAGTTGCCCTAAACTTTGGCTCCCGATAGCAAGCTCCTACATCAACAGTATCGTATATTGGCATTGGTAGAGATGATTTTTGCGTATACTCTTGCAACTTGTTTTTGTACATATATAGTTGGGGGATCTCTGAGAAAAGATAAAAACATCAATTTTTAGTCAAATTTCAGCTTAAAGTATGAGTACAAGTCCGTTGTAGTACGTACGGTTAGAGGAATCAATGACTTGGGTTTGAGGGATAGCTGGAGTGGCAGCAAGTAGCTCCGACTGGGAAGAGGTCGAAGTGAGATGAATTTCATTCGGGGGTTCGTCAACATCTGCAATTGTTGATGAAGCAGTGTGAGGTTGAGAAGCAAATAAAAGTACTAAGTTTTAAAGTCTAAATTTCAGGTCAGGGTTTAAAAACGATACTTACGGTTTGAAGACTGATTAACTGCAGATTGAGGCAGAACCAGAATGGCAGCGGGTAGCTCCGACTGGGATAACGACAGAGTAAGATGAGTTTCAGGTAAATCGCCGGAACCTGACATCGCCGATGAAGAAGCCATAAGTGTAGTGAAGCGAAGTATAGTGACTAGCAATTTACCTTAATTTCTTTCACGTTTATCGAGGCGTCGTACCAGATTCCAACTGACTTCAATTTCACAAAAGCCCCTATATTACCAATAAATAAAAAAATATATCCCCGCCTTTTTTTAAAGGTTGTTTGGTTAAATTTTACTTTTTAAAATAAAAAAATTAACAAAAAAAACATACTAATACAAAATAAAAATAAAAAAAGAACAAAAATTAAAAATATTTAAAAAATGATGAAAATATACAAAAGTAAAAATAGAAAACAAATACGAAAAGTTAAACTAAAAGTACTCCAAATTTTTTAAGTCTTATTTTAAAAAAATTAAAGGTTTTTTTAGATTTTTTTTATTATGGTAAATTTCATCAAGCATATGTATAGTTTATAAAATTATCAATTAGGTCTCTGTAATTTAAAAATTATTAAATCAGTTCTTAAGTTTGAAATTATTATCGTCCGTCAGTTTTTTTCTTAATTTTATCCTACGTAGACAAATAAAGACATTTAGTATGCCACATAGCATGTCACGTGTATGGATTAAAATCATTCAAGACTCCTGTGATATGATAAACTATTAATTAAGTTTTTATAATTTCAAAAATATCAAATAAGTTTCTAAAGTTTCAAATTAATGATCTAATTAATAGTTTATCAAATTATAAGGAATTAATTAATAATTTACTAAATTATAAGGAGTTAAATATTTTTAAACATAATTAATGAATTATTATAATAATTAAAATAAAATTTATAATAATTAAATAAATGTGTACTATAAATATTGTGTTCCGTTATCAAAAGTATATTGAATTTTAAATTAATTTAGATAAATCAAATAAACTATAAAAATATTTTCTTTTATATGTTTAATATATATGGCATTAGATATATATGAGAATAAGATAAACGTATTTATTGTATAAATAACACAGTACTAAATATTTTAAATTGAAATTGAATATACAAAAATTATTTTAAGTTTTTAAAATAATCATATGTTATTTTTAAAATAAACATGTGTTTTTAAAATAAAATATTTTATTTAGATCCAATAGAAATTAAATATAAAAAATTTCTTTTAAGTTTTTTAAATAATCATATTTTATTTTTAAAATAATTTTAAAATGTTTTAAATTAGGTTATAACGTATTTTATTTAAATCTAATTAAAATCGAATATAAAAATTCTTTAAAATTTTTAAAATAGTCATATTTTAAAATAGTGTTATTTTATTTTTTAAAATATCATATTTTTTGAAATATCTTTAAAATAATAATATTTTATTTTGTGATTATTTTTAAAATGTTTTCAATCTAAAGAAAACTGTTTATAACTTATTTAAAAAATTTTTAAATAATCATATTTTATTTTAAATTAATTTTAAAATTTTATTTTTACTTAATTTATATCCTATTTTATTTAGATC
>JAOXYD010000001.1:9731940-9765590 GCA_028565735.1 Pinacopodium congolense | reverse complement strand
TGGCTTAGGGATTGCTCTTAGTCTCTTAGTGGTGACTTTAGGTCATCCAAAGATTAAAAGTTATGAAAAATACTTAAATTTTTACTTAAACAAAAGTTATGCGCATCTGTCCCATAGTCAGGATAATGGTTATGGGATTGCCCGTAACCTTTAGTAGTCAACTTCATGGCTAGAGCCATGATTCTCTGTGGACAATTTTTCTTGCATGCATTTTCTCTTGGAAATTTTCATGGCTTGGGCTATAGTCATAACCTAGGGTGTGGAATTCACCGACTTGATGCTTTTTTACCCTCTTTTGATTCTGCAACCTATCCAATTCCATAAATGCAGATGACCAAGATCTACAAAATATACACATTTACTAAAATTAATATGAGCAACATCTTATTAAAAAGTACCTTTAAACTTAATTATATAACTATATATCCTCAAACCTAAGTTTATAATTATGAAAACATGCTTAAAATGAGTATTGGCAATTATTTCCACACTTAAACTGTTGCTTATCATTAAATAATGACTTAGACACTCTAATGAAAAAAATTATAATAAAAAATTACAAATAAGTGTAATTGATATAGCTTATATATCTAACTTCATCATGAAAAAAAAATCTTGTTCTCCTATGAACAAACTATTAGCAATAATCCACCCCTTTTGTATAATACTAAAAATCCAAGTAACATCATACATGCATATAACTTTAGTCAAGTGTGTTTTAAACAAAATAATCAAAATTAAGCCTTAAATTGGAGCATTTATTTATAGATCATCTAGTCTTTTGATGCAAAAGTAAACACCTTGTTATGAATGGCCCTCGATTACCCAGCTAAGATACTTTATTTTACCTTGTTTTAGATGTCTACTAGCCTTTTAATTTAAATGTGAACACCTTATCATGTAAACTCTCGATTACTCAGCTAGGTCACCCTCTTAAGTGACCACTAATATCATTCACAAACTTGAACCCTTTCATCGATATGAAGCTAGTTAAGTGAAAAATTTATGATCATTTTGTTTAATACAGACATATTATTATGATTCTTTAGTTTTTAAATAATTAAACTACATCCTATTCTAATTTTATAAAATAATAAATACAAAATATCCCTAGAAACATAATAATGAATAAAAGATTTAATTCACCAAAAGAAAGAAAGAAAACTCAGGGTTATAAATCAATCTAAAGTTGTTCCATGTTGACTATATCAGAAATATCATTTGCATTATAGTACCATAATTAACAATCAAGTACAAATCAAAATCATTTTGAATGAAATATCCAAGCAATCACTTTTAAACTCCTCATGATTCAAGTGTGTATAGTATATAAATGATATGTTCATCTTCTCCCTACACTTAATTCAAATTGTCCTAAATTTTCGAGTTAAAAATAAAAATAAAGCATAAGAAATGTAAATGGAAAAAGGAAAAAAGAAAAGTACTCCCTTAAAATTTGAGTCCAATTGTTGGCAAGGTGGAGAGGGTTTTATTTCATTTGACTCTATGGAGAAAATAATTTTAAGCTTTATTCCATTCTTAAATGTCATTGTTAAGTACCAGGTTTTTCCGAATTACTATAATAAGAATGATAAATAACGTAATAATAAAATAAAAACATAAAATTAATATGAGGAAAAAAATTTTAAACATCCATAATAAAATGGAAATAAAATAAAATATAATGAAAAGAAACAAAATAAAAGAAAATCAAACTTGTTCGTCACAATGATCAATAAGCTGGTGGCATCAATCATTTGCTTTAGATGGTTGTAGGCACTGAAACTACATGAACTCCCACCACATAGCTTATTTCCTTTTATGCTCTTCCTCATATCTCACCTGCTAAACTTACTAGTACACTATCATCTAGTATCATACATAGAAATAAAAATTTACATCTCAACATGCATTGTATCTACTTGGGCACTGTGCTGATCAATTCATGCAACAAATGAAGAGTTTGCAGCTATAATTGTCACAACTACAGTCTCCTCATCATCCTTTATCTTGATGTTGATGTCCTGATAATTATGGGGTGGTTGAGCACCCTTAAGTTTAAGGTGGCCCTTAACTCTTGTCATCAATCCTATCTAGATTGAAATTGAGATGTTAAATAGCTCTATGTTAATTCATTTCCCTATATTTAAGAGATTCACTTAGTAAATCCTCATGATGTAGGAGGATATTCTAAGTGAAACTCTTATCTTCTTGCTTTGATGGCTAAAATTATGTGTTAAATCATCCTCTAAGCAAGATCTCACTCCATGCATTATGCATTATAAATTAATTAGATCACTTTGATTTGTTGCCCTAGAACGCTTATGTTCATGACCAATTATATAAGTAATTTTCCTATAAAGAATCCTAAACTTTGGGGTCTTTATCTTGGTGCTTTTAATGAATCTTGGCTCATAATCCCCATCTCCTATCTCATCCTAAAACTTTTAGGTTTTTTAATTATTGCTGAACTCTATCTGAGACTCCTCGATTGAAGAAAAGTTTCCTCATTAGCATTTATCACCCCTAAGGCAACACCAAAATCTCAACAAGACATTGGAAAGTGTCTCTCACTTAGCTAGAAAACCACTACATCACTATAAAATGATTTTAAAAAGCACTTGTCGAAGTTGAATGTGGGTAGAATTTCACATAACAGGTTTGCATAACTTGGCTCCTTAATCTTTACAAAAATATCCTAATCTCTATAGTTTAAGTAATACCTAATAGTGTCTGTTGTCCCTCATTGTTCAAAGTCCTAAAAAACTAAGTACTTGTTGGGTTCAATTAAAAGCTTTTTTAATGCTTTATACTTAGCTAATGCTTTAATATTATTGAACCATAGAGTAGAAGTTTCAGTATTTGTGCTCCTAGCGGAGGAAGTTTCCTCTATATGTTCCCTTTTGGAGGACTTCTTGAATCTCAGCATGATTTGTGCATTGAACGCTAAAGAAATTTTAAATAACTAAATTCATGCTAAAACCCATAATTCATAAGGCATATAATCATCTATAAATACTATGATGATCATATAGTAGATAGTTTCACTCAAAGCATAAATTAACGTAATGGTTAGACACATGTCTATAATTGCCCATGTCTAAGACTCATAAAAACATTTAAAATAATCAAACATCTAACTCAAAATCTAAGGATATCATGCTAAATTCATCCATTAAGCATAATAGGAAAGATGTTAAGGTGACAATGAATCACAGTCAACATATATAATATGGTTAGACACATATGATAATGATAATCCCATATAAAAGATACAAATGTCATACTCAATTAGTTTAAGCACAATGTATACATCAATCTTAATTCCATAAACACTTAAAAACTTTAATATTCATCCAAATTGGATTGAAAGCAATTCATAAGGAGTATTTAATGTCAACAAGTGGTTTCTAATGGTTTGATAATCATCAATAATTCACACTAAACTTAAGCAATGCAGTAAAACCATAATTTTAATAATAATAAGACACCAAATTCACATAATACAATATTCCCATATGAAAAATCATGAAATCAACTTATCATTGGATGAGAAATGATAAATAAGGGTTATTTGACATACTAAGACATCTTAGATCAACAAGTAACTTTACAAGTGATAGAAAATCACATAAAATTGACTAAGAGAGCCCTATTCACTTTTAAACCCTAACACATAATAAAAACCCAATTTTCATGTGTTTAATACAAAGATAGAAGAAATACCGTATTGATTGGATGAAAAACTGATGGATGCCAAGCGTCCTAAGTTTTAATAAAACATACATCTAGGGATCTCAAACAAACACTACTAAAATACATAAATAGGCAAGTTCATCTATCATAGTGTAATATGTCCAATGTGTCAGTCTAAATTGTCAATCTATAAGAACTGTGACTATTAAAGAATTCCTATTGTAGTTATCTAACCTACTTAATACTAAATGGATTAATTAATTAATGAAAATAAATGAAATGACTAAAGGAAATTTGAAAGATAAACTTGATAATCAATAAGCAATTATGAAGTTAGGAAATAGACAATTAATACCCTAAATACGTATTTATATTCATCACTCAACCTTGATTCAATGGACCATTTAGCTCTTCTTAGACTCTAGATTCCTTAAATTTAACTACACTCTCTCTTAAGTTATATAATTCCTAACTAATTTGATAAATAAAATATAATTTCTCTCTATCTTAAAATATCAATTAAATGCATTAAAGTGTTCTATGAAACCTGTTGTTTTTATTAAGTTCACACCTAATCTGGACTTCTTTTGTAAGCCTCTCTTTAGGTCTCCATGAAAGATACACCACTTATGGATTGATCTATTCATATATTTAAAATTTTTCAATCTAAACATATGAAATCACATAATTAAAATTCAAAATTACATTTGTGTAATAATAAAAAACCAATTGTAATAATTCCGTAAGTAAATTCGAGACAAATATGGAAATTCAACATCAAATTAAAGGAATACATCTTAGGTTTTATATCAATATAGATCCTACAAAGAAATTAGTTCCTAAAGATCATAAAAATGACAAAAATAATCATAACAAGATAAAGGATGAATAATTTCATGACCATGGTTTTTGAGGCTCTTGACCCTTCTACAATCCTTGCTATAAACTCCATTCTTCATCTTTAATTTTATTTGTTTAGATTTGATTTTATCCTTTAATTTTGCTCAAATCCTCATTAAGATGGTTTGGAATTCACCTATTCACCTTTAGTAGCTGTTGTAGGCTTCCAAAAGGAAAAAAATCCTTAAGAAAAGAACCAAAGTTAGGTTAAAAAATGTAAAGGCCTTAACTAAGTCATGACTTGGCTCACAACCATTAGCCAAATTGTATGACCCTCAAACTTCTTCTTCGCTTAGTCTTTTCATGATATACTCTCAATTATTCTTCCTTTGGCCTTGAAATTTGGTGTGTAACTTCATAACTTGATGTTCTTACTCATAAAACTAATTTTACACTCCATCTAACTCCAAAAGCGCATCCAATTTGTCATTGAGTTCCTGCCAAAACATAAACATTCATCAAAACAACCTGCATAAAATCTTATACAAAATTTAGTTCATTAAGAAAAAAATCATATAGAATTACTCCTTAAACCTATTATCCTAAAAGATGTATGATTTAGGTACTATCAAATGCCTCACATTTGAACTATTGCTCGTCCTTAGATAATGACTTAAACACTCTACCCAAATAATCTTAACCAAGAATTGAGAGTCAATTGAATGCAAGTAAATACCAATCGATGCAATAAAATTACCTTACACATCACAACTCTGTTATGAAAAAATTATTATTGTCACATGAAAAAAAGAAGAAGAATATCTCTTAATGTGTTTGAGATGTTATCTAATTTTCAATATAAAGGTAGGCATTTTATCATGAACACCCTTAGTTACTTTGCTAGATCTCTCTTTAAAATGTCTACTGGTGCCACTCATACACTTTAACCTTTTTATTGAGATAAAGCTAGTGGAGTGAAAATTTCTTCCCACTTATTCAAATAACATACAATTTTTTTTTAATTTTTAGACATGAAACTGCATATTATTTTGAATTCATATAAACAAACATATAAAATGTTCTTATAAACGTAACACCATATATAATGGTCATAATATCACAAGCAAATCACTTAATTGGTGATAGAACATTCAAGAGTTAGTCAATGCTTAACTAAATCAAAAACACCAATTGTACTAAAATACTACAGTTAATAATTCATTAATAATTAAGATCATTATATGATAAAATATCCAAATCATCACTTTCAGATTCATAATAAATTAAGTGTGTACAGTATGTAAAAATTTAAGCAAGTTCATCTCCATCCCCCCATAGAAATAAATTTTTTTCTTAATTTGAGGGTAAAATAAAATAAAGCATACAAAGTGTAAGGTGTAAGGGAACATTACTCCCTTAAAGAAAAATGAGTCCACTTTGTAGGTAGGATTGAGAGATTGTATTCCATTGGATAAAATTTAGGTGATTTGGAGAGAATGGTCAAAGCTTGTTGTCTATTACCTAAATAAAAACATTAAAGTATAAACTTATGTAAAAGATTAGATCAAGAAGTGATAAATAACATAAACTTGAAATAAAAGAACAAAAAACTAAATCCTACGAATTAAAAAGTTTCAAACAAAATGGCCATGATGAAAGGAAAGAAAAAAGAAAAAAAGAAGTGCAAATCAAAGAATACAAGAAAAGGAAAAAAAAAAGAAACCAAACTAACTCAGCTGCCTAATGATCTATAGCTCTTATCATCCGTCATCAACAATGAGTGGTGCTGGGTGATGGAATTGCATGAGCTACTACAACGTCAGCTGCTATTTCTCCCATCTATTTTATTGAACTTATTGATATTCAACCCATTTGGCATCATTATATCAACATATATCCTCTTCTCCACATTTATAAGGTCTATTTAGGCACTTAGCTGGTCCATTCATGCAATTGATGGGTTGACACTCGTGGATTTTCCAACTTCAATGTCTTCCTCATATTACTCATCATCATCACTCTCTTTCATCTCTTCGCTTTGTATCTTGTTCACCTTGTAAAGGCCGAGCTCTCTTAAGCCTTAGACACCTCTTAACTTTTGAAGTTAGTACCATCTAAATTCATAGAGGCATCTAAGGGCTACATATTTATCTTCTTCCCTATATATGATGCCCTTAACCTAGACACTTGGTTCATTGCAAACTTCATAATGTAAGAGGATCCACTTAATAACCCTATTGTCTTCTTTCTCTAATGTATAAAGTGAAGAGTTAAGGAAAACTCTATATTGGACCTCACATCATTATCCATGAACCACATGTGAATGAGATCACCTAAGCTCACCACCCTCAAACTCTTGTGTCTACCTCTAACGGTGTATGTAAACAAATGATGAATAATATTAAGTGCTGTGGCCTTGATATTGGTACTTTTTATCGCACTTGCCTAAAAATACCCATCTCTAATCCTACTCCATAATTGAGAAACGTCCTTTATAGTTTGAAAGTCTAATAAGGCATTCCTAGTTGTTGGAAAGTCTTGTAGTTTTGTTATTCGTTTCCAGAAGTTTATAACAAAGACTTAACAAGACATAGAAAACTATTTCCCTTAGCTAGAATGTACCACATCATCATTCTCTATCATCACCAGACACTTCTTGAACTCAAAGGTAAATAAAAACTCACAGAACATATTTTGATAACCTATTATTTTATTTTCATAAAAGCATCCCATCCTTTTCCCTTAAGATAATATCTTATAGCATTTGCTAATATCAAACTCTCAAAATATTCAAAAACTAGATGCCTAGTAGGTTTCACTATAAGTTTTTTAAACTCTCAATATTTTTATAGAGCTTTAGAGTTGGTGATTCTGGGAGTAGAAGCTTTAGTTTTAGTACCCCTTAAAGAAGAAACCTCCTTAGTGTGACTCTTCTTAGATTTCATCTTGTACCTAAGCATGATTTCTTCAAAAATTCTAAAACAAGTGTAAGTGATCACGTGCATGCGTAACTCTTACCAATCATAAACCATATATTCAAAGACATACGCATCACAACAATTATGTACTAAGAATTAACAATCAATGCTAAATCATGTAATGTGCTTTAACATTATAGCTAGTATAAGGTTTATGAATCTTACAAAATCATCAACATTCTAACTCAAGTCATAAGAATGACATGCCAAAGTCATCACTTAAGCATCATAGGAAAAATTCTCATGAATCTAGAATATCATATAGACTCCTTTAGAGATCTAAGAACAGAATAATCCTAATTAAAAGACTTAATATCATTCTTAACTCGTTCAAGCACAATGCACATCAATTACAAACTTTAGCATTCATTTGAGTACCATTTAATACCATATTTTATATAGTGTTAATCATCAAACAATGATTTTGTAAGTGTAATAATCATCAATTTATCACAATAAACTCAAATAAAGCACAAATACCACAAATGGATATGAATAATACATCCAATTTTGCATAACATCTATACACATAAGTAAAATAACTCAAATTAACACATATGTGAGTGGAAAAATTTGAAAAGGACTAATCCACCTATTAGAACATCTTAGATCTATAATCAAATTCAAAGTGACGATAATAATGATAACTTGATCAAGAAGGTCCTATTTCTATGTAAACCCTAATTCATTAAGCAAACCCTAAATTCTAAGTGTTAAATTCAAAAAGAAAGAACATACCTTCTTGATTTGATGAAAAACTTAGGAATTGATGCAAAAAGTTAAGTTCTAAGGTTTATTTTAAGTTAAGAAATGTGTAGGAGGTGAAAGAATTTATTTGTAGTTAAGAGAGCAATGTGAAATTGGAAGAGGAGTTTGGTACGTGTACTTTAAAACACCTTGTTGACACTCTCATAGGTTGGGTTGCAGGTGTGACCTAGCCAACCTTTGTAACCAATATTCACTACCTAGTCCATGGCCCTAGCCGAGGCTATGAAACACATACAATTCATGCATAAATTGTGATTTTTTCATTCAAAGTGTGTTCGAAAACCTTCATAACTCAACCTAAACCAACGTTAATTAAATTTGTATCACTTTAGCATTTAGAAATTATGGTAAAAAAAAGAGAATACAACTTAAAAACACCTGCACATGAAATCAAGTCAAATATGCAAGAACGTAAACTATATGAAACAAATCCTAACAATTAAGATGAAAAACAAATTAATTAAATAAATGTCAGGTTGCCTCATAAAATGCACTTTTTTAACATCATAAACTCGATGAACTCTTTGTGCTCATATTTTATTGATTTTCTTACTTAAAGCCCTTCTTTTCTTCTTATTCTTTCACTTAGAGCTTTTAGAATCTTTGCATGTTCCTTCCTCCATTTTTCTAACTTCTTCACGTTAAGGGTGGATCTAATCTCTCTATTGTAGTTTTTATGGTTCAACATCATCATTAAATAAAAATCCAAAGATTCATGTTTTGTTATCCCCCATAAAGCCCTCAGAGTTTAATCATCCCCTAAGTTAGTTAATGTTTCATTCAAATATAAACTACCAATTATATAAGGGATTGAGAAACTCCTTGAGTCTTTCAACTTTTTTGGTAGCTTATCCATGAATACTACTGCACATTCTTAACTCATCACCATCCTTGAAGAATTTTTGACTTTCTTCGATGAGAGATCATTAGGAACAAATTTTTCATCCTTCGATTCTTACATAAGAGATTCGACCAAAGGAGTGTTGCCATTTAATTTATTAATATGGTTAAGACATTTATCTGTATACTCTTCAAGTTGCTTAAGGCTTAGCTCTCTAGGATCTGAAAATTGCAGGTTGTACTTGTTTAACTCTTTCTTCTTTGTTTCTTTATCTTTTGTCTTCATCTTTTTAGTTTCTTCTCCTTTCTCACTACCTTCTTTTTTCCCTCCGCAATCTTCACATCTTCTTTCTCCACATCTTTCGACAGTTACTTGTTTTTCATCCCTGAAGAACAACACAAGTACTTGCTCCTATAATTTGTCTTATGTGTTTCTAAGAAAAGTACTTGGTGATCTCTTTGAAACACTATTGGAATTACCCCACTTGATTTTCTAGATTTTTATCAATGTTTTAATATTCTAAAATTAAGCATCTAAAATGGTGATGTACTTGGTAAGTAACCCCTCTAAACAAGGATGCATAGGATGTTGTTATTGTTGGAAATTAAGTGAGTAGTTTTGACACTATTGTCCTTGTCTTAATCATGAGAAACTTGGATGATTTCGTCACCCTAGGTTATATGTGCTAATATATGGTTTTTTTGGTTAGTTTTTCATATAGTCCACTTACTCTAACTAACTCCTAGCCCTTAATGATTGGCACTAGTGATTTAAAATGCCCTCATCCATAAAAATCATAAAATATCACTCAAGTTAAGGTGGATGCAACTGTCATTCTATCTAATTTCCTCATCAATACATCCTCTTTGGCCTACAGTGATGCTTGCACATCAATTTTATGTACTCCCCAACTAGGCTTAGGCTTCTAATGAGTATTGTCCTATTGATAAGTGTTTATTTTTATGTCTTTGATGGGTTCCTAAACTGCTCAATAGTTTTAAAGGTTACAATACTTTTAAAGGATGCACCAATCAATTGCTTTGTTGCAAAATTCAGGACATTATAAAAGGTTTGCATCCACATGCTAGTTTAAAGATATGGTGTGGGCACTTCCTTAACAGATCCTTCCATCACTCCTAAGCTTGATATAAATTCTCCTGCTCCTACTATTGAAAAGAAATAATCTCTTTACATAACTTAAGAAGATGAGATGGAGGGAAATACTTTGTAAGGAATTTATCCAGAAGCTGGTTCCAAGAGGTGATTGATCCAAGTGGATTCAAGACTTGAATCTACTCTACAAATTGAATGAGAATAGCCTCATTCTCATAACCTCCTTAGAAACTAAATTTAATTAAAAGGAATCATAGATCTCTATAAAATTAGAAATATAGATGTTTGGGTCCTTATTATGTAACCCATCAAAATGAATGATGTTTTAGAACATCTAGACCACCTGAGGTTTGATTTCTATACTTCTATCTGCACGCTTGACCTGTGAATAAGACTCTATGCCTTGTAGTGAGGATCTCATCAAATCCCTTATAGTGAGCTAAGCTCTGAGTCCTAATTCTCTATCCATATTTTCCAACTATATATCTTAAACCTTAATCTTTAAATAGCTATCAAATCTCCTCCCCTAAACCTCTCCAAAAAGTGCTCTCAACTTTAGGGTCAAGCTTAAGCAAATCTATAAGATCATTCCTAGTTGTACACCAAAGTACATAGCTTAAAAATCAATAGAAACAATGAAAGATCAAGAGAAGAAAGGATTTTTAAAAAAATAAAACTAGAGAAAAAATAGAAATAGAAAAATAAAAATGCAAAAACTTGAAATAAACTAAAACAAAAATAAAAACATTGATGACTAATCTGAAAAAGAGTAGAAACTCCTAATAATCGAAATAGTCCTCGAAAATGGTGTGAAAAACTTGATTCTCTTAAAGGATATATAAGTTCTAATGAAATATAAATAAAAATCTCAAACAAAAACTATTAAGACACGTGAATAGGTAAAAGCAACTATCGTATTGTAATATAGCTATTATGAATCTGGATTATTGATCCATGAGGATTGTGATTGCTAAAGAATTGTTATCGTAGTTATCTAATCTACTTAATGGTTGATAGATTGATTAACTAATGAAAATAAGTGAAATCCATAAAGTAAAATTCAAAGACAAACTTACAAGAATTATTAACTTGAGCTTTCGTTGATCATGTTTTATCTTCTTTTGCAACACTCATAGTTCTATCATTAAATATAGTTGAAGATCAAGAATTGTCTTTCTCACTAGAAGATAACTTACTTGTTTCAAATTTATAAAGGTAGTTAATTTATCTTCAATCATAAAAGTTAATTGCTTTTCTAATACATCAATTAGGGCCTTTATGGATGCTACAAATGGCCTACCCAAGATCAATGATATTCATTTTTGTCCTTCATATTTAAGATCACAAAATTAATAGGAAATAAAAATTTATCTACTCTCACCAGCATATCCTCGATTATACACCTAGGACATTTTATAGATCAATTAACAAAGTGATTACTAATCCTAATAGTGTTTCTTGATTTCTAATCCTATTCTTGAAACATATTGTATGATGGAAAATTAATTCGTACTCTTATATTAGCCAACGTTTTGTTTAAATGTGTACTACCAATGGTTTAAGGAATTGAGAAACTCTTTAGTCCTTTCAGCTTTCGTGGTAGCTTACTAATGAATAAAATTACAAATTCCTTGTTCACATTTTTGAAAAGTCCTCGGCCTTCTTGTTTGAAAGGAGATCATGCAAAAACATTTCATACTTTGGTACTTGGAAAAGAGATTCAACAAGAGGCATGTTAATATGTGATTTCTTAATGGGATCTAGGAATTTACCTACACACTCCTCTTTCTTGTTTGTGTATAGCTTTCTAGTATATCAAACTCTTAGCTTTTCCTTCTTAAATTTTTTCTTCTTTTTTTACTTCATTCATCTTTGGAAGCCCCTCTTAAGTTTAGCTTTCTTCTTAGTTCTTTCCATCTCACTAATTTGCTCCTCCTTAGTAATTTTTTTAACTTCTTCTTCAATTTGAGGTCCCCCATTATCATCTTTCATAACATCATATATACCTACTTCATTCGATTCTTTTCTGTGTATCTTAGCAAGGTACTTACTGGCCTTTTAGATATGTTTTTAGCTAGTTTCCCCACTTGATTATCTAGGTTTTTGTTTAATGTCTCAACATTTTTGAAGTGAGCTTCCAAAATAATGATGTTTTTTTTGGCTAAAAGTTCCTTAAAACTTAACAACCTATTCTTTTGTTGGGATTGAAAGTTAAGTGGGTGGCTTTGTCTTTATTGGCATTGTGTCATCCAAATTAGGGTGATTCCACTCTCCTGGGTTATAGATGTTATTGTACAGGTTGTTTCGTCTGTTTCCTATATAACCAACCAGTTTAATCTAGCCTTCACTTTTTATTGCTTCGAACTTATGATTTGAGTGCCCACCTCTATAGGAATTGTAGCTCATAACTTGAGCTGAAGAAAAAGGAATTGTTATGCTATCTGGCTTCCTTGTTAAGGCATCTGCTTTGGCTTTCAATGAAGTCACTACATCAATTTTATGAACACCACTACTTGGCTTTCCTATTGATAATTGCTCCAAGAAATGTTTTTGATTAGTTCTTATAGTTGCTCCAATGTCTTGAAACTTGTGGTATTACTAGAGGATGCATCAATAAACTTTTTTGTTACAAAACTTAAACCGTCATGGAATGTCTGCATCAACATACCTATATCAAAACTATGATAAGGACACTTTCTTAACATCTCATTCCATCTCTCCTATGCATTATATAGGGTTTCTTGATCACACTATTAGAAGGGTATAATGTCACTACAGAGTTTAACCTATTTTAAGATGGAAAGTACCTCATTAAAAAATTTTGGCTAATCTATCCCATAAGGTTATAGAACCAATTGGGCTTGACTTGAGACTTTATTTTAATTCTCTAGAAAGTTTACGATATATATGTTAGGGGTCTTTATTTAGTAACCCATCAAATTGGTCATAATTTTGAAGCATCTAAATCATTTGAGGTTTAATTTCAAAATTTTTTAACTCCACTGTCAATCTATATATTATAGATTCTATTAATTGGTGTTAAGGTCTCGACAAGTCCCCTGTTGCCAATTGAGCTTTCAGTCCTACTTCTCTATCGATCTTTTCTTCCAAATTTTTTAGGTAAAAACTCAAATTTCTTTAAGCTACCATAAATGTTGTCCATCAATGTTTGAAAATTTCTCTTAACTTTAGGACTGTTAGTTAATATATGGATTGACTTCTTGTCATAAAATGAAGGACATAAACCTAAAAATCAAAAGACCAAGCAATAGATCAAGAGAACAAGAGTTCTAAAATGGAAAATAAATATGCCAAAAACAGTTAGATTAACAAAGATTAATATTTCCTCATATTCATAGTCGATCCCCAGCAATGATTCTGCAAACTTGATAGGTCTTTTATGGTCCTAAAGTTTTAAATAAAATAAAATACATATTCTCAAATCTAACAATACTAAAGTCATTAATAGGCAAGTTCACTTACCGTATCATAGTATAGCTAATAAGAATCATATTGATGTCTTATGAGGATTATTAATAGAATACTAGCAATTTTCCTCTCCCTGTTATCCAACTTATTAAAATTTTATGATTTAATAGCTAACTAAATTAAACTAAATGACTAGCTATCCAATCCAAAGAAAATTCACTACATTAAATGTAATTAAATAATCTAAGGCTTAACTGGTTAATCCCTATATAGTATGTTCATGTTCATTATTTAACTTCAATTTAATATTTTGATCCATATTTACTTAGACCATATGACCCATAAAGTGAATCATACTCTCTCTCAATTTATACAATTCATATCTTCTTAATTGATTAATAAAAATTTCTTCTTAATTAATTAAAATTTCTTTTTATTGTGATCCATGGAACATATTGTTTTAGCTAGATTCACACTGAACTTCGAAATCTTATATGGTCTATCTCTAGATCTTCATGTAAGACTCTTTACCTATGTATTGATCCATTCATATAGATAATCTTTTGATCTAAATACATAATATCAAATATCGAAATTGACATTTACATTCGTATATAAATCAAAACCAATTCACAATGATAGTACATTTTCGCTTTGAATAAAATCCTAAACCATATCTTCTTCCTCCTCTCCTATACCCATCGTCGTCTATGGCTTGAAAATCATTGACCTCTATTGTATCCCTTTATTTTCACTACAAATCCCATCTTTTTGGTTCCATTCTTCTCCATTTCGCGTCCTACACTCATTTCTTTGACAAAATCACAATTTTATTATATCGTTTGACCCTAAAATTCCCCTAAACTCACCTCTATCACTATTTACCACCACTAAACATATTTTTGATTTTTTCCTTTTCATTTTGTGGTCATTTGAGTTAGATTTTGGTACCATTACGTTCATTTTTCATAAGTTGTTTTTTGGTAACCATATATTAGGCTAAATCTCTCATCGTTGTTGAAGTAATTTTTTGGCAAGGGTGACTAGAAAAAATTTGAGCCATTATTTGTAATTTTTTATTCCTATAAATCACAATTCAGAAGAATTTTTAGTTTGATGGCTCTTAAGTCATTCACAGGAGCCCCTTTTTCTCAAAAGATATTGGCATGCGACCATTCTTGCTTTACCATTCATGAGAATTCAGATTGACATGTCGATATCGACATCATTATAGAGAGATCAGTAGCATTGGCATTGGAGACTGAATTTCTAGTGAATTTCTAAGCTTTTGAGTGGGAGCACATTCTATCTATTCTTGGGCCTTATAGTCCCATATTTATTGGGTTTCAAAATTAATCTATAAGTAACACTGTTATTGAGTACACAAATCGCATTATACTCATACAAAAAACTAACAAAACCTTTCACATACTAAATTCTCCTAATTTGAACTAATCACATCATTAAAAAAAACAATCATTTAAAAACTTATTAAAAAATCCACAAGATCAAACTAAAAAAACTCCACTGTGACATTGGAACCCAACTGAAACTGAAATCGAGATGAAATCAAACATAATTACTGCATTACGATCATATGGATGATTGAACCAACACCTTGACCTGCAACCACAAAATCCAATCCTCAATTAACATCAAGAATTTATTCAGTTCCACAAGCCAAAACATCATCATACTTTATTATATAGCAACAATTTTTGGAAAGATAGCTAGTTCAATGAACACTATTAAGATTAATCAAGGCATATGTTTCAGGTTTGCAATTATCAAAATGTTCTGAGTTATATAATTTGTAGGCTATTTTTACTAAAATGTCTCATTAGCTTTTTTTCACTCAAATGTCTAACTATAATTCATATACTATTTTGAATCAATTAAGATGATAAAAAAAATGAATTCAAATTTCATTATTTCAATGGTGGAGTTATTCTCACAGTTAAGCATGCAACATCCAACATTTGAAAGAAGCTTTAATCCTTAAGCTCGCTAATTGCTTTCAATACTCTCCTTACAACACAACCTTTTATGTTGTATAGGCATATTGATACCCTATGTTATATATTTTTTTCCCCAATACAACTTCTTAGTTCAGTCTGTCTTTCTCAATTTGAATAAACACCACCACTTGTACAGAGCAAAAAGACAAAGCTTACCATTAAAAGGTTTCTCTATAATCCAATCATAGGATTTAATGTGCATGGTGCCAAAAAGAATTTTACTGAACACAGTCATTCCAGGATGGTTATAAAGTGGAATGACACCTAAGAGTGGCAAGTAGAAGATGCTAATATGTTAGGATTAAGAAATTATCAAGTCCAAAATTAAAATCTAAATATAGAGATAATATCAAACAGAAGGAGAAAGAAAATATTAAAAATAATATAAACCGAGAATTTACTGCGTTCATAGATATGCATGTGGTGATGGAGGAAAAAACGCTATTGCAAGGCAACAATGATGCGTGAGAGGAGAAGACTATGGTTGGTGACACGGAGATTAGTGGTGACAAAGAGAGCAAAGCCAAGGACCATGTTTTAGGAGGAGTAGTTCAAGTTGAAGGAAGGAGGAGCAATGGTGACACTCATTCTCTACCCTTGTAAGGGTTTTAATTATTTTTAAAAAACCTTTTATCTTTTCTCTAATTTTTAAGGAAAAAGTGTTTTTTAAACCCAAAGGTTTTGGACAAAATATAAGTCAAACCTTAATGTTTGAAGGTATTAAAAAACAACCCCAATATTTTATAAACATTCAATATAAATCCTAAGGTTTTGAAATATGTTTTAAAACAACCTTAACCCTTAACTCTATTTTTTCTCCATCAGTTGCCAACTTTTCAAAGGCATGTGTTAATTTATGATTGGCTAAAAAACCTAACGGTGGGCACTACAGTTACATCCTTGCTTCTTCTTCGTTGACCTACTGATCCAAAAATAGAGTGTCTGCAAATGGGTCTGCGATTATGTCAGACTTATCTCTACCTCCCAACTCTCTTTTCCTCGGTTTCGACTTGGCTTGGTGAAGTGGCGTGAAGGGAATTACTATAAAAGGATTGAGCATTGGATGGAGGTGTAAAGAAAGCATAATGAGTTGGTTTGTTGCCTCCATTTTTGTTGGTGTTTGCTTAAAATGTAGAGGCGATTGATCACCCATGAAACCAACACGGTCTAGGAGGCAATATTTTGAAACGACATCGCTAGCAGTTGCATCTGGGTGGTATGAGCTTGTTACATTGGAGTGGAAAGGGGAAGCCATAGGCTAGGCTCGATGCTGGTAAACCTTGTCTACTCGATCAATTATGGAAACCATATGATATTACAAAGATTTTGATAAAACTAGAGTAAAGGGTCAAAGTGTTGGAGTTTTGAGGTCTTCACAACCTTCATTGGAGCTGCATTCAAATTACTTGTGATTGTTGGTTAGTGGGTTCTTATTCTATGTTTTTTGTTCACAAATAAGCTGTTTTCCTATAGCTTATGTATATTATCGACGACCACAACATTTGACTCCAATTAAATGACCCCGTCAACACACAAATCCAAGATATCACTAAGATAGTTTCTTACATAGTTTAAGCATAGCACCCATTTGCAAACACTCTGTTTTTAAATCCATAGGCCAATAAAGAAAAAGCAAGGATGTAATTATAGGGCCTAATGTTAGTTTTTGACCAATCATAAATTAACACATGTCTATGAAAAGTTAGCAATTAACGGAGAAAAATAAAGTTAAGGGTCAAGGTTGTTTTAAAACATGTTTCAAAACCTTAAGGCTTATTTTGAATGTTTATAACATGTTGGGGTGGTCTTTAAATACCCTTTAAACGTTAGGGTTTGACCTATATTTTACTCAAAACCTTAGGGTTTAAAGAAAACTTTTTCCAATTTTTAATCTTCATTAAACTTTAACTTTAACATGATGCTTACACATGTCCCAAGGGGCAGATAAAGCTCCAAAACTAAGGACATGTAGTTTTTTCCTTACTTTTTCAAGTACTTGGCTACTTTTAATAATTGCTTGAGGTGGGGTTTTATATTAAATTTATGATATAAAAGTGATTGGGGCCCCTATAACCCTTAGTTGTTAAGTGTTATAAGACCATTACCCTCTTCTCAAAGGATGGACTAGAAGGGGTATAGAATGCCCACACTTAGAAGGCCTAAGAACATCATTTTTCTATTTGATTTTTGATTAATGCACCCTTTTACATGACGCTTCTCTCTTTTAGAGTGCTCAACGTGATATTCTCCCTCACCTAATCTCATGATGTCCTAGTCATGGATGGCCCACCCTTCTTACTATCACTGTTTTACCAACGACTGTCGTTTTACCAATAACACATGAAGCTTGATGTGGGGTCAAATGAGATCAAGAGTTGGCTTCGATAACATTTTGTCATGAGACTATTACCCTCTCCCTAAAAGATTGACCTAAAAGGGTGTGTAGCACCCACACTTATAAGCCCTAAGATCATCTCTTGTCTATCTGATGTGGGATTAATGCATCCTTCTACGTTGCACTTTCCTCCTTTAGAGTGCTTGGCGTGACATTACCGTCACGGGCTCGAACTTTCAATCTTATGAATCATGCAATACTAGCAAACTACTTGACTTAGGAATGCCTTCCTTAGCTAGAATGCTAGTTAAGCCTTCGCATAAGTATTTCTTAAGAATAATTTTATCAAACACTTGACAAAAGTAATATGAAATTTGAAAGATGGAAAGAACACAAGAGATTTTGAGAATACTTTTATTACTCAAGAGATTTTATAAAGAATGTTTTTAGGATGGCTTTATAAATATGACCCTTAAACTATTTATAATCCTCAATCCCTCGATTGACAGTTAGGATTAATAATCCAACAACTTATAATGAGTCATTAGAATTATTAATACAAATATCTCACTAATCATTTCACTTATGAAAGAGCTAATTATGCTATCTAGAGTTTTTCATCCACTATAAACTTGTGGAGAATCTTCTAAAGGACTCTGGGATCAATTAGTCAACATAGCCTTTTTGGTGCTGCGAACTTTCACTACGTAACATTCTCTCTTACTCAACTTGGCAACATTCTTGTTGATTTGGTCCTGTGCACTTGTTGTGCTACTCCATATTTTCCTTCCTCAACTTTGGCCTCCTGGGCATGAATGGTTGATTAGCTTTGAATGTCCCACTTTTATGTCCGAATTAGCGTGTCCTCACTTGACTTGCCAATTCTCTCAAACTCATAACATGTGGGTTATGCTCTTTCTTTTTCTTAAAGGAATACACCAAATGAACTCTTGGATTTGTGATGACTCTCAAACTTGCCTTCATGCTATAAGCATCTACCTCCAAGGTTACTCTACTCGGTTTTAACTTGGTCACCAAGCCAAGACTTTCTATAAAAGCTTGCCAACTTGCTTGCTTTCATGTGGATTTCAGTCAAATAAGGGGATGTTTAGTTGGATTGTGTATTGTGGTTTTGTGTTGTTGTTGTTGAATTTTTGTATTGGTAATTGTGTTTTTTTATCGATTTTTGTGCTGTATTAGTGTGTTTTCTTTATCGATTTTTGTGTTAAAAAAATGAAAAACTAAAACTAAAAATGAAAGCCAAACTAAATAAGGCCTAAGGAAATGGTTCTATACCATAAAGTTTTCCTTCTCTACAAACTTGGAGTCTCCATCCATGGACTCTTTAAGATGCACCATCTTGGTCATATGATCTACTTCTCTCCTGCGTGGAAGGGATTTCGATAACTTGGATGGTGTCTCTTCTTCAAAGAGTTGGATACCTGAAATGCACTTGGATTAAAGGCTTGTTTTCTTGAAAGCAGCATCATACATGTCTTTCTTTCCTCTAAGATATATATAATGTTAGCAAATAAGATTGGTATTATCTTGACGATATTGAAGAATTTCATGCCAAGCACTAAAGGATAATCATCTGAAAAAACAATCGAAAGGTTAATATGGCCACACCAATCACTAAGGCATACCTTAATTCCTTGGCACTCCCATGTATAGTTGTTACCTTTGAGTTCATAACCTTGATACACCCTTACTTGTCGATAAGCTTAATGTCTAACCACTTAGTTTCTTCCACTTGGATAAAGTTGTTGGTAGCGCCAATATCCACGAATGATTTTACCACTTGGTCACCAATCCTAACTTCAATGAACAAGCAACCCCTCTTCTCGGATTTAGGAACCTCTATCTTCTTGATGGTATTGAGGAGTTGTGGTAATTTCATTATCACTTTTTCGAGTTCCCTTTCTTCCATCTCTTCGTTAAGGCTGAGAACTTGCTTATTTTCAAGCAATCCTTAGCCCTATGTGGTTCACTACAAAAGAAACAATAAAGTGACTTTTTCTCACGTTAGTCGCCATTTGTACACTTGCCCTTCTTGAATTTTTCATGTTTTCCATGCTTTTATGACCTCTCCTTACCTTAATGATCTCCTATACTCTTCTCTTTATCACCCTTATCTTTATTAGACTTGGACTTATCAAACTTCTTAAACTTAATGAAGGATTTAATAATTGGAATTGCAGTGGCTAAGTCTTACCTCCATGGTATTGGATTTCCATCTTTACCTAATTTTAGAGGTCATCTTTGGATGTAAATATTGCCTTCTTGTTAGGATAGTCTAAGGTTTCCAAGAGCACTTCTGAAAACTTCTTCACATAGTCCCAAAACTTTTATCTTGATGGAGATGTATTAATTTGGCTTTCGCCTCCTCTTTGGTATTTTCTGAATAAAATTGCCTCATGAACTTATTCCATGTATTAATGGTGTATGTCTCCTTCTCAATTTCCCTATATCTCTTTTTCCACCACACCATTGCGACGTCTTCAAAGTAGAGAGCCGCACTATCAATCTTCTTGGTATCTTCCACTATACTTAGTGTCTTAAATATTACTCCAAACTTCACAGGAAATAGTCCACCTCCGTTACGTTCCTTACCCCCTTGAACATGTTAGGTTTGGGAATGTCTATCCTCGAAGGATTGGTGACTACTGTTAGAATGGCAATACTTCCTTCTTGAGCAACTGCCTTCTTACAAAGGGCCAGCTCATCCTTAGTCTCCATTAATTTAATGGAAACCTTCTTAAATTCTTCCTTCATCACCATAATTTCATATTAGAAGACTTTCTTCAAAGCCTCCACTTGGTCTACACATCTTGAAAAGGCTTCGTTTAAGGTACCTTGCATTTCCCATGAAACTCCTCACGTTCATTTTCGAGCTCTTAAATGTGATGTTCATATTTCTCGAACTTCTTTTCACCCTCAATTACAACAAGATCTACTCTTACTAGTCTATTATTGATATCTACCAAGGGTTCTCTTGATTTGGATCTCTCTCGAGTAGATTGCTTAGATGTTACCTCAATATAGTTAGTATCTCTACTTCCTGTACCGACCATCTTTCAAGAAAATAACAAACATAAGTAAACAATTACTTAAAAATTCGCATGAATACTAACTCAATTGCAACTTTGATTTTGACACCAATATGGTTGGAACCTTGGCTATAATACCAATTGTCACGGGTTTGGACTTTTAACTTTGTAAAACGTGTGATACTAACAAACTCCTTGACTTAGAAACTTCTTCCTTGACTAAAATGTTAGTTCATCTTTCTCATAAATCCTTTTTAAGAATATTTCTATCGAACACTTGATGGAAAAGAAATGAAATATGAAAGATGGAAAGAACACAAGAGCTTTAGAGAACTTTAGAGAATACTCTTATTACTCAAGAAATTTTACAAAAAATAGGTTTTTTTTGGGGTGACTATACAAGTATGACTCCTAGTTTACTTATAATCCTCCATCCCTTATGGACGGTTAGGATTGATACAATCCCACAACTTATAATGAACCTATAAATCCATTTATTCAAATATCTCATTAATTTCTCCACTTATAAAGTAGCTAATTCTATTTTCTATAGTCTTCCATCCACTTTAAACATGTGGAGAACCTTTTAGAGAATTAGGAGATCAATCAGTTAATGTATCTTTGGTGTGATGAATTTTCAATGGGTGACATAAGGAAGGGGGAAAATTACCAACGAGTAATAACTTAAATTTGCAAATGTTTGATTGAAATCCTTACATAAGTTCCATTTCTCTGCTTCATAATCTTCTGTTTCTTCATCGTGTGATCACCGTAAAACGAGCTTTTGTTGTTCACAGAAGTTATGAATCCCTTTGTGATTATTTGATTCTCAGATTTTTGTTTGTTTACTTACTTTCCCTCAAAGGAATAACTTGGAAGCCATTAATGTCACAGCTCCTGGTTGAAGATTACTTCAGGATAATGGAAAGAAATGTACATGTTCTTAAGCAGGCCAGCGATATGCAGATTGCAGGAATTATCTGTATTAGTAACGTTAGCAGCAACAAGGAATTCGTTTTCTTTAGCAGTAATGCTGAGAGAGTTAACAAAGTTGTTGAACCATGTTTCAATTGCGTGGGTTGGGACATTTAGTTGTCACCTCGTTACAGACATGGCTGGGGTGGGATCCTTTTTAGAGGTTCGTAAGGGTAACTTCTGATATTCTTTGTTCATATCTCTTGATTTCCTTTTAATTTTTTCGTATTGAATCAATTTTTTTACGTGATTGTCATGGCTGAAAAGTGAGCGAATCTTTCCTAGGATTAAAATTGCGGTCACCTCAAACCAGAAATTTCAATTTGGCCAGTTCAATTCCTTCAAAATATCAGTCTCGTCCGCAAAAATCTTCTGAAGCCATGGATGTTAACGTATGTTCATGGTTCATGTGTTATGTTCTCTACTTTTGCTTCTTTCTGCAGTCCCATGTTAGCCTTGGAGCCGATAGAAAAACAGCAAACTAATCTCTGTCTGCTGACAAGACCCATTGTGTCTTCTGGTGGTGCTTTTGAGCTTGGTTACGTCAAACCAGGTAGTGTTTCAAACTGTATAGCCATACGGTACAAGAATAAACACGGCAACGACAGACATACTCTCTAATGTCAATTTTTTTACAGGAAAGATTCATGGGTTTTTTTTATATTTAGCAGGTTGTAGTGGAAAATCACCAGAGGACCCAATTGTAAAAGGAGAAAATGTTAGAATTCAACAAGTTACACCCACCCAAGAGAGCTTTTTAGTTCCTCTTTCTCTCTCTGCGTCCAAAGGTGGAGTCTTTACCATTTTAAAGGACAATCTTCCGTATAGAAATTAAATTCCCAGAAGACCTTTTAGTCTGGTGAGTTGCGTAGAATTCAACTCTCCTGTTATCTCTTCTTTATCTTTTTCGTGATAGGAAAAAAACCATTTTTTAATTTGCAATATTTTGCAAGGTTGTTTGATGATAAATATGCTATTCTGATATCATCCATCTCTGGTGGTCATCCACCTGGGATCTGGTCCTGGATTACACTGCAGATTCTTGAAATACTATTGCAGGTGGGGTTCTGTTTTACGATATAGTAATTCTGAAGTTTGTTAAGTTCAAAGGCAACTATTTCATAAAGATTCAATTTGTTTTAAAGTTGAAATTTTCTCACCATAAACTTTTGAATGTGGTCAGTAATAACTGACAGCCTTTAGATTGGTTTATTTTGAATTTATTAGTTAATCTGAAACATATTAGCATAACCAGTTTGTATTACGAACTATCTTTTGATGAGTCGACCCCCTCCCTAATCTATGCCTTCCATATAATCATACACTAATTGCTTATTGATTCATGCTCTTTTGTAGTGTTTTCTTGCCTTCTGATGCAAAAAAACCAATGCTACCAACACTTGGATGCACTTCCACTAAGGTCTTTGATGTGCTGGAAATAATTTTAATTCAAAAATATTAAAAACTACAGCAAGCATATAATAAGGAATTTGAAATGTAACTAGGCATTACCCTTTGGTCCTATACCCAATTTCATAACTAGAAAGCTTATCTAGAGAAACTTAATTTATTTTGTTAACTGGTAATCAAAGTTCAGATTTTCTTTTCCTAATTATTATTTGTTATTGTAGATCAATGTGGCATTCATAATTTTGCCTTTGGAAGTCCAATATTGATGAAATTTTCAAACCATAAGTTGGTTGACCAAGATTTTCAAACGTTCTATCTATAAAGGCTAGTATTGCGGAAAGTATGATGATTATGAGTATTGGAATGAGCCTCGTCAATTAGTGATAATCTTGATCTATCCTTTTTTCTTGATATTTCTTATTTTTCATCTGCATATCTGTTAAGCTTGTTTATCCTCGCCGAAGGAACTTGATAATGAGGCAACTTTTGTATGACTTGTGCCCTTGCATGTTTCTATTAGTTTTTGGTAGTTAACTTTGCATTGTTAGATAAAATTGGATGTACAATAGTTCATCAGATTTTGACAAAGAAGAGATTGACTGAGTTATTGCACTTTCCCTCTCAGAAGAAGATCATAAAGGCAAAAAGGTGATTCGTAAGCTCTAGAGCTGTAAGCACTGATCCTGAATTGTTCTAATTTGTTTGTTTGCAATTTCTTTGACAAATGGATTCACTTGTAGGTTGGTTCACTTATATTATGAAGAATATGAGATATCTATCACTTGATGATGGTCGCAAGCTATGCCTAGAATGCCTAGACCATGCAATAATGGATACACATGAGTGCCAGCCCCCTTTATTTTGAATTATTTAATTTAATGAAGGTTTAAATGTCAAAGTTGAGCAAGAAACTCCCTACGTTTGGTTGAGAGACAGGCATTGAATGAAGCCATGGAAGGAGAAAAGCATGTAAGGCTGGTTCAATGAAACTTTCATAGGCATCTGCTGTTTCATTGTCTTTAATCTCTCTTTCCAACTAAGCTCAGTAATTACTTTCAATAATGGATAAATAAATTATTTTTATTTATCCATTTATGAATTATTGGAAAAACAAAAGGAATGAAATTGGTTTAATTAATTGCGCATTACAACTGCTTATTTCTCCAAAAAATTTGTACGCGATGATTTAAGCCTTGGATTTTTGTCTTTGATATTCATTTTTTATTTTTTAAAATACAAAAATTAAAAATAATAGTACAAAATTTTAAAAAAATATATTCATACAATATAAAAATTAAAAGAATACATAAAAATAAATATAAAATCATAAAATCACAAGCAACATTCTAATTAAATATGCTCTTAAAAGAAGATAATTCAAATAAAAAAATTTCTTCCATCGATTAAGAGGATGCTTAGTTGAGTTATAAATTATAATTTTTAGTTGTAATTATTGTATTTTTGTATTTATTATTATATTTTTTTAATTTTTATAATATATTTATATTTTTATCAATTTTTATATTTAAAAAATTAAAAATTAAAATTAAAATTAAAATTCCACTAAATAAAACTTAAAATTATGATAAGCAGCAAAATTTGAGTGATCAATAACCTAGACTAGAGGCCTCGACGATTTTAGGTAGTCCTTTCTTTTTTCGATGTACTCCAACAAAATTAACGTCGGTTAAAGACGCGTTAGGGAGTTCGATGATGACAAAGTAGACGCCACTTTGTTTTATAACCTTAACGGTTTTTATCTAAATTTCATACCGTCTCCACATCACTTCGCAGACTCTCACATATATCTCTGCCTATCTCAGAATTTTCTGGTTTCTTTGCCATCTTTTTGATAGAAGTAAGCACCCTTTTTGTTATTCTGCTTATGCTTGTTTGTTACCGAGGAAACGGATTTCTTTTCTGTGGTAAAAGCTTAGACAATTGGTTCTACTTGACCAGGATTTAGTTATGTGGGATTTCCGTAGAGGTGTAAGTAAGGGTCTTCGAATATTTTAGGTTGTATTACATCTGTGCAATTGCGTAATGATTTGATAAATTGACTGTGCTTATCGTTTTGACAAGTTGGACGTGAAAATTCTTGTGGGGTTTCTGGGTTGATCTCTGTGTATACTTTAGTTCGTTGATTCTTGTTTCTTGTTTCTTGCTTATCCATAGTCGTCGGATATCATCAAATTTTAATGCGAAATTTTGTTTCTTTTTTCATTTTGATTTATGGGTATTTTGGCGGTTCTGTTTTGGTTTTTAGTATAGCAATGGGAAACGCGTCGTCAATGCTAACTCAATATGATATAGAGGAGGTTCAAGAACACTGCCATAATCTATGTAAGTTATCTATCCCTCTCCGTTAAATTTTAACTTGTCTCCGTTTTAATATTTCTGCTCCTTTTGATGTTTTTTGGGCCTTGCTTTCTTTTTCTTTTTCTGGGATTTCAAATGAAGTTTCCCAGCAAGAGATCGTGTCATTGTATCAGAGGTTTTGCCAGCTAGACAGAAATGCGAAAGGATTTATTTCTGCTGATGAATTCTTATCAGTGCCTGAATTTGCAATGAATCCTCTTTCTCAGGTTATCTTTTGGCTTGAGTTTATGCTAAACTGAAGAAGTAAAAACTGAATTTCCAAACTTTTAAGTTTACTGCTTCTTGCAGAGACTTCTTAAAATGGTGGATGGTTTAAATTTTAAGGACTTTGTTGCCTTCCTGTCTGCTTTTAGTGCAAATGCAAGTTCAGAGCAGAAAATAGGACGTAAGCAATGGTTGCCTTTCGCCTCCTGATTTTTGGTTTGCTATAGCCATTCTCTGTTTTTGTGACTTAATGCCTGTATCTACAGAAAAGTGCGGGATGTTATGTACTTCTATTTCGCTAGTATGGATGATTATCTTGATTCATTCTCACTCATAATATATATTTTCTTTGGTTTTGAGCTGTTAACCAAGCATGACATCCATGTTTTCCTGCATTTCTGTTGTTTGCAGTTATTTTCAAAGTATATGACACGGATGGTAATGGAAAAGTGTCTTTCAATGACATACTGGAAGTGCTTGAGGACTTATCTGGTTCTTTCATGACTGCTGAACAAAGAGAGGTATCAAAGAAGAACTTCTTTCTTGTTTAACTATTATTAAAGAGGATAAATTGATATGAGCTGATCTTTGTTAAACATTCCATTAGGTTACTAATTGATGAATTCCTTACAAAAGTACAACATACTTTAATTTTGGTTACTTGCACCCTTTGTGGTATGCATGCGTCGTTGTCATTTCAAATGAAATGTGTGATATATGTGACTTATTTTGTATTCTTCCAATGAAAACATGTTAGCTAGTCTTTCTCCATTGGTCTATAAACAGTTTGCTTAGTTTTCCTTAATTTTTCTGTGGAAATTAATGTTTTTTGGTGCTTAGTTTTATTGCTATATTCATTTTTAATGAATGGCCTTTCCTTACCAGCTTCAGAATGGCTTAAGATATTCAATTTTATTTCCTGTTCTTCCCTTTGCAGGAAGTTTTGAGCCGAGTTTTGGAGGAAGCAGGTTATTCAAGGGCATCGTACTTAATGCTAAATGACTTCATCAAGGTAATCTTTTTTCTTCTGCAAAAGCCATTTGTCCTAAAATACTTACCACTGAAGTGGGTGGGGACCTTAGGATTTAATCCATACTCGTGGTTCAGTACTTCTGCATCATGATGCTGTTTGAAGTTTGAACCACCCTTATTGTTACAAACCCTAAAGTTTGTGCTCCAAGCTATTGCGGAGGAACACTTGAAGATAGAATCAATAGATCTCCAGTAGGAATACTTAGATTGTAAAAAGATGTGTTCTCTTTTGTCTAGATCAGGACTAGAATGTTCATCTATGGTACCATCTTAAAATAATGCTAACGGGCTGGAGACACTATGAAGCAGCTTCTTAGTCTTGTTTCTCACTCCTTTTTTCTGCTAGGCAATTGTTCTGCAAGTTAATATGGTGTCTATTCGTTATGTCTCTATGGTTGAACTGAAGATCCTAAGTAGATGTATAGAACTTGTGCCTTTGGCATTGGGAGCCCGATGCTATTTTTGCCCATTATATTTGAACTTTTTATCCATTTTGAAGAAACTGAAGATAACTTAGATAGTTATGGACCTTAAATGTTTGTCAAGTAATAATGTTAGCTGATTTCTACTATATTTTCATAATGTTCTTCATGTGCTGCAGGTTTTTGGAAATTCTGGCCTTAAAATGGAGGTTGAAGTTCCAGTGGACTAGGATGACCCTGGGGACTTAACATCACTGGAGAATTCTTGTTGGAGAAAGAATCCCAAATGCCACGTTATACGGAGCCCTTAGAGTCAAATTAGAACATAAGAACCTGTATGAATGCAATTTTCGCCTGTATAAGAATAAGCATCGGGTTTCTGTGAATATCAAGATAGTTCACCATGTCTTTGCAATGTAAGAAACTCTCAAGAATTATGATTTGGTGTTGACACCAGATCCTTGTTGATACACAAGTTTTTGTTTTTCAGATTAATTAGCCTGTCTCGTCTATTTGGTGCTTCATCTGTGTAAGCTTGTTATCAAGTCAATCCTGTTACTCGATAATCCTATTCTAAAACTGAGCTTAGATATTCATACAGTGTTTCTGAGGATTTGGTGGGTCCCTTGATTTTACTTGCGGCTACGCACATGCACAATAGAACTCCACTTCTACCATCAATTGCTTCAAAGTGAAGTATGCTATGTAGCCAAAACTTGCCCTCCTAAATACCATGATAATAAGCCAAATGTCTATCGTAGCTAAGCTCCAACTCCGTTAACCGCCTGCCAAGCGAAGCTGCAATCACCTGTCAGTAGGAAAGGAGACAAACGAAGTGAGATTGTTGTTCAAGCAACTACATCCCAGTTGCTTATACAGGACCCTTTTCCCTTTTTTCTGAAGACTACATCAGTCTTGTAACCAACTTATACTTCTTTTCCAAGATAAGCAGAGAAGTTCTTTCCGGAGATGTTCTCTGCATCTTTTAACGCTGCAGGACTATCATCAGGTAACCAGTTAGCATCTAAGGCATGAGACAGTTCTCAAATTGCTTGTGCTTCCCAATTTGGTGAAACATTGGCGTTTTTAGTTGCCTTTATTTGCACGCTTGGAAGTAAAACTGAAGTAAGATTGGGGCCTTGATGAGTTTTACTTCCGGGACAGAAAGTTCTATACAACCGCTTTCAATTTTCTGATGCATGGAGCTGTGTTTATTCTATTTGTTCTTTTACGTTTGATGTTCTATTACACTTCAAAAGTTGTTTTGATAGGTAACGAGAAACACGGATGTCCCAAGAGACTTGGTGAAGAATATTTGTTTCTTTTACGGAAACTTCAAGAAATCCTGAGCCAGAAGGGATTGGAAATTGCGTCACTCGATTTGGAGATCTGTTCCCCAGAGAAGAATGTTACAGCCATCAAGAATTTGAAGAGTGCAGCAAGTACTAGCAAGAATAGAGCTACTAACAGACTCAGGTTAGCGAGTGAGTATTCCAAGAATTTCTCTTATGCTGATGGCAGGGAACAAGATGAAAAAGAAATGAACAGATTGAAAGGTAAAAAGCTTTTAACTGATTCAAAGATTGCGAGTTCAAGTGAGGTCAAGAAACAATTGGTTGTGAACTCTTCAAGGAACATAGTATGCAGGGATGTTCACAAGAGGAAAGAAGGTTTGCAGGATAGTGAAGTTCATGAGGTAAGTGAGCGTTTAAGGAGTCTTGAGCAAGAAACAGAAAGAATGAAGCGAGAACTTGTTGAGCACATGGAAGAAAGGAGGATACTGGTTTCTCAGATATGTCAATTGTTTCAGACGATAGAGGATTGCCCACAATTAAGGAAATCAATGGAAGTAGAGACACCTTTCAATGGAACTTACTTTGTCACGCACTGCAATAAGGTAGGAATTGATTGATAGTTCCTGTTGTCCAAAATCCTGATAGATCATGAACAAGCATATTTCTTTTGCTTTTGCAATTCACAGGTATTTATAATACAGAATTTGTCCAATCATAAACCATAAGAAAGATATTGGTCATTGACGATCTTACATCAATTCATAGTCAGAGAACATCTCTTTTTGGAGCTGTGACTAATGGATGTTATGGTGGTTTCTAGTGAAACAATGGAGATATCTTTCTTGCAAAGCCTCATTCTTTTTACCAAAAGCTATCTTCTGATTAAGAAACTGCTAATAACTTGACACATTGTCCTGGATTTTTATTTTTATTTTTGCATAAAAAATGGAACTTTCATGTTGTTTGTGGAATACGAGTTAAAGAAAAGCAAAAAATCAAGTTACAATCAACTCATACTGCACATATATTGGTTCCAACAGAGGGAAGGCATGGTAAGTGGATTGTCAGAAGTTCTACTCCAGGATTCAAGTTCACGCATTGTCACAAGGGACCACATAACCACAGCATTAGTACGGGAGCAACTTGCTTGAGATAAATGTCCATTCTTTATAATCACCCTAGTTCTTCACTTCTTTGTATTAATGGATTCTGCGTTAGATTGTAACCCAAACCTCTTTAAATTCCTAAACTGATTATAATCTCTACATCTGATGCTAATCTAGCTTTTTTGTGCGTATAAATGTTTGATATTATTTTCATGGTACCTTCTTCTAAGAGGAGAAACAAAAATTTGTCAGAGGTACAAGTTTCACTTCTGAATATTGGTGGGAGTTGCGGCAGTCAAGAAGAGGGCTTGCCTTTCAGCTTTGTAGTGATCACATACTTACCTTTTTTCATATTAAAACTCCAAATTCCCTGATCTATTTGCTTCAACCAATACAATTTTTGGTCAAACAGAAGGATATAAGCAAACCTCAACAGACAATCAGAGAAAGAACAATATTATGCTAAAGAAGTTAACACATTCAAAAAAATGATACATCTTGTTTCCCTTCTTTTTTTTTTTCTCTGATTATCTAAACAGAGATTAATCCAGCAAGTCCATGGAAATCACTTCGACTCCCAGATTCACAGGCCAAGCAACGGCGTGCACCAAAAGCAAGTAGAAATTGTTTTTTCTGATATAATTGAATCATCAAGAAACTTTCCCCATTGTTCGGGTTTGAATTATGGGCTCATGCTAGTATAGGTGCAAATTACTTGGATTCTGATGGATAACTGCATTTCACCTTGTATGGAGATAGATTTAGTTTGTTGTATGCAAGTTGGCCCAACCAACTATTTAGATGTAAAATCAAAATGGTGGAATTTCTCATGCAACTATAAGCTACCAACTTTCCTGATCCACACTTCAATCAAGCACATTGATTCAGATTATGGTCTTGGCATAGAAGCATTCAAATTGAGTTACATAAAGGATCTTCAGCATCCATAGAGCATGCAACTTTTAAATAAGAACTGTTGACAAGTAAATGGAACACGCAACCTGGCGGGAAATCTTCCATACTTGATAATCCTGAGCATTTTGGGAGCAGCACTAATTAGATCGTCATGGCCCCACCATTACAATGATTCCCTTGACCACAGTTTCAGGATTCAAATCTGAAAGTTCGTAAATCGCTCAGGTTAGTCTCAGGATAAGTAAAACCACAAACATGAGGCGTTCAATTTAACAATGTTTAATTCCACTAAGATCAAGTTTTCATGTGCATAATCTAAATTAAATGCTTCATCAATTGTTAATAAACTTTGCACTTAAAAGAAAAGGTTAAGCAACATTGCAGTGTATACAGGTCCATATAATGAAATATATATATTTATGCAGGAACTTGAACTCTTCAATCCAATTAACTCTTATCTGAGTATCATAACACCAAAAAAAAAAAAAAAGGAGGGGAAAGAGACGGATACCAGAAAGCATGTTCTGCAAATTTTTTATCAAACACATGCTTTGAAGCTTCATCATCCCAGTGCAAGCCCTCCCACCAGCTTTTTTGTCCTTTTATTTCCTTTAAACTGTTTATTGCACTCTTGGAATCAAGAGGGAGCCTCCTAAGATTGGGGCATCTATATATGTGTACTCTTGTAAGGCAAGGAAAGGTTAATACACCCCAGTGGATGTATTTTAGCTTGGGCATATCTTCCAAAATCAAATCAGTGATATTTGAAAATACAGCAGAGTTTTCTTCAATTTCTGCAGATCCACAATCCTCACGTATTACTGCATCCATTGCATGACAGGCATACAGTGAAAGTATTTGTAGACTTGGAGCATAAATGAGCCATGTCAGATCTTTTATAGGACAAATCCATATATAAAGAAAACGAAGGTTATCAAAATAATCATGCCTTGTTATTGTCCTATCGACATAAACTTTCATTTGCTTCAATGAATGACATAAACCAATTTCAAGACTTTCTAAATGCTCCATTCTTCTAATGGAAGAAGGGGTCATGTCAATTGAGCTCAGTTCTGGGCATGCAATGAGCGAAAGTTGCCTGATGCACCTCTGCAGTTTTGGGGAGTTGAGGAGCTTCTGCACACATCTGTTGGAGAACAGGCTCAAACATATGTCATTCAAGTTTTCCAAGCAAGCTAGCTTTTCCATTAAGGACCCCTGAAGGTAGAATTTAGGATCAATCACAAATGATGGACTTGTTAATTTGCTGAAGACTTGCAAAGACAACAGGCTGGATATTACATCCCCTGTTATGTATCTAAGTTCATGAGTGAAGTCCAGTAGCAAACTCCTTAAGTTTATCAAGCTTCCCATCTCAGATGGCAATTCCTTAATACTGGTGTATGACAGATTAAGATAATGCAATTTAACCAAGCTTCCAATTTCCCCAGGTAGAGTACTAAGATAACTTCCTGACAAGTCCAAGACACTCAAGACATGCATTGAGTGAAAGGCTTCACTTGGAAATCGATTCAAGCTAGCCTTTCGAAACAGCAAAGTCAAGAGATTCGGGCAAATTAGATTTTGTGTTTGATCTTTATCAAGATCTCTGCCATTCAAATATATCCTCTCCGCTTCCTTCCATTTTGCAAGTTCTTTGGTTTCTTCCTGTACCAAAATGTTATTCTTCTTCTCTCCGTTTCCACAAGCTAACCACAAGGCCATATCACGAATCACATCATGCAACATTACATAATCTTCTGATTTATGTTTCCTACCATGATCTTCTAATTGACCACCTTCAAGGAGACATGATAACTTCAAATTTTCTATAAAAGTTTCTCCTTCATAACGGGCATCATATATATTATCAAAATCATTTAAAAATCCCTCACCAATCCAAAGCTGAATTAGTTCTTCCTTCATTATTTTGTAGTCCTCAGGGAAAATGCAACAATATAGAAAACATTTCTTTAGGGCGTCACTGCTCAAGCTGTCATAACTAAACTTGAGAACATGAAAGACATCAGCTGCCATACCAGGAAACTTGGAAGGATAGCTCTGGAGCACTTTAAGTGCATGTTTCCACTGTGAAAGACCCCTCCTGCAGGCCATGGCTCGTCCAGTTGTGATAAGAGCCAGTGGTAAACCTTTACACTCTTCAACTATATCTTCAGCTATTTTTGGTATTCCTGGATGAGAATTGAAAGCATTTTCACCCACCTTACTTCTAAACAATTCGAACGCATCCTTTTGTGGCAAACAATTCAGCTTAATTGTCTTTTGAGCTCCCATGGAGCCACAAACGTTCTCGGATCGTGTTGTAAATATAACCTTAGATCCATCTGGAATCTGGGCAAGATGAACTCCCAATTTTAAGAGATCCAGTCTCTCCCACAAATCATCCAATAATAGCACGAAAATTTTCTCTTTCAAGTACTTCATTATGATTGCAGATCTTCCGTCCACATTTTTGTCCCTCCAATTTTCATCAGGAATCTCTAGTTTGCTGCGAATAAGCTCTTGAATTTCAGGCAATTTCGGTTCTTTGGACACAACCACCCACAGTACAAAATCCACGTTCTTGGAGGTCTTCACCAACTCATTATTTACTTTCTTTAAAAGGGTAGTTTTGCCCACACCACCCATTCCACATACTCCAATGATTCCTGTTGTCTGGTCTATAGCATATTCCCAGACTGCCTTGAAATTGTAATCCATGCCCATGGTTTGGTCCACGGGTATCTCATCTCCTGAATCACCAGGCTTTTTTTCAACTACAGAATCGAAATTACCTTCGTTAATGAGTTGAGACACCTCTTTGAGTGTTTCACTTACTCTCTT
>JAOXYD010000001.1:9711146-9731840 GCA_028565735.1 Pinacopodium congolense | reverse complement strand
CGACACTCGGAGTCTTAAATATACTCCACTTTATTACTTGTTCGATAGGTGCACTTGCCTTTTGTCACGTTGGTTTTCGCTTAATTTCATTTTGGTTTTTAAAGTAAAATCGGTTTAAAGAACTCTTATTTCTAATCATTTAACCAACGAACAACAGTTACACATCATCATAGGAAACACCCTGTTAAGAAGTTGCACATCTCTTGGGACTATAAATCATAATTTTTCCCATAAAAAATAGTAGTAATGGTTTGCAAAATAGGTTTAAAGAGTTTGTTGAGAACCTTCAAAAGTGACAATTCAAGTGAATAAAAGGAATGAATTAGTGTGAAAATAAAGAAACCAATCCTCTATCCTAAAGATAGATGTAGATATTGATAAAATGAACTCCAAAATGGACTTAAAAGGGTTGAAAGCTTAAGGAACTAGTTACAAAAGTCTAAAGACCTATCTAAAGATGCTTGAATTAATCGATCAAACTTAGATAGACTGGTTAAACTAGAGTATTGAACTAAATAGATTTTAGGATGAGCATAATAAAATTTGCTAAGCAAAAGATTTAGAATACTAAAAGAGCCAAGGAAAGATTGGTAACATGATATCAAATGGGAAAAAGAAGAAATCATGTAAGGGGTTAAATATATGAAGACAATAACCTAACCATGATTGTAGGGATGATTATATACATAATTACAAGGATTTGTACATAATTATAAGCATATGTTTAGGATAGAATATGTACATTAACAATTTCATAAGTTAATCAAAGTTCTTTAAGACTGAATTATGCATAATCAAATAGAATTTCAGAACAACTGTGTTGGAAATATGATGATTATTGCTAAATTAAAGAAAAGTTTATATTTTTCTCTTACCTTTCCCACTATTTTTCTCTTACCTTTCCCACTTATTCAAATCATGTTAAATATTAATTCCTTATAAGTTGTTTGTATATCATGATTATAAGATGGTAAGAGAAAGACTAATTATTTATAAGTTTGGAACTTATTATTGAGGTGCTCTAATAGCCCTAAAAATAGTCGTACCACATATAATAAACATGTTGAAAATATGGCTAAGAGTTTTCAATATTCTATTTGACTTAATTGTAAAACAAAAGACTAACAAATTGTAACTCACATATAAAAATCATACAATCGAATCATTAAAAAAAAACCTCTTTACATTGTTTGTTGCTGTCTAAATAACTTATAATTTTAATCAATTTAAGCTTAGACCAATCAAAGACAAGCATACCCTATCAACAAGTAGTATAAAATGATAAGAAATTGAGTATCGTTCTCCCTAGGAGTCTGAGCTTAACGCTAGGTTAATTAATGTTAAATTATCTAGAAAACTTTAAAAGTGATTGATTAAGGAAAAAAAACAAGAACAACAAAAATAAAAACAAACAAGGTTTAATCAAAACATAAGATAAAATAATAGGAGTAAAACAATTGATAAATTAGCTAAGGCTTCAGATTCAATTAGTTAAGCAAAATGAAACATAACATTGGACAGACTTAAGGCTTACGTCACTAATGTAAGACATAACCACGGATTATGGAAATATCTTTTTTCTTTTAAACTCAATCCATCTATTTTGATTTAACAAACATACTGGAATAAAAGGCATTAATTTTAAGACTCCTAAGTTATGTTCGTTAATCCTAAGAATCCTTACAAAAGACTCTAGGGTCAGTTCAACACCCAAATTTAATTGTGTTACCTAATTAATATTCCAATAATTAAAAGCTGATAGTCATAGGTCCTCTAATCATCTAAAAATCCTACTAAAATGGCCAATCTCGCAAGATTAAATATTAAGCATTTTAATTAAGCAAGATTCCTCTAACACAAAACTCATTAAAATTATAACCCTAACCAAGTATTTAAGTACACAAAATCATCAATAGAAACACAAATATAGCATAAAAACACATATTCATTGATAAAATCAAGAGTTCATACAAATAGGATAAAAAGAGAAGGAAATACAATTGAAATGTGATCTAAATCCGTTGAAATCCCATCTTTAAATCCACCTGCAAACTTTTAAAACCCCAATTCATAAGCACAATGCTAGAAAGAAGAAAACAAAAATAAAAATAAAGCTAAACTCTAAGTTTAGCTTTAGTTTTTAATTTTAATTTTCTGTTTTTTAAAACATAAAAATCGATTAAAAAAATACTAATATAACATAGAAATTGGAAAAAAAAACATAATAATTAATACAAAAATATAAAACAATAACAAAAAAATTATAACTCACAACTCATCTAACCATCCTTTAAAAAATAATTTCATGAGAGGCGGCTGTATTACGAGACTCGCAGCTGTCTCCCGCTGTATAAAGACCTGGAAAGCTTGGTTTGCTTGTTTCATTTTCTTCATGCAGCCGCAACTTTGACCATGTCTTGGAAAGCTTTGTGAAGCTTTGTGTCGCCACCGTCCTTGACTCTTGAAGCCATTCTTTTTGGCATGTGAAGCAATTGACTTTTGCTTCTTTCACGTGTCTACCTGCAGCATGCCTTCTGTTTTTGGCTTAAACACCACCAAGGATTGCGTTTTGGCTGCTCACCTTAAGCTCTCCCCGTAAGTCCTCACTTGGTCTTTGTCTTCACAAAGGTTGTCTTAGCTCCTTGCCTTTAAATCTTTCAATTTGCTTTAAATTTATCTTGTACCTAAAATTAATACAAATAACTTTTAATTAGTATAAATTAAAACATTAAATGAGCAAAAATATAGTAAATTATGTATTTAAAATTAATATAAAAGGTCCGTTAACATTGTTCGGACCGTGGATTGAGGATACTAGAAAGGTAAATTCATGCAAATTCCAGATCTACACTTCACCTGGCATGGAAATAGATTTAGTTTGGTAAAAGCAACCTAGCCCTTCATATTATCAAAATGGTTGAATTTCTGACGCAGCTAACCATTATGAAATTTCCTAATCCAGACATTAACCAAGCACATCGCTTGAGCTACTCAAATTATGCTCCTGAGATAGATGCATGTTGAGTTAAATACGGCATCCATAAAGCACGCAAGTATGATTTAAAAATTTTCATCGACAAAAAAGCAGCACATGGAAACTGAACAGAAATGAATATTTGCTGAGCCTCTCACAGAGCAACACCAATTAGAACAGCATTGCGCCACTCTTTCAAATCATTCATAGATATGAAAAGCAAGAATCAGGAAAAAAAATCATAGATTGCTCAGTTGGTGGCAGGGAAAGTAATTACAGATTGAATGACTTCTCATAATCCAAATTAACGAATTGATGAAGCCATTAAGTCGATAATAAACTCATTAAAAGGCTGAAGTTAGGCAATAGAATGCTGTTTAAGTATTAGCTAAAGAAAAGAGGTCATTAACATGAAAGCTGTCGAGGAGATAACCAAATATAAATGGTAATTTGTTTGTAGGAACCTTTAATTGATGACAATATATCTTTTGTAGTACCCTAAGAACCTGCAGCCACGTGTTACTAACACATTGATTAGTTATAAGAGACTTTTTAAATGGAATGACATAGTTTAGGAATTATTTATGCTGGTGTTCTTCATCTTGGGGCATGACATTTGTTCTGCCAAAACAAAGCTGCCTCCACATTCTTGAGTAGCCATTTTCTGGAACTTCTTTAGGCAAAGAGAGTGCTCTAATACTTCTGTCCGCCTTCATTGTCTTGAACACCTTTTTTGAGGGAGTGGTGAATATAAGCTTGGACCCTTTGCTTTTGTAGTCCGTAGGAACTCCAACTTTAAATAGATCCCTTTCGTTCCATGGCTTCCATAGATCACGTAACAAGAGAGCAAACTTTATCTTTTTCAGCTCTTCCCTTATCAAACAGCTTCTCTTATCCTCGTTTTGGTTGTCCCACAACTTATCGTCAGCCAGTCCTAATTGCCTAAAGATGGCTTCTTGAGCTTCTGCTACGTTTCCTGCTTTTGAAACCTCGACAGAGATCACCACGTCAAATTCATGCGTCCCATTCAGCATATTGTCGATGTCCTTCGAAAGACTTGTACTCTTATCAACATTGTAAATCCCAATACTCATAAGACTTGGGTCTGTGATGTGTTCCAATATATTGCGACAAGTTTTCTCCAAGCCTGCTGTGAAGATCGTAAGCCATGACTCCTGAGGTTGTTTCTCCACCACATCATCAAACCTGCTATCTCCTAACAGTTTGTCCACTTCTATGAGCATTCTTATCACTCTCTTTCCAACCCTGTTATAAGAACAGCAACATCTGGGAATGAACATCCGTAGGCATTGGTGGCTAATTTCATGTTTAGCTTCCTCAACAACGTTAAATGCTCGTTTCTGCAACTTTTCTGTTGTATCAAGCCAGTCAATTACTCCAGATGTAAGCTGGGAGTTTGGCCTCCTTTCCTTGTCGATCCTTTCCTTAATTCTTCCTTCTATATTCTTCAGCCTCAATAGTTTATCTTGCAGGCACTCGAGATAGATCTGCAGATCATCAAAGTAGTCTCCTCGATTGGTACAGAAACCAAACAAGCATTTTATGCCCTCCACGGCTGGGCCAACAGCATAGTCTTCCATGTTATTAATTCAGAAACTTATCTCGTTCACACCTAATTTGGGCTATTGAAGAAAATTTGGTGATGGAAGGAAAGGAAAGGCAAGCGAATAAATAAATGGAGGGCTTGGTGTTATGAAAGCAGATGAACTTGAGCTGGATGAGCAGGATGCACAAAGATATTGTGAAAAACCTCTCTACTCGCAATGATCGGAAACCTTGTTTCAGATATATATATACATATAATAAGTATGTATCGTAGTAAGTAATAGTCGTAGTAGCAGTAAATGTATGGTTTTTAAATGTAAGAACAAGTCTTATTTTATTCCTATTACGAGAATTAGAACAGGTCTTTAAACAAATATATAATCACAAGTCAAACTGAGCGCGTCGCTTATTCGTTAGATTCTAGTTCTTTAGAGAATAAGTCAGCTTCTCTTGTTCTTGTACACGCTAGCTCTATAAACCTACCAACTCTTTTCGTCTGAAGTGTAACAAGAGATACAAAAATAATATGAAGTTCTAAAGCTGCGGCTGATCACTTTATTAGCATTTATTATTTTTAAATCCTTTGTATTGTTTCACCCATTTTAAAAATATTCATATCATTCTAAATTATTAAATTACGTTACTCAATTTTTTCTAAAATACTTAGTAAAAAGTTTATGATAAATTATGTTAATAAAAATTATTAAGATACTCACCATTACATATATAACAATACATCAATTTTAATAATTTTAAAAAATAAAATTAATAAAATTCCTTCTTTAAAATTATTAATACATTTTTATATAATTTTTAAAATAATAAATAAAACTATAAAAATAATTTTATCATTTATTTCTTTTTTGTTCATAAAGATGATTGAATCAAATTCATCTACTCAAGAATTTATCATTTTTAAAAAATTAAATATATTTTTTTTTAATTCAAAATCCAACAACCCAAGTAAAAACTCAAATTTAAGACTATTAGTTAAAATCTAACTAAAGGCATTCAAGTTATTTTTGCATGGAATAAGGTTCCAACATTGATACAAGTTAAAAAGGACATACATGAAGTTGAAGATCGGTGATGAATAAGGAGAGAACAACGTCAAATGATGGGATAAAATAGGGTGAAAATGCTATCATGAATAGCATGCCTTAAGAACTTGTATAGAATGACTTAATATAAGAGACACGTGTAAAAAGGGGAACTAAGGATGTGTACACATAACAAATTAACAGAAAAGAAAAGCTAAAAAAGCTAGGTGGTCACCCTCTAGTGGCTACCCATAAGGGGGCATTTTTGTCACAAATGGTGACACTTTTGTAATTGCCCTACATGAAATGAAAATAATGTCCTCCATATATAGGGGGCTACGGATTACTTAAGTGCTTAATAACACTTTGAATTCGTCTCTCAATTTTCCTTCTCTCTCTATTTTCTTTTTTCTCTTTTCTCTTAATTTTATTTTCTTAATAGTATTTTTCTATTAACAAAAGCTTTAGAAAACTTTATAGTTGACAATCAGTTAAATCTTCGATTACGTACACCAAAAGTGGTATTACAGATATCAATTATGTCAGAATTAAGGTGATTAAAAGAAAATGGCTAAGGGAACTAGGTCTCATTATGTACATAGATTGGAGGAATATTTGAAAACTCATATTCAAGAATTAGATCCCAAATATGGAAGATTACTTAAGGAACTCAAGGAGTTGACAACGCAGTTACATTTTAAAGAAGGGCTAAAACCATTAGAGTATAGAAGAAAAAAAGAGGGTTCCTTAATCACATTTCATTTAGAGGGAAAATGGTTATATGATACCTACAAGATTCAACAAGATCGAGATTCTAATCTTTTATTAAAAAAAAGGACTATATGAATGGATCTTTAAATGTGAGCAATTTTTTGCATCTTATCAAACTCTAACAAAAATGAAGGTCAAAATTACAACTAAGCATATACTTTAAGAGATTGTGGCATGGTATCAACTATACCTAAGGAATATATTAACAATAGAGCTTGTAAGTTGGGAGGAATACCTCTCAACTTTCGAACAAAACACTTTGGCATTTTTTTTTTGAGGATCCTATATGAGAATTGAAGGAATTGAAGCACATATCGACTATGAAGGATTACTATAATAAATTTGACTATTTGTCACACAAGTTAGTGATGCTCGAAACTTACTTAGTAAGCCTGTTCTTGAAAGGGCTTAAACCTAAGATTAAGTATCTAGTTAATTTGTTTAACCCAACAACTCTCTCTAACAAGCATATTAAGCTAGAAACAAGACATGTAGTATAAGCCCAATGAACATAAGACAATAGGGATTATTTCCTAAACCTATAACAACCAACAGTGATAGCAGACTGATCAGTGCAACCAGTAATAAGAAAATTGATGAACTAAGAGCTAAGGCCCTACGTTTTTAGTATGACGAGAAGTTTACACTTAGCCACAAGTGTAAGAAAAGACAATTTCATATGTACATCATGCAAGGGTCAGAGGATAAGGGTGAGATAAAATAAGACATAAGTGAGCAATTACATGCCATTCGATGGAAGCCATGACAAGCATTGCAACTGTTGGTTGTAAACAGATGAAAGTGAGGGATCTTTTTAATGGAAATTGGTATATTAATTGATGATGGAAGTGCTCATAATTTCATTGATGAGACATTGGTGAGAAAAGAAGGGGAATTGTAACAAATAGGACCTGTATGATCACAATAGGGGGAAGGGTTGGGAATTTGATGCAATCAAAAGTATAAAAACATAAGATGGATAATAGATGGATACTAATTTCAATTGGAAGCCTTGATTAGAAGGAATGATATGATATTAGGAGTTCAATGGCTAGCTACCTTGAATACTCTAATGTTTAATTTCAGGGAAGGAACTACGTTATTTGAATGGGATGAATAAAAGGTGAAGTTAAAAGAAGGTCTAGAAGAAAAGATTATAAGGATGTCTAAAGGTCAATTAAGAAAACATACTGATGCAGTATGTAATTTTCTACTGTTAAAACAAAAGGATCGATTGCAATTGGAAACATCACTTAATTGTGAGATGCAAGGAATGGAAGTGAAAGAGGAATTTGAACAAAGTAATATACAAACTCAATGGATGATTAAGGAATTATTAAAATAATATGCAGATGTGTTTGCATAACTTATAGGGTTACCACCAAAAAGGAAGCATGACTATCGAATATTATTAAAGGAAGCGACAGAAGTAGTTAATATCAGACGTTATAAGTATGCATAAATGCAAAAAAAGGGCTACTGAGGAACTAGTGAAGGATATGTTGCAACAAGGCATAATTTGAGAAAGTGTTAGTCCTTTCACATCACCAGTGGTTTTAGTGAAGAAAAAAGATAATTATTGGAATATGTGTATTGATTATAAGGCTTTAAAAAAGTGTAAGGTGAAGGATAAGTTCTTTATACCTTTGATTGAGAAGCTTATGGATGAACTGATGAAAGCTAAGATTCTAGATTTGAGAGTAGGTTATTGCCAAATCATGATGATTGAGAGAGACATCCATAAGACAACTTATAAAACTTATGAAGGGCACTATGAATTTTTGGTATTGTCTTTGGCTTAACTAATGCTCTTACTACATTTTAAAGCCTCATAAACTTTACTTGTAAGCCATAATTGAGTAAGCTTGTGTTGGTACTTTTTTTCATGACATCTTAGTAAACAATCTTTCTTTAGAGATTCACTTAACTTACCTGTATTAGGTTTTGCAAGTGTTAAGGAGCTAGCAAATTTTTGTTACAAAATCCAAATGTTCATTTGGAGCACAAGAGGTGAAGTACTTGGAATATGTAATATCAACAAGTGGAGTCTCTACTGATCCAAAGGAAATTTAGGTAGTCAAACAATGGCCTATTCAAACTAATTTAAAGTAGATTAGAGGGTTTTATGGCTCACATGCTATTAAAAAAGGTTTATTAAAGGCTATGGTTAATTAAGCAAACCTTTGATAGCATTATTAAAGAAAATTGCCTTTAATTTTGCAAGAGGATTTGAATACTACTTTCAATGTGCTAAAAAATGTTTTGGTCTTTGCTTTTATGCTAGCTTTTCCAAAGTTTGATAAAATATTTGTGATTAAAGTAAGTGGATTAGAAGAAATACTAATGTAAGAAGGATATTCATTAGCTTATGTTAACAATACCTTATCTAGGAAATACATTCATCTATCCATATATAAAAAGGAGTTATTGGTTGTTGTAATGGTCATAAGAAATTGGTCTTATTACTTGATTAGGACAAGATTTATAGTACAAAATTGATCACAAAAGCTTAAAATATTTTTTGGAGTAGAAAATTACCACACCCCTTCAACGTGCTTCGCTACGTAAAGTACTTGGAATTGATTTTGAAATTAAATACAAGAAAGGCATTGAAAATGCTGCAGTTAATGGTTTATCCAAAATGGGTAACAAAGAGCTATATACAATACCAGTATCTCAAATTCAAAAAACAACCTTGTAAGACATAAAGAAGAGCTGGCAAACTGATAAAATAATTTCTAAGTTGATTCACAAGCGTAAACAAAGTGTAGTTACTAATTCTCCTTACACTTGGAATAATAAGTTATTACACTAGAAAGCAAAACTAGTCATTAGAGTTAAGTTGCCTTTAAGAAAAAAGATCATAGCATTATTTCATGATTCAATTATGGGAGGACGCTCTAGGTTTTTGTCTACTTACAAAAGTTAGCTTTGTACTTTTATCAGAAAAGAATGCAGGTCAAATGTGAGAAAATTTATAACAAATTATGAGATACACAAAAAAAAAAGTATGAGACAATAACTGGACCTAAAAAGTTTCAACCATTACCCATCCCAAAATAAGATTAGGTAGATGTGAGTATGAATTTCATTAAAAAGCTACCTAAATCACATGGTTACATAGTCATTTTTTTAGTCATCAATAGAATCTCTAAATAAGCTTACGCCATGCCTTTGTCACATCCTTACTCTACTACTAAAGTTGCTTCTATCTATCATGATAATATTTAGAAATTGCATGGAATGCCTTTAATCGTTGTCAATAATAAGGATTCTATCTTCTTGAGTAAGTTTTGCAAGAGTTCTTTAGGGTATAAAGGGCTTCATTAGCATTATCTTCAACTTATTACCCCTAAACAAACAGATAAACAAAGGTATTAAATTGGATCCTGAAAAGTTATTTAAAATGAATGGTAGGGGAGTGCCACCAACAATGGAGTTGGTGGTTATCCTTGGCCAAACGGTGGCATAATACCATATTTCACATTACACTCAATTGCTCCCCTTTTGAAGCATTATATGAGTTAAACCTTCCTCTAGTCAACATACCATATTTAGTAGTTGACTCCAGGGAATTAATGGTGAATTAGTCTTGGAGGGATAAAAATTCTGTAATTCAGTTGATTAATTTTCATAGCCAAAGAGTTCATAATCACATGAAGCAATTAATAGATAAGCAATGGATAGAGAGGATTTTTCAGTCAATGATTTGGTTTATGTCAAATTATAACCATGTCCTTAGACTATAGTGAAAGGGAGATTAAACTGGAAGCTTTCACCACAATGTTTTAGACCCTTTAAAATTTCCAAAAGAGAAGGAATAATAGCTTATCAATTGGATTACCAATTCCAAAATCTACAATGTTTTTCACACGTCTCAGCTGAAGAAACATGCTTAAGATATCTCCACAGCTTAAGCTCAACTCCTTATTTCTCTTTAGGACATTATTAAATACCCAATAACTGTTGTTAGTAGAAGATTAATATCGTACAATAACAAACGAACTGTTCAAATTTTGGTGCAATGGGCATAAGATGCATTAGATGCCTTTTGGGAATTTTTATACAAGAGTGTTACCCTAATATGAATCTTGTGGATAAGATTCTTTAGGGACGAAGGTATTAATACAAGTCAAAAAATACACAAGATGAAGCTAAAGATTAATGATGAAGAAGGAGAGAGGAATGATAGAATAAAATACTGTGAAAACACTATTGTATATAATAGACTCTAAAAAACTTTTATAAAACGGCTTTATATAAGAAACACGCTTGAAAAAAGGAATTGAAGATGTGAGATGTCCAACAACTATAATAATCGTTAATGTCCAGATAACAAAATTAATAGAAATACAACTTGGACTTCTACTCTCAACTTTCCTTCTCTCTTTGTTTTCTTCTATCTCTATTCCCTTAATTCTGCTTTCTTGATAATACTTTTCTGTTAACAAAAGCTTTGGTAAACAGTTAAATCTTCAATTAGACGTACCATGCTTCTTCATAGCTAATTCAATGTACTTAGTCCAAAGTCACATACTATGTTAACCCAATGGTTATAATTCTATTCTCCAATCACTGTGTGATACATACGAATATGGTGCTTAGTGTTCTTATCCTTAAATATCTCACAATTCATACATATTTTATTATTTCCTTAAAGGTAATCATATTTATAGTCCTAAACCTTTTATCATTTTTTCAATTGAGTCATATGCTTTTAAAACTTTCATATACTTATGCAAATTAATTAAAGGCAATCCTTATAAAACTTAATTGAGAAAATTGTGAAAGATTTAAAATTTAATTGAAATTTTTATTAAAAAGTTTTAAGACTACAAATAAAGATATAAGGACTGTCTTTGACTAATCCACATAAGTATAAGACTTTAATAGAAAGTTTTAAAAGTATAGGACTCAATTAAAAAAATGATGAAAAGTTTAAGATTACAAATAAGATTAACATTATTTCTTTATCATATTTGCCGGCCTCTAAGTATAGTTGGGAATAAGAAAGTAAATACATAATCACACAACTTCTTATTGTCTTACATATGCTATTACAACATTTTCACAATAAATGAAACAGAATCGTATATATTGATAAGATTGCTGTTGCCCAAAAGTTCATCATTCACTCAACTGTCTCACATTTCAAACATGCAATGGCTCTTAACTTAAGAAAAACTTTTTCTCGTCATCAAAGTAAACAGGCTTTGAACCCTTTTTCTATTTCCTGTTGATCTAAGTTCTTGCCTATGAACACTATCTTGTTGATTCTGGGTTCATCAAGACGCCATAACCGATCAGGTGATCCTTCGAATATGTCATGAACACCCTGTAAAATAAAAAGCCAGCCTTGAATGCTAAATAATCTTAAACATGAAAACCCCTCCTTGAGACTTCACCAGAGTCTTAAAAAAAACGTTTCAGAACAATAAACATTATCCTTTATGCAGTTATCCCTAATTAATGGAAACATATCGTTATCAAACATTGTCACGTCATAATGTTGATCAATCAGTCAAACATTGGCAAATAGCTTTGCGTCTTACCTGAAACACAAATCTCTCATCTATGCCTTGAACAGATAAAAGACCTTTCATCCTATATATGTCCTCACTGCGTTCCAACAATAATGTACCCAGCCACATGTTAGCCTGAAAGTAGGATTAGACCGTATAAGTCCAGTGACGCAAGTATTGTCATGTCTCAAGAGAAAAACGGAGATGAATTTCTGAGGCAACTCTAAACATGCTAAAAACTCTCGTATTCCTTAGAAAATCCGATATGCGTATCTACAAACAAAGAAAAGGGTCATAACAAATAGAAAACTGCAAGCAAAGCCTACCTTCTCTAGGTCTAAGTTCCCTTCACAAACTATACTGACAGAAGAAACACCAGGATCATGAGTGTGATCATGAGAATGGTGAGCCCCGTGATGTACTGCAAAACAGCCACAAGATTGGTTTATAGGGTTACCACAAAAACAGTGTAAAAACATATTCACCATTTATATCTAATAGGCGCACAAGCATGCCCTGCATAACAAACTGCAAGCACGTATACATCCACAAAGTAAACCACCAACATTTTGTCTATATTTATATGCACTTTAAGCATGGTCATCTCCTCTCCTACGGGAAAAAGTGTAAAGAATTAATTTTGAATAAGTCCAATAATGTTGTTGTGAGGCCTAAAATGTAGACTTCTGTTATAAAAATAACCCTTCTATTATAAAAACAACCCCCCGCCTTTTACAAGTAACAATTTCACAACAATCTTCATAGGTTCCATTAACATATATATATATATATATACACACACGTCAGTATATATATCTAGATGAAAATATTTAGTTGATGTAATCAAATATTTTCCTACATTTCAAGGAGCTCAATGACAGATTGCTATACCCAAATCATCGAAAGCAAAGATGGTACTACAAACAGTCATTTTGATTGAAGAGTACCATGCTTGTGGTCATGATCATGATGATGGTGATGGTGGCCATGACCATGATCGTGATGATCTTCCTTTCTGGCATCTTCATCCACAGCACTATCGATCCTGGGAAAGATCAGTTAAATTTAGCCCCCAAAAGCATTTACAACATCAGGCATCTGATCTAGCCAAAGACATTAAAATATTCCACCAGGGAATAAGAGGAAAGTAAAACATTATGCTAAAGATAAACCATATAATGATTTTCCTTTGGTACTAATGACATCAACAAACATGCAGGAAATGGTAATAAGTTTAGTATTTAACACAGAACTAAATTAAATTCAAAAGTAAATTTCTAAAGCTATGTTTTGTTGACAAAGCTTTATGAAACATGGCAATAAAAGCCTCCTATAACTACCAATTACCACGATGTATCATATGCATTTTAATTATGTTCATTTTCTCAAAATGCAATCTTAAATTCTAGCTCAAGGATAAATCCAACTTCAACAGAAATCTGACTCTTTTCATCAATCTAATGTCTTATGTCATCCACTTGGAAAGTCCATATCCTCCAGAATTCTGACTCCACCTAAAGTGAGGAAATAAAAGAAAGAAGGGCAACAGAGAGAACGCAAAAAACACATCATTCAATTGGAAATGTAAAAACAGCAGACAATCATGTAACCAACAAGAGAGGAAATTGAGCACAAAGCAGACAAAGATCACTTCTCAGTGGAGTTGGAGACATCCTACATTAACACTGATACTACCCTAACTCACCCTATTGGGAAAAATTAAGATACAAAATGCAATATCAGCAAAAGACAGAAAGTAAATAACCTTTCCAAATCAAAGCCTCCAATGCCAAGTACATAGTCTAAGTCAACTTTTCCATACTGTGTCTGTTTCAAATAGGCCATGCAATTGATGTTCTGCATCAGAGATACATGCCAACTTAAATTCAAGTACTCAAAGATAAGAGTATATAAATAGAAGGGCCTCAATGAGACTAGTAAACCAACCCTTATACGCCGCACCAAAGAAGCGATGTCTTGTTCACCTACAAGATCAGTCTATAACAACAAAGAAGATGTGGAAAGTCAGGAACAGATAAAAATTTGGCAAGCTAATCATCATCGTCACTCAGACTTGCAAAATATTAATTGTAAAAGTTTATGAATTTAATGGTCCAAGAGGCAACATGGCCATAAATCTTATTGATTTCTCCTGAGGATAATAAAATTGATAAAGACAATAACCTTATTTACTATAAGCCTGTCAGCATAAGCAATTTGCTCTACTGCCTCATTTGCCACTCCCTTTGGTTTAACTTCATCTAGATGGAAAGCAGCATGCTTTGCATCAACCAACGTGACAACTCCATCCAACTTGACATCATTGAAAACCTTATCCTCAGCATAAAAAGTCTTAATGATTGGTGCTGGATTTGCCAACCCTGCAAATATTGGATGTGGAATGTGTTAAAAACAACAAATGCAAAACAATATATATCATATGCACTCCATCTACAGTTTTGTATTCAACAAGGAACTAAGATAAAAACACACACTTCAGTTATGGAGAAAAGAAAAATCTGAGATAAAGACTCTCTGACATTGACAAACACAACGTGAGTGTATGCCTCAGAGTAATTTCTTACCAGTAGTCTCTATTACAATATGATCAAATTTCCCTTTCTTTCTCTCAATCAATTCTGAGATCATCCTTACAAGATCACCCCTCACTGTGCAGCATAGACAACCATTGTTCAACATAACAATATCCTCAGCTCCAGTAGTTTTTGCAGAAACCAGAGAACCATCAATATCCACTTCACCAAACTGCACATTAAACACAAGAATGTGATAGTTCAACTTGTTCCATTAGTGTCCCTCAACAAGTGATATTTTCAACAAATTTTTCTACGCAAATACTATGCTCATCCTTCTTTTCATTTGCCAGACATCAAGTTATCATGCCAATGAACCTTAGATCAAATGGCCTGTGATACGAATGTGACCCCAAAAAAGATGATCAGTTCTTCATGTATCAGAGGAAAAATTAAAGAGGAAATTGCTAAAATAATAACAAACACTATACCTCATTTTCAATCACTGCTATGCGCTTCCCATGATCTTCAGTCAAAATATGGTTGAGCAGCGTTGTCTGTTGATCACAGCAAAGCATGTCAACACAAGTAGAAAAAAATATGACGTATGCACAGCAATCCCTCAACAAAGGCTAAATGCAAATGATAAGAAATAACAAAGATTAAGAACAGATGCACACCCGCTTTGGTTATTGAGTGGCATATTTCACAACAATAATTTCCATAAATCGCAACTTGTTCAAACAAGGAAAGGTTGGGCCGCTCGAACTTCGAAAGTATGTGTCTAAGTCCCATGAAAATTCATAAGAAAAACAAAAAAAACCCGTTACAAATATGCATACTTACAAATAAAGCTGATATCTTGGCAAAAACATCAGAAACTAAGCATCATTTAATAAAGGGTCGTCATTTTAAAACTAACAACCTTTCCATCCAGCGTCAATATTTTAAATCAACTATCTGCCACACATTAAATTGACAAAACAAAGAAAAAGAGCATACCTTTCCAGACCCCAAAAACCCAGTGATAATTGTGGCAGGAATGCGATCATCCTGAGGAATATTAGTGATCAAGTCGGAATCCTCATTCTGCTGGGCAGAGGTGGTGGCAGACGTGGTGTCGACGGAGAACTTCCGGGGGGCATTGAAAGTGAAGCAGTTAGAGAACTGACAGGAATGAAACGAGCCCGTTGACCTAACGGTGAGCGATTGTTGAGGTATTTGCGTCTTCGGTATAAGAGGAAGAACAGTGGCTCGTATTCCGGAAAGCGGTGCATGGTGATGGTGACGTTGGTGGTAAGTTAAAGAGACAAAGGTTGTGGCTATGTCCAGTGCCATTGGCCGATTATGCTTGGACTGACAAAGCAAAACAAACGAAGGCGGGGACTTTGGGAGTGTCTCTACGTTTTACTAGTTTTTGCTATTGTAATAATTAGTTGGGATTTATTTTTAGTTTTGATTTTAAAAAAAATATATATTAATATAATATAAAAATTAAAAATAGTATAAAAATTTTAAAAATATATTTAAAAAATAGAGGAAAAAAATTAACGTGAAACTAAACATGTTTAATTATAATTTATTTTTTGTTGTGAAAAATATAACTATTTTTTTGTTCAATAAGATTGTGCCTAATATTTCACTTACTTCAATTCTCTTAAATGTGAAATTTTGTGTCAATTTGCTTTGAAGAACTAAAGTGATTTGGTTCCATAAAACTTAAAAGATGCAAAATTTCATGACTTTATTGTGATGCTTCTGTCTGAATGTTTAGGACCTGTTTGATTTAGAATTTTTTAGATTTGATTTTTAAATTTTTTAAACATAAAAATAAAAAATATATATATAATAAAAATTGAAAAAAATTAATATAACACAAAAATCAATATATTTATATAAATAACTAACAAAAATTAGGAGGGATAGAGTTATAATTGCAAATATTATTCTTTATAATTCTCTTTTCTACGTACCCCATTCACCTTCTTGGCTCTTTCACCGCTACTATTACCATCATTCTCATTCTTTTTCCCTTGCTTCATTTATTCATCCTTTCGAAACCTTATTTTCTTTTAGTTTCCTCTTCATCTCAACCCAACAACAATTCGTTCTCACTTCCAACTCGATGATTCCAAGCTCCTTAACTTGGATTGACGGGCTGAAAGTGTTCATTACTTCGTTTAGTATTAGTGTTCACCACATAAAATGTTTATTTTAACAATCATGACAAAAGGTTTATTATACTAAGTTAATTATGATAGGCTCCATACATCATCTTTAATGATAAAATTGATGTTAATGGGTCAACAAGAAAATAATGAGAAGGTTATAATAAGAAGATATTACATCAGCTACTTGTTGAAATAGATGGTTTTAAATAAAATGAGATACTCACAAATCATTTTAGTTCATAGAATTGACTGTAGATTTCTAAACTATGGCATCTTATGTTTTGTACAATTTGGCTTTTCATTTTGTAACAAGTCATGGTATATGCTATGTATATACTAGTAGAATATCTTGTACATAACTATTAAATTGTTTGTATAAAGAATTAATTTGTTATATACTAAGTTTGTTATATATTAAGATATAGTATGTTTTTCTACATTGTTGTATTTAATCATGGATTTATCTTTATTTTACCTTTATATGATTGTAGTAGTTGTTGTACATGATCTTTTACATAATTTTGGAACGATATGTATTTCAAAGTCATATGTTTTGGTCAAATGTTACCCTTAATTACGTTATAGGTCATGGACTACCCTGCAGACACTCATTGTATTAATTGTATATTGTTATTGTATGGTTTGATGAAGTTGGAATATATTATGTGTCATGGCCTTTTAAAAAAATTTTACATTTTATTTTTTCATTCTGTAAGGTATATTCTGTACATATTGGTGGTATATCTTGTACATAACCATTAAATAATTTGTACAAATAACTAGTTTTTCATATATTAAAACATAGTATATTTTTGTACAATGTTGTATTTACTCATGGATGTAGTTGCATTTTATCATTTACGTGACTTTGGTAGTATATGGTTGCCGCATAGTCCGTATAGAGTGTTATTATATTGTTTTCATTCATTGTGACCTTTTCTTGTAGGCATTTGTCTTCTAGACAGTAACATTTTTTATATATCAAATGGAATTAATGAGATTTAGACAGGAAATATTTAATTGGGTTGTGGGTTGTGGGTTGTGGTTTTTTATTGTAGTTGTATTTTTATATTGATAATTATGTTTTCTTTATTAATTTCTGTGCTATATTAATGTTTTTTTTTATTGATTTTTGTATTTTAAAAAATAGAAAATTAAAACAAAAAATCAAAGCTAAAATAAACAAGCCCTTATATTTTTCCGCACACTCAACCTCACATGTGAACTACATTTGTAAGACAAATTAAAGACAAAAATGACCAAAAAACCAAGCTATGCCCATTTATGATCTATGCTATTGTTACTCAATTAAAGTAAAGAAACCTGCCTTTAGTACCCACCTAATTTGGTGGTTAAATTATTTTGTGTTAGAAAACAATGATGTATTGCATCAGCCACTTAAAATTTTGCAATCACTATCTGTATTAAACAATCTCTTAAAATGTACATACCATTGAATTGTGTTATATGAAGCATGTTATTTAGGAATAGGTACAAACTGCAGCACGTATAATATAGGGTACAAAACCATGGGTAGATAATATTAAGTATTGTGAAAAACATGTCTAAGAACCATGTTCAAACTTTACTATGTATTCTTACAATAGAGAACAAGCAGTCACGTTGACTAAAAACTCAAAATGGAACTGAGGTTGAATTGGTAATTTTACAATAAGCGAAACCTCCTCGAGAAGCTTTACAATATAACATTTGAAATTTGAGAAGACTGTCTTTCATGCCTTTGTATCAACTTTTTACTCGTTATTTCATCTCTAACCTATGAAATTGCATATATAGATAATGAATACCTTTAAAGATTAACTTCAATGCCCTTAGTCACAGATTTACTCAAAGATAAGATTTCTCACCCTTTACCTTTTTAAACCATTCTGACAAATGAATTGGAAAGTAATTTGTAAGACAAAATAAATGTAGGTAGGTGATTGTGGGTGTTGCGCGAACCTATTACGTGTAATAATTTTTTGTCCAATTTCTATTCTCCCAACATCAATTTACATATTCTTAAAAGTTAATGTTTGGAACCCTTAGTGATAGTTGCCAACATTAGGTCCTAAGGTTTAGGTGTGTAAGTTAATTTTTAACATAAATTTTTGTGTGAATTAATTAATTAACTTCACTGATTTACCAATTTGAATAATTTATAGCCTCCAAGTAGTGAAGATCTTTATTAACTACCACTAGTGGATAGTGAATTATATTTCAATCATTATGGACACAAGATTTTGATAAATAGTAAGTTAGTCTCAGGTTAGGTTAGAAATTTTTGTGTTCAATGTCTGTGTTCCTATTTATTAATTGTCCCAAAAATAGATTCCAAATGTTTGGGCCTATTTCCAATTTATGACTATTTTTTTAATTGTACATATGGCTTCATGATGTTATTCTTTATGCGTTCCCCATCAATGTTGTTCTCGTAATGTTGGGAAGTGCAAAGCAACACCTTAAGAATTAGATGTTTATTTGTTATAGGAATTCGTACTGTTTAGTTAGAAAAAGAAGAACATTTGAGACATTATTCTATGTTTGTATCATTGTTTTTCGAAAGCAAAATACAACATGGAATCCTTTACTTCATTTCAACTAGCAGTGTTAGCAAAACGTTTAAATTCCTAAGTTTCTATTTACAATGCAAGATGTAAGAGAGGAATTATTGTCATTTATCTAACTTTTTTTTTTGAAAAATTAAAAAATTTTCATTAAAAGCTATATAACAAAACTGGAGTTGGACAAATGTCGTTCTAGCTACAACTGAAAAAACTAGCAAGCTGTTTACAGATCAGGACCCCAATTCATATCAACAAAGAACACAAAAAGAGCATAACCAATAGAAAAATCAGGCTAACAGTTACCAATCAATAATTACAGTCCAATAATCATCCCAAACACTCAGCAATCTCGAATCAATACCATCATGTAGTCTAGGAGCTTACCAGACCCATGTACATCCACTCCAACATATTGTACTATGTAGTATATCAGATTGGGAGGTTTTCATATCACAAAAGTAACGATTGTTTCTTTCTTTCCACAAATTGTAAATTGAAGAGCCAAAAGTAATTAAATAATGGTGCAGTTCACTGTTCCTAAGATGCATCTGCCTTATAAAACACTAGAGAATTTCCTCAAAACTGTTGTGGAGGATACTGACTTGGCAAAAATTCAAGATGTTAGCCCAAACATACCTAGAAAACTTATAGTGGAAAAATAAATAAGAAAAAAGTTTCTACATGATTTTTACAGCCAACAACTGGAGGGAATAGTTAGAAACTGAAGACAGTCCATGGTAGGCAATCTTTGCTTAACACAAATCCCAAGTAAAAATAAAAAACTTTTGAAGGAGTTGCTTATTGTACACAGTCTCATACTAATCATGTACTAGTCTAAAAGTATAAAGGGCCTTACTACGAGACTTATTGGTGGGGCTCCCAGTCAAATGCTTAAGCCAAATATAGGAATCACTCTTTGTTGGGTCAAAGGGCAAAGAGGGCAGAATGGCAGTCATGCCCGAGTGCAAGATGATCCAGCTAGTGCCATTGACACACTCTTTCGTAAATGTTGTTAAAGGAAGGCAAGTCTGAAGCTGATCAAATAAATGAGATTGGTACAGAGGGGCAGATTGACACCAATTATCGTAGAAGAAAGAAGTTATCTCTTTGTTGCCAATAACACATTTAATGGGAATCGCCATGTCAGTTCTCAGTTTTAATAGATTCTTGAAAAAATAGGAATGATTACTTTTGCCCTTTGTTGCCCACAAGTTACCTTCTTTCAGGACAAAATGATAAGTCCATCAAACCTGTATGGAAGTTTTGTTATTCAGGATACGCCAAATCCGTTTCCCCATATAAACCTTGTTGATATTCTTAATAGAGTGAATACCAAGACCACTCTTGGCATATTTCAGACCATTGGCCTTTAGTGATATATCGTTGATTGTAAGGAACAATCTAGAGAAAGCTCCTTAGCATTCTTTCAATAGTTTTAATCATCCTTTGTCCAAGAAGAAATGGCTTGCCTAATAAGTATACATTGATGATAAAATGGTCTGTCTAATAAATTTTTACTTGTTCTCAAGAAAACCAATCATTCAACTTT
>JAOXYD010000001.1:9685748-9698088 GCA_028565735.1 Pinacopodium congolense | reverse complement strand
AATTGAAAACGTTAAAGTTAAATTTAAATATTAATTAAAAAATTAAAATTTAAATGATATTTTTTACTTTTTTCTGAAAGATATAAGTATTTTTAGCATAACGAAAGGTCTAATTTTGAAGAAAAGTTAAATTTTTTAAAAATTTATTAATAAAATAATATAATTTAATCTTTAAATTCTAATATTTAGTAATATTATTTTAAAAATTAATATTTAATTTTAATAGTGTCTTTATTAAAATCACTACACTTTAATTCTTTTCTTTAAGGATCAAATTATCAGGATTTAAAAGTTAACTTAGATCATTTTACAATTTTTAGGAGGTAAGTTAAAAATTTTAAAACAGTAAAGAAGTAAAATGATCCTATATAATAATATAAATAAGTTAAAATTTTTTTTGAAACATTACGGATCAAAATAAACCTTTGGCCATTCCTTTTCCAATTGAAGACTTGAAGCTGGATTTATTATATTATTTCAAACTATTCACTCTAATCACATTAACTACAAATTCTTACGAAGATATAAATGAGTATACTTTTACTCTAACAAATGAAAAATAATTTTTATTTAAATTTTTAATCACTTAATTATAGAAGTGAATTAAATGATATCATGTTTAGTTTTGCTTTTGTTTTTAGTTTTGATTTCTTATTTTTTTAAATGTAAAAATCGATAAAGAAAACACATTAATACAACATAAAAATTGATTAAAAAAACACAATTACTAATACAAAAATATGATAATCATAACACAAAATTACAACTCACAATCTAACTAAATATTTCAAAATTATAATCAATTAAATAAATTATAAGCTTAAACCCTATAATTATTTTTTCTTGAATGGAGCAATAGATTCACGGTAGTTTCTCAATGTGCTTCTTTTGTGAGAATATCACGAGATATTGTCGGCATTTCAATTTATAGTTGACCTGCCATTATAATTTTTATGACCTAATTCGATGGTGGGACCCTCTGAGAAATAGAATTTAATTAAAGTAGGGAGGTGGAGTAGTACGTAAGACCGTGGAAAATGGGACCATTTTTGGATTGTACGAATCCAATGTATGGTTTTGAATCTGTACGATCCCTTCGTCAAAGTGTATGTTCCTGTTATAAAAAGGACAAATAGTTAATATCAAATTAAATTGCTCTGTCTTAGAATTTAAATTCTTAATTAGGGTGATTATTATTGAAGTGTGAAAGGGTTTTTGGTTTTATGTAAATGAACTTGAAAAAATTATCCATGACAGTTTTCTATTATTTATTTATTTATTTACTATTTATATATTCATAATAATCTATTTATAATATATATATGTTATAGAATAATAGAATATTATTATATATATTATGCGACTAAAGTATTATAAGAGAATCTATATTGAATCAAGTATTTGAAATTATGAAAGTGTGACTTGATTAAAGTTTTGAATTTTATATTAGTACTGGTAGGTATTGGAACGAATCTAGTATGAAATTCTTTAATTTTGTACCAGATTCAAATACTGGTCGATAGCGGTCGTACAGGTCGGTACCGAAAAAATAATTTTTTAAAAAAAAATTGTATATTTTAACCTTTTAAAGTTTAAAGTTAAGTTAAAAATTATACAATATTATATATTTACAGACTATTTTTCAAACTTTATAAAATTCAAGAATTAATTTATAATTTTAAAAAATTATTTAAAACGGTACCGTTATTGACCGGTACTAGTACAGTACTATTTTAAAAACAAATTTCATATTAATATCGGTATGATACTCAAAACATTAGATTGGAGCACATATTAAAATTTTCAGTTAGTATTTCTTGACAATGAGCTATATTGGATATATTGAGATAAATAGATGGATTTACCTATTTTTAGAATTCATTTATTTCTATTAAGGCGGCCTGTTTTAGGTGGAAGGATTTTTAGTTTTATGACTTGGATTGAAAAAAATAAAATAGTTGCCAAACCCTATCTGGCAAGGAATTGGGAGCCATATTCGAAATCCAAGAACTCTAAATATTAACCAAGTCAAATTGTTAAATCTTTCTCAAGGAAAAATGGAGAGGGATAGAATTTGTGTGTGAAGAAAATTAGTTTCAATCGTAATGTTTACGATTAAGAGGAATATAATCCATTCGATCTCGAACATTGACCATATTAAGTTCCCAACACTTTCCATTGTTCTTTCTTTGTCGTAGTTCTCTTTTTCTAAATAGATTTGTACGACGGCGGCCTCTTAATTATTCTGTACTCTTTCATCGAAACCCAAGCCCATCTTTGCATGGACAACAAGCTAAACCAATTTCCAAACAAAAGAAATAGCATTAGGTAAGATCAAAATGTTACAATGCCTAGTTTAATTAAATTTAGTTTTTAGTTTTTAGTTTTAATTTATATTTTATGTATTTTTAGTAGATTTTGTATATTTTTTGAGTTATGTGCTGTTTTTCAGTTTCTGTATTATATTAGTATGTGATTTTTTTATTTTATACTATTTTTTCAATTTTTGTGTAAAAAAGAAATCAAAATAAAAAAATGAATCTGTACAACACAGGGCCTAAGAGAACTAATTAGTAGAAAGAAACTGAAAATATATTTTTCGTTTTGGCTAAAGATTGACTTGTAAAATAATTGCTGTAGTTTGGTGGAAAAGGCTTGAAATTAGGCTTGGTGGAGAGAATTTGGGCTCGAGAAGAGGCCCAATTCAATTACGCAAGCATCTTAATTCACGTTATCCAATCTAGTCGAGCATGAAGTTCAGTTTTGTCCTTATCATATATTTAACTACATCAGGAATTGAAAATAAAAAAAGCGGGAAGATTAAAAATGTATAACAATAGATGAATTTTTGTTTAGTTAAATTGGATTTTTAGTTTTAATTTCTTATTTTTTTAAATATAAAATAAAAAAATTATTTCAAAAACACAAAAATTACAATAAAAAATTACAACCTACCACCTAACTAAACATTCCTAAAGAATTCATTATTTAAAATAAAATAAAAACTGCCAGGATAGCTAATTAACATGACAATGAATCCTTAACTATCTCATTGAGCAAAAAGAAAAATTAAAAATTCAGCACAGATAACCTCATCCATTGTACTCGCATAATATGTTTAAGTATTATTACATTTGGTGACTTAACGTTAAAAAATAAAAAATAAAAGAAAGAAGAACATTAATCACAATTATCATTGAAAAAAGAATTAAAATTAGCAACGAAGGGTGTATATTGATCACTATTCTCATATTCCTTCTATAATTGTATTTGCTAAATTACACAAAACACTTGTAATATGTCCAACACTTTTGCTTGATTAAAATACAGTATAACTCCTAAACGTGGTCTTCAATATCAACGAAATGCCTGTTCTTTAAAAAAAAAAAAGAAGTAATTTTCAAATAAATTAGTGGTCAAGCTTTAAAAACTTCATCTTTCATTAGAGTTGGTGGATAATTTATGTTCTTTTTTAAAACATGTAATTTTCAAATAAAGCTAATTTCTCTACATTCCAACTTTCACAGTTTCTTTCTCCCCCTCTCTCTCTCTCGCTCTCTCTCTCTCTGTGTGTAGAAACAAGAGGAAAAGAAACAAGGTTGACCCACAGATCTAGGATCTGCATACTTCTCATCTTACATTGAATCTCATCATTCCTTTGTAAGTTCTTGTATTCGTCTTCCTTTTTCACAAGATCCAGTCTTTCCAGATATTTTTTGGTGGATTTTTGTATGTAATGGGCAGCAAATACACGCCCATCTCTAAGCCCTCATACGTGGAATTACAGACACACAATGAGGCTCATAACCCTCAAAGATCTCATATCACGTTGCTTCCTTTTGATGATGTGGATAACTTTATAGATCCAAAGACTGGAAAAGATGGAAGCTTTGGTCACGATAAAGGTAATGAAAATGATGATCTTGATGTCGAAGATTATCCATTGGTTGGTTCTAAAGAGGCCACAGGATCCGGTATTCATGGAGCCGTTTTTAATCTTACCACGTCGATTATTGGAGCTGGGATCATGGCGTTGCCTGCTACAATGAAGGTTCTTGGATTGGTTTTAGGTGTTTTGTTGATTATCTTGATTGGTATTTTGTCTGAAATTAGTGTTGAGATGTTAGTTCGATTTTCAGTGCTCTGTAAGGCTTCTTCTTATGGTGAAGTTGTTCAATGTGCTTTAGGGAGAACGGCGAAAATTTTGTCTGAAATTTGCATAATTGTGAACAATGGTGGCGTCTTGGTTGTTTATTTGATAATTATGGGGGATGTTATGTCGGGATCCCTCCACCATCTGGGGGTTTTTGATCAATGGCTTGGACATGGGGTATGGGACCATAGGAAATTGGTTATTTTGGCGGTTATGATAATTTTTCTTGCACCCCTTTGTGCATTGGAAAAGATTGATTCTCTGAGCTTGACTTCGGCTGCTTCAGTGGTTTTGGCTGTTGTGTTTGTCGTTGTATGTTTTATAATTGCTTTCATTAAGCTGATCGAGGGAAAGATTGAGGCTCCAAGAATGACTCCAGATTTTAGTTCGAAAAGAGCAATCTTAGATTTGCTTGTGGTGATCCCAATCATGTCCAATGCTTATGTGTGTCACTTCAATGTACAGCCTATATACAATGAGCTTGAAGGGCGATCACCACAAAAGATGAACCAGGTGGGAAGGATCACAGCTGTGGTTTGCGTAGTTGTTTACATGGCCACTGCTATATCAGGTTATTTACTCTTTGGTAAGGATACTGAATCGGATGTGTTAACCAATTTTGACAAGGATCTTGGGATTCGTTTCAGCTCAGCCTTGAATTATATTGTTAGGGTGGGTTATATTCTTCATTTGGTTCTTGTTTTTCCTGTTGTTCATTTCTCTTTAAGACAAACCGTTGACGCCTTAGTGTTTGAGGGATCAGCTCCACTTTCAGAGAGTAGGAAGAGATCTTTGACTTTAACAGTGGTTCTGTTAGGGCTTATTTACTTTGGCTCTACTATGATTCCAAATATTTGGACTGCATTTAAGTTTACAGGGGCAACGACAGCAGTTTCATTAGGTTTTACGTTTCCGTCTCTTATTGCGTTGAGATTCAGCCAACGAGGAGAAACGTTAAGTATAGGAGAGAAATGTTTATCATGGTTGATGTTAGTCTTGGCGGTAATAGTCAGCATTGTTGGAGTGATTGGCAATATCTATAGCCTTAAAAACCAGTCAAAGTAACTTTCCGCATGGTGATTACAAGGTTATCTACAGTTCAAATTCATATTCGTCGTTTTGATGCTGCTCTGTTTCTCACACCTTTAGAACATTGAACCAAGTTGAGCAGTTGGTATCCTTGGAAAAATAGATCAGGAGGATTGTTATAATATTAGAAGGTCTCTACAAGAAGAAAGTATGGAAAGCCCCAAGCATGAACAAATCTTTTGAACTACTACTTCTCAGATCAACTGTGACAAGTTTTGTTCAGTGTCTAGGCAGTGCTTGGTGTGTCTGCTTCGTACATATCAAGCACTTGTAAGTCGATTTAACATTATACTATTCAATTCATGTAACATATCTTATTTTTGCGCCTCGGAGATACATTTAAGTGTAGCTTTAGCAAAAACAAACCATTGTTTTTTGTTGCACAAAGGAGGTCTGTCATACTTTATACACGAGACATTCTCATCCAAGTGCTTTTATTCTCTTTGAAACCATTCCTCGACGTGGTCTTGAAAAAATAAAAGTCCTCTTTGGGCCAACTGTATTGGATTGGTTCTGGCTGATTACGTCATGGCATTTATCCATTTGGATGGGGTGAAATAAAGCCTTCGGGTCTGGTAAAGTAGCTTGCAAAATGTCAGTAACTTTTGAGTGGCGTTTTAGATTTCTGATGCAATATACAGATATAAGTTCTCTAAAAATTTCGGCAGGAACTGCTACTTTTTACAAAAACCTGTGTGTAAGTGTGCATTTAAAAGAGTTTTCAGGTTAGATTCCAAGTCGATCAAGTCTCTCACGGGGGCTCGAAAACTATAATCCCTGAGTGATAATATATATGAATTTGCTTCTCTATACAGTAAAAAGTCAGTTGCAGACATCTTTCTAATCAAGTGATTAGAACACCTGGAACTTCAATAGTAGTAGTCCATTTGGTCATAATCAGATTAGGAACCAAGTCATTTTGTCCAGAGTTGGCGTGCTGAAACATATTTGGCAGAAGCATCTGCAAACTTCTGATAGTAATACATTTAGTCAGATTATAAAAATTAGTCAGTTAGGATCAAATCATAATTTGCAAGAGCAACATGCATTAAGGAAGATTGCTAATTGCTAATCATATGACATGATTGATTTCAATTAAGTCTTAAAGGTACTCAAGAAAGGGGAGGAGGGAGAGTTGAATTGAGTGATTAAAATTTTTTTCAATTAATTAAACTTGCTTACTAAGCAAAACAGTCTAATACACTATGTAAATGTGAATGTTAATTTGATATCAAATAAACTGATAATCAAACCACACAATAAGTAATAATAAAAGAGAAAAGAGAAGAGAAAGATACAAAGTTTTATAGAAATTCACCTATCTTAAAGATAGATTATGCATTCTCTCCAATTACTTGTTGAATATTATTATTATTATTTTACTAATAACTCAAAAATAAATATAATTTTCTTTTAAGATGAAGAGTAACCCTTACAAGATAAACCTTTTCAAGATAAAGAAGAACCTTTACAACCCAAATTTTTTTTAAGGCAAAGAAGAGCTTTTAAAAAATACAATTTTTTTATTTAAGGTGAAGAGATACCTTTTGACCAATCTTATGGTAAGTAGGAGTCTTGACACACTTAACTAATCCAACAAAACAATTATCCCTTTTAAGAGTAACCAAATAGACTTCATGATATGTTTCACTTAAATTATAATTAAACTAAGGGCTTTATTTGCTTTTACAAATGATATGAATGATCGATAACACTTGTAAAAGCGTAACCAAATTTAGTATGACAAATTTAATACACTAAAACCGTATATGAATAATGAATAACAATATAAAAAATCAAATGAAATAATTTTAGATAGTTTTAATAAATATGAATATAATTAAATAAGCCTTTAAAAATTCACTAAAATAGTTAATAATACTCTTAAGGACTTAAATAAACAGAAAACAATAATTTAGAAGCAATCAATTCAGATGTGAATGTCCAAATATATGAATGAAACTAGTGTATGTAAATCTGGATAATTTTGATTAACATGTGAATTTGAAGGCTAAACAAACAATATAAGTGCTCAAAAACTAAATAAAAAAATACCTAGATAATTTTGAGACCTTAAATAAACTAAAAATAATAAATTTGCATACCCAATAACTGATTTAAATAGACAAAATTGAGATTAACACAAGAACAGAAAAATTAAAGACAATTTTGGTGTATCTAGAAAAATAAGCTTAAAACATATAAAATATTCTTCCAAAAATTTGAAACAAAAATTAAACAAACTTTAGGACATTGAAGTAAACATAAAATTATTTCACAATTTTAGAAGTAGATTAAGACAACAAGAATCACGTTTAAAGTAAGAACAAAGAAATCTGAAACATTTTTTATGTATCTAAAACAAAGCTTAAAACATATGAAATAATCTTCCAAAAATTTAAAATAAAAATTAAACACAGTCTAAGACACTTAAATAAATAGAAAAAAATAATTTCACAATTTTAGAAGTAGATTAAGATAGTAAAAATCAATATTAAAGTCTGAACATAACAAACAGAAATAGAACAAATAGAAATAGTTTTGTACTATGAGTGAGTTCAAGCTCTAATCTATCAAAATAAATATTCTAAAATACAAAATTATGATCAAAAAAACTTTTAAACACTTAATCTAACTGACAAAAATGAATTCATATAAATAAACATAGATTGAGATGGAGAGGGATGAAATTAGACCAAAACATTGAAGAAAGGAGGCAAACAATGAAGAAGGAGGCAGCGTTGAGGTTTGAATGATTTTTGTTTTTTGTTCTTATTTTTAGGGCTTCTAAAAATAATAAAAATGTTTAGAGATGTTGTGTATATGGTTAGGAAGGGTTTTGAGACATTTAAATTACAAACCTAGCCATTTAGAAGTCAAAAGAGACGTTTAATCCCCAAAAAGGAAATAAATAATTGTTCAAGATAGCTTTGAGTAATCTGTCTTCTTAATATTTTGAGTGCTTAAAAAAATAAAATAAAATTCTAGTGTACTCTTAAGACCTTGGGAAAAATATGTATGATAATTTTGAAGTAATAAAAAATGATTTAAGTACTAAAAAATTATATTGAATGATGATAATTTAAATATGGATATATTTGAGATATGTCAACAAAAGAGTTTAAACCGAATGAATTTCAATTTTAAAATTGCAAACAAATGATTAAAGCAATTTTTAACTATCCAAAAATTGAGTAAGACTTCAAATATGATTTAAAATATAATTTAAGACTATATGAATAATCAAAATGATTTAATGACTATGTTAAGAAATTTTATACAACTTTTAAAAATCATATGCAATGCATAATCAAAATTGAGCTCCTAGATCAATTGGACAATAAGTAAAACTTACAATCATATTAAAATCAACTTAATTAAGGTTTTGTGGCTTGTATATCATTTATTTTTTCTTTAACTTCATCTTTACCCTTCAAGTCTCCAAACTTTTCAAATGGAATCATCTTAAAATAAACCTATTTTTGAATGTTACAGTATAAACTTAAATCATAAGTAACAATTACGTTTTATTATCATCAAAACTAAGATTGAAACCTCCTTTGGTTCAACAATCTCCTTTTTTTTAATATAACAAAACATGTGATATCATAAAAAGAGCAAACCACATTTCAAGACAACAAATCCAAATTCATAGTATGAATATAACCAAACAACACAATCTTCAAACATGCCAACTAATGCTTCCCTTTAGTTTATGCAAAAACTGTTTAATACTCCCCTTGAATATATGCAATCTATAGATCATATACACTTTTAAGAATAAGAACAATATCACACACATTTCTTTCCCTTTTCTTAAAATCATTAAAAAGAACTAAAAACATGCATGAAAACTCAAATAAAAAGAAGTGACAAAACATTTAGAAACACATAACTATCTAAGAGATGCACCATCAATCATGTCTAATTTTCTCCTAATCAGGCAAAATCTATCCTCACTCATTAGTTTAGTAAATATGATATTATCGACATAAATTTGAACAATCAACAAATCATTCTTTTATTTATTTATAAACAAAACAATATTAACTTTTCCTTTAGTAAAGCTATTTTGAAAATGAAAAGAACTTAACATGTCATACCAATCTCTAGGAATTTGTTTTAAACTATACAAAGCTTTAGCAGTTTGTAAACGTGCTCGGCTACTTCATGATTTTCAAAACTGGGAGGTTTTTGTACATAGACCTCCTTATGAATAAAACCATTTAAAAAAGCACTTTTAATATACATTGGATAAAGATTAAAACCCACATAAGAAGCAAAAACAAGTAAAAGTCTAATAGCTTTTAATCTTATTATGGGTGCAAAGGTTTCTTCATAATTAATCATTGTTTCTTAGTTATACCCTTTTGCTACCAATCTATCTTTGTTTCTTACAATATTTCTATCTTTATCAATCTTATTTCTAAAAACTCACTTAGTATCAATAATTTAATGATCATTAGGTCTAGGTACTAAAGTCTATACCTTATTTCTTTCAAATTGATTTAACTCTTTATTCATGGCTAAAGTCCAGCTCTCATCACCTAAGGCTTTATGATAGTTTTAGGCTCTATATTGGAAATGAACATTATATGGAATAAATCTTTAAAGGTTGATCTAATTGCTACTACTCTTCCTACTTCACTTATAATTTGGTTGAAGGGATGGTCTTTTTTAAATTTCTACTTTCTAGATAAGCTTTCATCTCTCCTAACCTCACTTGATTCAATAATAGGCTCACACGGTGAAGGTTGGATAAGTAAGGTGACTTTTGAAGTTTTTCGAACCCTAAGTTATCCATATCCTTACTTAAATCTAAGTCATCATCATTAATACTTTTCTTGACATCAAAAGGATTAAATTCATCAAACACAACATACATTGTCTGTTTAATCATTATAGTTCTTTTGTTAAACCCTATAAGCTCCATTAGAAAAAGAATAGCCAACAAATATACCTTCTTTTGATTTAGCATCAATCTTTGGCAAATTATAAGGACTAGATAGTTTATTAAAACAAAATCTTTTCAAATTATCAAACCTACCGCAATAATCACAAACTTATGTAACTTTATGAAAATACATATTTGGTCTAAAATTGTTTTTATATGCAAATCTCAATGCATCATTTCCAAAATTTCTTCTTTATTGAAATCTTAGCCTAATGTTAATGTATGAAATATTTTTTGATGCATGAGTATGAATAGAATATGCATATGAGTGTGTAGATTGAATGTGCATAGATTATAGCCTAAAATACATTATGTAATAAATTTTCATTTGTGAAGAAACTATGTCTTTTGTTGGAGATATGCACATTTATCGCATATATAGATTTTGAAACATATATAAAAGTATGATGAATGTTCCTAGATTAAGTTATATAAAATGATGCATCATTATCAAATATGACCTAAGAACATGTTCTTCATCTAAAATTTTTTCTTTTTAAAAAATAATCTTGCCTTTAGGTGTTTCATTTCCTTGAATAAAGTCTAATCCACACCTATCATTGGAAGCCTTTTATACTCCTAGAATATTTTCTAATATTTTCTCTTTTTAAACTTTTCCAATGATTCTTTAATACATTTTACCTTATTCTTTAAGTAATCATTTTCATTCATTATCTTCTTTCTATCATTATCAAATTATACACTTTTAGATTATAAAGCATGTAAGTTATTCTTCAACTTCTATTTTCTACTTTAAAATTATTCATTAACTTCATGCATTCCTTATATTTAGATGATAATTTCTTTCTTCTCAAGTAACACATTCTAAAACTTTAACCTACTCATCGTAACTTAAACCAATAGAAATATTCTCACTCTCATGATCATTTAAATGGGAAGAAGATGGTACATCATCATCTAAGGCCATGAGACAAAACTTGGAGCTTTTGTATTCGGATTTTTTGCTTTCCTTTTTTCTTTCAGCCTTTCACAAGGCCTTCAAGGTTTTCTTTTCCTTCTTGTCCTTCTTCTCCCTCCTTTCTTTTTTACTATTCTTTCATCATTTTCATCCTCCTTGAGGAGTGGGCAATGGCTCTTCAAATGTCCTGATTTCTTACATTCAAAACAAATAACATTAGTAGACTTTCTCTTGTAAGCATACTTATCTATTTTCTAGTGAGAAGAGTTATGTCATCTCAGAATCTTCCGAAGAACTTTCTTCTTCACTAGACTCTACCTTCTTGGCTTTGAATGCCAAATTCTTTGTTTTTAATGAAGCTTCCTCTTCTTTTATTTTTGATTCCTTCATCATCATCTCATGAGTGAGCAATGAACCTTTTAATTCATCCAAAGGTAAAATATTAAGGTCTTTAACCTGTTAAATGGTGGTTACCTTTGTCTCCCATCCTTTTGGTAAAGATCTCAAAATATTTCTAACAAGTTCATCATTTGAATATGTTATTCTTAGACCTTTTAATGTATTTATGATGTCAATAAATCTAGTATACATAGAAGAAATAGTTTCATCATGATGCATTGAAAATAATTTATATTGATGAATGAGCAATGACATTTTACTTTCCTTTACTTTGTTGATACCTTCATGAGTAACTTCTAATATATGCCAAATTTCTCTATCCATTTCATATATAGATACTTAATTGAATTCATTTATATTTAATGCACAAAACAAAATGTGAACGACTTTACTATTTAGTGAAATTTGTCTTTCATCTATGTTGAACTAAGGGAGGTTCTAATCTTAGTTTTGATGATAATAAAACATGCTTAATTACTAATGGTTTGAGTTTATGATGTTAATCTTAAAGTTAGGTATGTTTCAAGAAGAATTCATTATAGAAAGCTTGGAGTTTGAAGGTCAAAATTGAAGTTAATGGCCACTCAAGTGAATTGGAAGTTCTAAGAGCCTAAATAGGTTGTTTCAAACTTACTTGTAAGTTTTACTTGATATTTAATTGACCTAAGGGCTTAGAATTGATCATGCATTGCATTTGAAGTTCCAAAAGTACATATTAGCTCAATTCATAGGCCAAATCTCATGTTTGAATTGTTTTAAGTAATTTGATCATTCATATAGCTTCAATACATGATTCCAAAGGTGTTTGAAGTCTTAATTATGTTTA
>JAOXYD010000001.1:9650720-9661366 GCA_028565735.1 Pinacopodium congolense | reverse complement strand
ATAAGTGTATATATAAACATATTCAAGCATACCAACATAATCATAGTAACCATCCATGCAATGATGCAAATTCATGATATCTTAATAAAAAATTTCATTTAATAATTCTAACAATTTCTAATTTTTCCATTTATTAGGGCCCTATTTAACCTAGTAGACTATATTCAATAGTCCGCCGGTTCATATCATTACAATTTCAATCTCAATGGATAAATCGAATGTCGTATGTGCATGTGTATGAATATATCTGGCATAAGATATCACATCTGATACTCCGATATCACTCTGATGCCTAGGTGTGGCACATGGTCTCCCTGAGACTCAAGATCCCCCATTATCACTCCAATACCTATCTTCGAGCATAACATCCTCGGAACTCAGGATGCCGTGACACTGCTCCACATACAAGTCCAACCCGCATCAATATCATATCAATCGATCTCAATCTTGTAAACTTAGGATCATTGAATATACTTGGCCTCGGTAAGTAAATGATTCCTCAATCTAACTTGTTAATCTGTCTCACTGAGCAACTCTTTCATAAATTTTAATTTCTGATCATATCAATCTTATATATCTATCGTATCCAATGATTAATCTATCTTATGGCATGTCATGCTCATGATGTACTTTTATAAAATATCTAACATTGATCATTTATGATCATCTAAATCAAGTAACACAAATTCAACATTTTTAATCAATCGAAAATTTGAAATAAATTTTCCATCTCATTAGTAATCAAGCCATTAATCCAATTATGACATTCATGTATTAATCAACATTTTACAAATTTCATATTTTATAAGTATCAAGTCATATCTAAAATTAATAATTTATTAACACACATTAATCAAGAGATTCCAAGATTTATTTAATCACATAGGTAACTATTGTCAATTAATATTTAATTCACTAATTAAATAAATTCCATGTCTTTAGAAAATATACTAAACATTTTCCAATTAAATCATGCTTCATAAAAATTAATCATACAATTAAGGAAATCAATATTCATTTAATCCACATAATATTCAAGTTATAATATTTTGTATTAATTAAATGTTATAAGGGTAAATTAGAAAAATTCTTACTTAAAATTCTTAAAGCTCGTAAACTTGGATCTAGCCTACTACTCCACTATAACTCAACGGGATCTATAAAAAGAATATAAGCCCATTAGGTACACTGTCTAAAGGATCCTTCTTAATAAAAAATCTAAAATAAATTTAAGGAGTCCAAATGGCCCAATTAATTATGTAGGCTAAAATTAGGCTAAAGACCCATATTAAAACCCAATAAAATTCTTAAAGGTCCAAAAGAAAACCCTAATAGTCCTTTTAGTTAATTCAAATTGCATCTAGGCCCAAATAACCTTTTTGGGTCCAAATCCCAACCAAGCTTCTAAGTCCATGTATTGAAATTCTTCCCTGTATTCATTAAATGTCCATTTGGCCCAAATACTTCATAAAATTAAATCTGATTCCATGTGTTTTAACCCAAAAGGAAAATCCTAATCTAATCCTTTAAGGCCCAACTCAGATTTTGGTTAGTCTAGAATAACCTTATAAGATCCTGATCTATTCTTAAAGCCTAAATCTAAAAATCCAAATAAATTTAAACAACCCAATCAAATATAAAATCCCAATGTCCAAACCCCTTAATAATTCAAGGCCAACAAAAAATCTTAATCAAGTCCTTTAGGCTCAAATCAAATTCCAGCAAGCCTAAATACCCATTCAAAATCCAAACTTATTATTAAACTTAAATTTAGTAACCAAGCTCAAATAAAAAACCTAACTTAATATAATTTCAAAACCAGAAGTCCAAATGCTCAAATCAGAACCAAGTCCAATAGCTCTTTAACCCTTTTAGCAAATCCATAAATACCCTTGATTTTATAATTACCAAAATGTCTTGATTTAAATATGAAATTTCAGCAATGTCCTTCTGTTGCTAATTACTAATTTGTCATTTAAATTTTTATTAAAAACCCAAAATACCCCAAATCCATCTTTTTCCCCAAATCTCCTTCTCCAACACTCCCTCACTTCTTTGGTCTTCTTCTCCTTTTTTTTTTTTTTTGTTAGTCTTCTCCTCAGGCCATTTCCTCACCTTCTTCGGTGACAATCTTCTTCTCCGGCGACAATATATTTTCCGGCTACCATTTCACCATATGAACCACCTTAAAGCCCTCTATTTCTTTTCTATCAAAACTTACTGAACATATGGAAAAACAAACATCAAAGCAGATATTGGCAAAGAAAAGACACCAATTTACCAACAATAATGAAGTGAACATCAAATGCATTTCTTACCTAAAATGTGGAGATCTCCAACAGAAGAAGAAATGGAAAAGAAAACTGAAAGTAGAAGCAAGAAGAACGAAAGTGAAGAAAACTAAAATAGGTAAACAAGAGACATGTTGGAATGGCCATTAGTATGGAGTTTTGACGAAAAGAAAAAAGGGGGGAAATGGGCACAGATGTTTCTGAAAAAAGTAAGGGATTAATTCCCTATTGGGTCCAAAGTTCAGAAAAGAAAAGAAAAAAAATGGATGTTACTTTAACTGTCTAATTGTTACTTACTTTGTGAATATTTTACAAATTTTGAGATATAGAAATGAACTTTTAAGTGTAAATTAAACAAAACCATGGTGAAGAAATATAATTGAATTTTGTATTTGAATGTTTAAGAATTTGTTGTCTTACCGAAATTTTAAAATAAAACATGATGTTGAATAATTAGGAATTTTTGGTCTTAATCAATATTTTAAAAATTAGATTAGACTTCAAACAAATAAGAGGAAAGATTTTAGGTTCAAACATTTAACTGGTAGTAGACCGAAACAAAATTGATATAGAGTGATAAGAAATAGAATTATAAGAATAAACAAAACTGTAATATAAAAATGAAATATTTTATTGAAATAAAAATAAAACATCAATATTTATTAATTTATAATCAAGTGATAATAAATGTACTAATTCTAACAAAAATTAGATCTAACATAAAATTCTAAACTAATAGGTACAATTAAAATTATGTTTTTGAAGTAGATTTTATCTTACAAAAATTCTAAATTTTCCGTTGTTATATAAAAAGTCATTAATAATGTTTTCATCTAAATAACTTGCATTAATATTTTTTTACTACATTTAAATAAACCATAAATTAGTAATGTATGAAATTATTTTTTATTATAACATATTATACTTTTAATTTTGCATATGTTTAAAGTTAGATATCAAGTGATTGTTAATAGATATTCTTAATTTATTCATTGTGAAAAATATTTTTTTAATAAATTACCTTTTAAAATTTATTATAGTCAAAATTAAGTAATGATTTCTCTTCTTCGATTTAAAAATCAAATAGTCAATATAATCAACATCAATTAGATTATATGTTTTCTTTTTTATTAAGTGCCTTGAATACATAATATATAAATTATAAAATCAATAATGAAAATATCATTATTTAAAAAATTAAATTCAATCAATAAAAATACATGTTCTTCATCTTTATATTACAATTAAAGTAAATAAGGTCACTGATTTTTTTTTATGATTAAAATGATTTCGTTTCTCTTTATGAATATGTTCAAAAATACTCTAATTACATTATCAACTTGATATGAAATTCATTTGATTGAATAATCTAATAATAAGTTTTCTTAACGTTAAAATAATTTCATCAAATAAGCAATAAGAATTGAGGGGGAAAAAGTCGTTAATTGAACCCTTTGAGTAAGACTCTTATCTCATTATTAGTCAAAAATATTTGTTTCTCTCTGGTACAATTTCTCCTTTTTAAAAAAGATTCATAATTATCTTACAAGTTCTAGATATATCATCATATATATATATATATATATACAACTTAAAAATGACTTCTCATCTAAATAAGCAATCCTCACCAATTTTATAAGTAAGATCACAAGCTTCACAATCATTAAATAAATATCTCAAAATTTATTATCTAAGATAACAATATAAATATCTTTTCTTTTTACACACTTTGATAACTTATAAATTGAAAAATATTTACTTATTACTAAAATTTGAAGTACTTGTTTATTATTCTAAACATTTTGCAAAGTTATAAAGGTAGATGCAAATATAGTAATAACATGACACACAATCTAAACTCAATCTTCTTACTTTCTTAACTAAGACAAAAATTTAGATGATTATATATAAAAATTGTTATCTTATATACATATGAAATAAGATTAGAAACATGATACCTGCATCTAATATCATTCAAAAATGAGATTTATATAATGAGCAATATTTAAAGATTAATAAATATACTCATATTTTGATCATAATAAATAAATATTTTTTGCATAATTAATCGCATTTTTTTATGCAGATGGAATAAATTTTTTTATTCTAACCCATTAATAATTTCATAAATAATTGAAAGAAACTATAGGCACTTTTTACCACATTAAAAGCATCAATTACTTTGATAAAAGTTGTTATAATATTATAATAAATCAAGAAATTGATCGAAATTTTTTCTTTGATTAGTCTAATCATATGTCATAATAGTGTATTTCGTTGTTTCCTAATTAGATTTATATAAACTGTAATTAATTAATATTATTTTTTAAATTTTAAAATAAAAGCACATAAATCTTATAAGAAAGAAAATGGCTTAAATTCAAAACCTACTATTATTGTAACACCTATTAACTCTAAAACGTAAAGTGAATTTAAAGCATTCAACAAAATACAAAAGTTATAAAACTATCTAATATAAACTCTTTTATATCTCAAAACAACGTCTTTATTATATAAAATATTTTTAAAACTTAGGTGATAACAAGAAGCACTTTATGAAGAAAAATAAAAATTTATATCAGTAATAGTTTTTCTTTTTCTTTTATCTAATATTTTATTATACTTCATCTTCTTTTGTTTCAAAAAACATTATTTTCTTTTTTATTTTTTACTTATTCTTTCAAATAATTGTTGATCATCTCACATAAATAAAATGATATTTTCTCGCAAGAAACAAATGTATCCTTTACATTAATAAGATGTTTTTTATTTTATAAATTCCTCAAACTCTAAACTTTTTTCCACAAACATATAATTACATGAAGTATTTCTACTAGATGCTTGAATAGAAAAAAAATTCAACCCAATCAACCCAAATACCAAGACATCATGTAACATACCCCAGCACCAATTTTCAAAGAGCCAATTAAAACAGGCGGAATTTATTATAAGCACGTCAGTTATCAACAAATTAAACATTTATTAACATTCAAACACCATCAATACTCTCATAACTGTTGGACACAAATAGCACCTCATCAAGGTGCATGAATGACGCAGGAGATTGTTCAATGCGGGTCAAACAACTAGTTGAACATACGGTCGGCTACCTGTTTTTCTTTATGCCTCTTGTCGTTTATTGCGATTCTTAGTTCACCATCTGATCGAACATGATGACAAGATGGAGTCCGACAAGAAGGAGCCATTCGATCAAAAAGGCAGAGAAAGACAGAGAGAGGGCATAGGGCAGTGGCAATTGAGGCTTGGTGTTTTTTATTTGGGGAATTTCTTAAGTCTCGTATAGTGCTGTGATTTGGCGAATTTTTTATCAAACACGCAGAGAGGATTGGAGACTTGTGAAGAAGACACAACTAGTTTTAAAAAAATGTTTATAAAACATGAATACAAAAATCAAATTTCGTGGTTTCTTGTTTTTCGTATTTTTAATTTTGTAAACGTGACATAAATATGAAAAAAAATAAAAGAAATCAATCGACCCTTAATTTTGGGTAAAAGATTCATTTCAGAAATAGTTTAATTTGTTCTTTAATATTTTAGGAGGTATCACTTTACTCTCGTTGAACCTTTAATAATTTAACTTTTTTATTAATCAATTGTTAATAACACATACGTGAGATGTTGACATGAAAATATGGTATCTAAATATAATATTGACATAAATTTTAAAAAAATAATTATGATATGACCTAAATTTGAAATAAATAAACAGTAAATTAATTATTTTTTAAAAAAATCTACATAAACATTATTTTTAGATTTCACATTATCATGTCAACATCTTACGGGTATATATTTAATAATTGATTAATGAAAAGACAACTTAATAAAAGTTTAGGGGTAATTTATACTATTTTACAAACGTTAAAAAATAAAATAATTCCTCTTAAAATTTTAAAGAACAAATTGAATTATTTTACAAAGGGAGTAAAGTAGTACCTATTAAAATATTAAAGGTAAATTAAACTATTTTTTAAATATTGAAGGGCAAAATAAACCTTTAGGTTAATATTATGGGTAGTCCCTGTACTTTTTCAAACTATCAATTTAGTCCTTATAATTTAAAAACTATCATTTTAGTCCCTAAACTTTTATTTTTTTTTCAATCATTAGTCCTTTATCAGATTTTACTTATGTGGACTAATGAAATTTTAACACGTGTCCATGCCATATCAGTAAAATCTGATAAAGGACTAGTGATTGAAAAAAAATGAAAGTTTAAGGACTAAAATGATAGTTTTCAAACTATAGGGACTAAATTGACAGTTTGAAAAATTACAGGGACTACCCATGATATTAACCCTAAACCTTTTGTCTTAATTTTGTTACTATACCAGGTAAATTCAAAATGTCCAAATTAAACAGAACATGTTTGAATTTGAAGAGATGATAATACATATGAATGTAATAGGTACCAAATTCTTTTTAATTTTTTAATTTTTAATTTTGGTAAAATGCATAAAAAGTGATAGTTATGTATAAAAGCGTTGGTGCTATTTTAACCAATTCTACTCGTTCTCTTGCATTCTCTTCACTTCAATCATTTAAAACTTTAAAATCTTTAGAAAGTTCATTTATACTGTTGATTTGATCTCTCTAGAGTTCTTTCTATAATCTCTCTCTCTCAACATTACCTGCTTCTAATTGCCCCACTACTGGTATCAGACCATTTTTGCAACCTCGAGATTGCGGGTTCAAATCGGTAGAAGCTTTAGAACGCCTGCGAGAGATTCCAGCAAGGGCTGGCCGGGTAGTGTGTGAATTCCAATAGCTTAGAGTCCCACGAAAATCCCGAATTCGGGGGCAGCAAACTGGTGATCCAAACGGTGCACATGTGACTAAAGAGGTACAAAAGTCAACTTCTATAGTAAAATGGTATCCCTTGATTAGTTCTTGGTCTCTACAGTTCCAAGTTTCACGAGTTTATTTGCCGTTACTTGTCCCACATATGACTTGGGGATTTGCATTGGCTGATGAAGCCCTGGGCAACCAAACTCACTGGAGGGGCATATGGAATAAGATATTACCTTATTGATATGCAAAAACTTGCTTTCCCAACAGTGAAATCATGATGATAATCAGGGAACCAAGAGGTTGTACAGCCATCCCCTCTCATTACAAACATAGCCTTCCTTCTCTATAATTCAGCTTTCCGACTAGATGTGCTCGATTTGATGCCTGCCAGATTTTGCAACCAGAAGGCTGGGACAAAGAACCATGGTTCATAATTCGTTTTAGCATCCTCAGACTGCTTTGTTGTTCCCTGATTGCTCTCAGTCCGTAGCGAAAAAAGGATGACTATAGCAGGCAAACCATGTCAGCTCCTGATTCTCAGCTAGTAATCTTCAGTAACTTGCTGGTATATAGGGCACTTCATTTTAGTAATCACAATGACAAAAGCGGTATGGTGAAGAACTTACCCTCACTCCACAAGTTTTGTGCCCAATTCTTTCCTTGGCTTAGCTGAAAGTCCCTTTGCCAGCATCTCTTCATTATACTTTCTAGCCATGTCTACCATGCCCTTGTCAATTAAAGCGTCTATAAAAGCATTGTATGCAGCTTCGTCTGGGCTAAAGCCAAGTTCTTCCATCCTCTTCCACACAACAAAAACCGGTCGAAGAAACCCCCATCTCCCAAACTTCTTTAAAAGCATCACAAAAGTGTCCATGCTTGGCCTAACACCATTATTTATCATCCTATCAAACAGCAAGAGAATCTCTTTTGGCTTCATAAGGCAGCCGAAAAAACAATGATAAGTTATCATGTTGGGCACAATACCCTTCTTGGGCATTTCATCGAGTAGTTCATATGCTTCCTTTATCCTCCCATTTTCACACAAAAGCTTTATAACAGTATTACAAGTCACAACATTTGGCTCACAACCCAAGTCCCTCATCTCCCTGTAAACAGTCTTAGCAAAATCCACACCCTTTGACAAACCAATGCCACGAATAACAGTATTATACGCCACAACATCCAACTTTATCCCTTTACTCTTCATCTCTTTGTAAAATTTAACAGCTTTATCTGGCTTCCCACTTTTGCACAGTATATCCATATAAATGGTATACGTATGCATATCTTTGTGTACTCCTTTCAAATCCATCTCTTCCCAGAACTCTCTACACTTGCCCCACCAACCCATCTTGAACCAGCCCCGTAATATCATGTTATGAATTTTGGTTTTGTTTTTTGCATTGATTGTATCATCCTTATCCTCTCCAAAACAAAACTCCTGAGCCTCTATAACATGCTTGTGCTCACAAAGTGCATCAATAAGATTACAGTAAGACGTCTCATCTTTCAGATTGAATTCATGTAGCCTACGATAAGTATTTATGGCCTCTGCAACAAGATGGGCAGAAGTATAGCGCTTAAACAACACACGAAACGTCAAATGATCAGGAATTGCAAGTGGGTCTGTTCGCATTCTGTTTATCAACTCCCACGAGAGACCGAATTCGAAGAACTTACCCAAAATGTCTATCATACGATTGCAAGTCGCTGTGGTGTGTCGAAATCCGCATTCGGTTTCGACCCAATTGAAGAACTCCATTGCCCGTTTCCAGTCGTTCCCGTAGCAGGAGAGAGTATCAGAAACGGTGTTGGAGTCAAAATTTTGTTGATTCGGTGGTGGGTTTTGGAGTTCAGAGGAAATGGGTATAGATGAAAAGAAAGGAGCAGCATAAAGGTGGAGACTTTGGACAGCTTTCAGGCGTCTAGCAAAGATTGAAGAAAGCATGCTCTCTCGAGAGTTTATTCGTTTGCTTCAATTGGGGTTTCAGTTAACCTTTTAGGAAACTGAATACGATGATTTTATTTGTATGAGGTCTTCGTGGGGCAAAAGTAATCAGCATTAGCAGCTGCTTCAATTATCTAAATTTCTTCCCCCGAAATCTCGACCGCAAGTTTGCAGTTTGCACCTGTTGTAGTAAAAAATTTGGAAAAAAAAAAAGAAGAAAAAAGAGACATAACAAGGGAGATTAGTCTGTAGTAGGGATGGTGCTTACAAGGTGATTCAGGGGAATAGGAAGTACTTTATCAGGCTCAATAGTCAATATAAACCAATCTTGTAGTTGAGAGCATAGGAGTGCAATCAAAGCTGAAAATAATTTTATAAGAGATTCTGCTTAGGGTGAGAACCAAATCACCAGACTTCGTTTTGTTTTCAAGTAAACTCTCTCTCTTACTATCTCTCTCTCTTATTGCATAATACTTGAATTTTAAATACACAAACAGAACAAACTTTGCTAAGTCGTAGCAACAATTCCCAAAACAAACTCCTATTCAATTGGTACAAATACCTTTTTATTTGCAGCAAGGAGTTGCTTATTCCTACAGTACCAAAAAATCAATGGCAATAGTAAAATAACCGTGAGCATAACATAGCATAACTTGTCCGATTAGTCCACATAGCGTGAGTTCTACCTGGGCACTCTTAGTGAACTTCTAGGCTTATCATCAATATCTTGTCCTTGCAGTGGAACTTTGTCCTTAAATTTCAAATTCAAGAATCCGTTTTGCAACATGTTCGTATTTTTCCAAGTGGCATCCTCAACAGGTAAGCTTTTCCATTTCACTAAGCTTTCTTCTTCAAACTGTGACCCCTTTTTGATCCACTTAGTATTTAGAATGCCTTCAGGTTCTATGATAATTTTGCCATTAATAACAGGTGGTATAACCATGTTGGTATCACCCTTTGTTTAAGCAATGACTCACGAAAAACCAGATAAGCTTCAGCTTAATGTCACTTCACTAATCTTCTATTCAATATGATATGGTCCACAAAAATAGTTGTTCAGTTTTTGACAGGCTCATGCAAACACTGATTATTGAAGATAAGGCTACAGTTTAAGCAAAAACCTGTCATCCACTTAACACTCAATATCTCATCTTTTGGAAATGGCATCTGCTACGGGAGATTGTTAGCAGCACTAAGATTGGCTTTTAGTTGCCTCAAAATTTCATTCCTGGTAATAAGTTACTGGTTCACTTCTTGTGCTGCAGCCTTGCCTATTTCATAATGCAAAATTAATGGAGATAAACGCAATGGGGTTATGCCAATTTACACATGATGTGTAGTGTTGTACCAAAGCTCAACCTATGGCAGAAATTGACTCCATCTACAAGGCTATTGATAAACAAATCATCTCAAATATTATTCCAGGCATCTGCTAGCCACTTCAAATTGGTCATCGATTTGTAAGTGATATGAAGAACTCATCTTTAGTTGAGTTCCTAACATCCAGGTGAGTTGAGGAGGATAGTCATAGTCTTTAAGGTAGGCAATGGGGAGATTGCCTTGTTGAGCGATGAAGAGAGGGAGGGAAAGGTGAA
>JAOXYD010000001.1:9637214-9650620 GCA_028565735.1 Pinacopodium congolense | reverse complement strand
AAATTAATAAAAATTAAAAATTATACAATATAATATACTAAAAGATCATTTTATAAAATTTTAAAAAGTAATTTTAAAAAATTTTCTAAATCTTGTTCAATATTAGTTAATATAAATATAATAATGTTATAAGTCGAAAATAAATATTAATACGGTATTAATTTTTAAAAAGAGATAATTATGAAGTCGTATAATATATTTTTTTGGTAATTTTATAAAAAAGTTAGGTTAGTAATTTTATAAAAAAGTTAGGGAAGAAAATATAATTATGTATATAAAATTATGTAAATTAATATATATTTTAATAATTACAAAATTGATAAAAATAAAAAATAAAAAAGTAATTTTAAATTTAAAAAACAGCAGGCGGTATTTCTTATTTTTATAATTTATAAATTTTATAATTTATTTTATACTGATTATCTTCTCGCCATTTACCACTAGCCATCAGCGACATGTCGCCGAGCTCGAGCGCTACACCAGCGGGAGCCTCGCCGGACGACCACTTCAGGTCACCTCCAAAGATGATCGGGGCTGATTCTTGCGATACTTCGAGTTCTTCAGCATCATCACGGACCCAGGCGTTTCATTTCTCCTCCGGAAACCCTAGGATTGAAGAAACTCGTGGCGTCATGCATCTTTTCGCTTCCGATTCCGTCTCAAGTCTTCCTGTAATCTCTCTCTCTCTCTCTCTCTCTCTCTATCTCTATTTGTGCTTATGTTTCACTTTCTGACTTTTCTCCTTATGTTCCTTAGGTTGGGCGAAAGGCTCTTGTTTCGGTTCTTGGAGTGCCGAATCATATGACATATGCAGATTTCTGCCAGTTTTGTGCCTCGTTTATCCAACACATATCGGAGATGCGAATCGTCAGGTAAATTTCTGCGCTTGTCTTGCAATAATCTTCCACTTCGTTTGATTCAACTTATACATCCTATTGTTAGATATCTATTTGTTTATATTCATTTTTGCTGGTTGCATTGATTTTTTTTTATTGACATGGTAGGACTGATGGCATGGAGGATCGGTACAGTATTCTTATAAGATTTGACAGCCAGGATTCAACTGACAAATTTTACCTACATTTTAACGGCAGACAGTTTAATTCGTTGGAGGTTTGCACTTTACACTTACTTGATTTTTATTTCTTCAATTAATTGGAGTAAATTTTAGAACCTAAAGAAACAGGAGAGAGATGAAAACAAGTTGAAGTTTACATTTTAAAGTAGAGATTATGTTGGCTTACTTTTGTTCCTAATGCTATTTGATTTTTCCCCCTACGTAGGAAGAGGTTTGCCGTGTGCTTTTTACAGTTGATGTGCAGTTCACTGGTTATACTGGGACTCTTGAACACACTCAGTCTTCGTCGGCTACCCCAACTGAGCAACCTTCATGTCCAGTCTGTCTTGGTATGTTGAGTTGTTAATTAGTTTTTGAACTCACTCGAATTCCAAGCAGCATCTCTGCAACTATTTAATGAGAGTCAAGAAAGACCAAATGTGAACATAAGGGCGTTTAGCATTTTTAGGTGTTCCAAAAAAGAAGAAAGATTTAAAAGTAGCTCTTGCATATAATAGTACTATAATCTATATGAACTGTTGTTCGGGGATCAGTGGCAATTTAGTTCCACAAGGAGCAAATGGGATAGGTGTCTTGGTTTTTAGAGTAGTAGTACAGTTGTTTTGGAATATCTGATTTTGAGGTTGCTTTGTCTTGGGTCAACCTTACTCTCTCAGCCTTGCTTTCCAGAATATTACCCTATCTTTGGCACGTCCAAAAAAGAATTTAGAATTGTATATGGCTTCTGTGCTATGTCATAACCTTCCCATTTTGTTTCCATTTTTTTCCTTGTGTCTCATGCCTGCATTTCTTCTTTGTATGATGCGTTTAATTGACTTTCTTTTCTTCTATGTGGTGATGAAAAACTCCACACAACCATTGCAGTGGATATCCACTGTTCCTGTAAGATAGAGGTTCTGTGGTGCGTACACTGTAGCTGTTGTCAAAATGGTTGTTGACAGTGTTGACCTAGGTTTCATTTATCAAGTAGCTTACGTTTGTACCTACATAACATGACATTAATTTTATGCTTGTTTACATTGCAGAGAGATTAGATCAGGATATGGGAGGAATCCTTACAACTATCTGTAATCATTCTTTTCATTGCTCTTGCATTTCAAAATGGACTGATTCTTCTTGTCCAGTAAGTGATTCTAGTTGTTATCTGGCTTTCTTTTGTGGTCGCATGTAAACTTTAGGAAACTGATTTAAAATTCAATTATTAATTATCTGAAAAAAGCATTATTTCTAGTCATAAGATGAACTAACTTCATATGTTGCAGAGTTTTGGTGGCTTGTTTGGTATCATACTTTTTTGAGAAGATCAAAAGCCAGTAATTTCATTTTTCTCGTAATTTGCACTGGGTTAGTTGGTATCTAGAACCAATACAAATTGAACATAAATGAAAATGATACACAAAATTTACTTGAAACTTTTGCTTTTTTTATTTTTTTTCAGATTGTGTGAGAGGACTTTCAACTAGTTTTCTTAGAGTCTGCATGCAATCATAAATTTGATATGTAATGTTGGCAAATTTTAGAATTACTTATATTCTGTTTGAGGTTCACTTGGTCAAAGAAGTTCATGATTGATGGTCCAGAAGAACTTATATTTTGTATGATGAAAAAGTTAAGTCTTGGTGTCCAACTCTTGGACCATAATTGGATTTTTCGGATGCTTGAATTGCGGCTGACTAGTGACTATACATTTCAGGTCTGTCGTTATTGCCAACAGCAGCCTGAAAAGTCTATCTGTATTGTTTGCCAAACATCTGAGAATCTATGGATTTGTGTGATCTGTGGATTTGTTGGATGTGGGAGGTAATTTTCTCTTACCAACTTGAGTGCTTTCTTTTCTCATGCAGCCTACTTCTTTGTCTTTTCACTTTTCTTCTTTCTTTAGTATCTTCTCTGTATGCATCTTCTTACGTATAAAATGACAGTGCAGGTATAAAGGAGGGCATGCCATAAGACATTGGAAAGAAACACAGCATTGCTATTCTCTTGAACTGGAAACCCAACGTGTTTGGGATTATGCTGGAGATAATTATGTTCATAGATTGATTCAGTCAAAAACTGATGGGAAATTAATTGAGTTGAACACACATTGCCTGCAAGCTAAAGATGGTTGTGGGGGTTGTGGCTGTGTAGATTCTGGAATTAGTGAGGCTCTTATGAACAGCAAAGTTGAAGCAGTAATGTTTAATATATGTCATCATCCTGTAATTCTAATTGTTTTTCTTTCTACTGAAATTATCCCATCTACTTGATTTGCAGATTGTTAATGAATATAATGAACTCTTAGCCACCCAACTGGAGAACCAAAAACTGGTGAGCAGATTCTTCCACTTGCTACCTAAGGATTTTCTTTTGAACTTATAATGATGCTTTTGCCCTCATTTTCTGTTGATAATGTGGCATGAGTTCCTTTGCTAACTTTTGTTAGTTTGTGATAAATGATTAATAGATGACAGTTGTGCTGTTCACAATATAAGATTTTAGCGTTTATGGTGAATTGATGTGTTGTTTTTTTGATAGTACTTTGAGAGTTTATTACAAGAAGTCAAAGAGGAAATGGAAAGAGAAATTTCCGAAGGTGTTAAAAGGGCCATCTCCCAAAAATTGCAGAAGTCGCTGGCCAAGCTGGAAAGATGTATCAAAGAGAAAAAATTTCTTGATGATGTAAGTCTTTTTTCTATTTTTTTGTTAAAATGCCAATGACGATGCTGGATATCTTGTATTCATATAGACTCCCAATAATCAGGGTGTTATTCATGGTGATAAGAGATGTCTTCATGTGTGTCGCAGATTTTTCCTTTTGTGGTAATTGATTCATTCATTATGGCTTGGTAATAATGTTGTTTAAGTTTTTGTTTTAAATGACTAGTTAAATAACTGTTAATTCTCATTTTTTTGTTTCTACATGTAGCTCAATGAGAATCTCTTGAAGAATCAGGAGATATGGAAAGCAAAGATGCTAGAGATTGAAGAGAGGTATGTCCACATATAACAGAAATCTTCCCTCTTTGTATGTCAGCTCAAAGTTGTTTATTTCTTTCTACATTAATGTTAAAAGATTTTCTAGGTAGTTTATGAGCAAGTTTTGGAAAGTTTATCTTCATATTCCAATGGTTGCATTTCCCATATGTACCAAAGTGGCCCAGTTCAGAAATGGGAATGCAACATTGAGAGTGGAAATGGATATGGAACTTGGTTATGTGGCAATATTTGGTGGGTGCTTGTGAGGGGTATTTAATTTATTGTGAAGCAAACTTGCATCTAAATTATAGAGTAGCATTTCTATTTGTAGGCATGTCCTGAAGGACCTTAAGTGGATATTGTGTAGAGAAAGTTTCGTCATACTATGTTGCAAGTTTCTTATTGACTGAACTGTCAAAAACAAAAGTGTTTCTTATTGACTGGGATGAGCAGTTATCTACTTATCTTAGTGGCTTTAGGGTTATTGATTTGGGGTCAATAGTAACATGGCTTGTGACTACTTTTCTAAGTTGTACTTTGCTTGTTGGCCATCATCTTAAAACTTTAATGTTCTTTTCAGGGAGAGAGAAGTTATGAAAGTAAAGGATGATAAAATTCGGGACCTTGAGGAAAAGGTAGGATCAGTTTTTACCTGTTGAAGGGTCCTATGTTATTGTAATATCAGTATCTACATCTATGATTCATGGATTCATCTACAGCTGGTTCATATTTTTGCAGATTAGAGGTCTGATGGTGTACCTGGAAGCCGGGAAAACAGTTGAGCAAGACGAAATCAAGGATGCCACCATCTTGCCAGTACCAGGGGAGTCAGCGTCGGAGACCAAATTGAAAGGGAGCAAAAAGAGTAATGGTGGAAGGAAAGGCTCAACATCCTCGTCAAAATGAGGACCGTTGTATGAATTGGGATTTTCTTTAGGAGGCAAGGCCCTGTTGCATACCTTGTACGTTGTAGCTTCTTCTACCAGATACTGATTTGAAATTTGTTGGTGTACAAAAATTTGATACTTGAGGAAGCATAATCCTTGTGTATACATAATATTTTATTATAATATAATAATAATAATTTTTATTATTTTTTATATGAATTGACAATGAGAGACCTGTCATCTAATCAGTTTTTGTATTCATATACCCCCTTGTTACCAGTGAATAAAATACGTGTGATAGGAAAATAGTAAAATAAAGTTCTAATTATTGTAAAACTCTCCTTCTCCCACCTTTACCCTAAAACATTAATATTCAACTTGTATTATCCATGTAAGAGATGAGGAAGAAGTATAGATATTATTATACATATAGATATATACCAGAACATAAATCTAACTACAAGTTAAATGAAAGCGATAAGAATGTTTTTCAAAATTGCAGTAAAAAGAAATGTCCTCACTAGAAATTAAATTTATCAAAATTAATTTTATCTTAGCAGGTTTTAACCAAGCAAATACAAAAACAATTCATATTATCAATGACCATAGTATTCATCAATATTCAATAGTTAATACATTTTTTATAAAAATTATAAAAAATGTGTCGAATATTTAGTTAAATTGTAAATTGTAATTTTTTAATTATAATTATTGTATTTTTATTTTTGATATTTATATCATATTAATATATATTTTTAATTTTTTTTATTAAATTAAAAAAATTAACAACGTAGAAGGAAGGTTAGCTTGATTCCTTCTACGTTGTAGCTTGTTTTAGAAAAGGCTTGTATCACCAAGAAACTTCTTGAACTTTTTACTTATTTTATTAATTTATTTTACTATTTCAAAAAGGATATTAAGTATTTATTTATTTTCTATAATAATAATAATAATATTCGTAAAAGAACATAAGAGTTGGGCGAAGTATCTCCTTGGGATATTTTTCAAAAAGGAACCGTACGTCGAGAGATGGATCAGACATACTGGTAGACGGATCACGCAGAGACCTCTTAGATTCAAAATCCATAGTTACCATCTTCATCGGGTTTTGTTTATTGATGTCCATTTCTGGTGAAATTTCGCTTTCTGTAGTGGCCATACTATATCTTATTGATTCTTCTGTTTTTTGGTCTAATTTTTTATGCGTTTGGTTTTTCTTTTCATTTTCTCTCATCTGGGCTGTGTTCTTTTGTATCTGTGATGGACTTTGACGTGGTTATTTATCTCTTTCAGCATAGAAATGAGTAAATTCTATGGTTTGGGTTGATTAAATTATTGTATATGACCGTTTTATTTCAATTTGTGAAGTGAAACTTCAAGATGTAAACTTTACAAGATTCAAAACTATAAAAGGTTTTCCCTTTCTATTTATTGACTCATCTTCTTGTTCTTTCCCATTTTCTTGTTCGTTCTCTGGAAATTGCGATTGCCGTGTTCAATTATTTTTATTTGAATCAGGGATGTGGGGGAAAGGATATACGGATAAGGACTTTGTGTTTATTGGATACTTTGTTTGGCATTTGGTTTTCAAATGATTTTTTTTCTTATTAAATGTTCCTTTTCCAGGAAAAAATGAAAGTTGCTTTCAATGGATGATTTGCCGGAGCATTTGGTTTGGGAGATTTTGTGCAGGGTCAATAAGACCGTTGATAGAAACTCTGTTTCATTGGCATGTAAGCGCCTCTTCAATCTGGACAGTGAACAGAGACAATGTCTACGAGTTGGTTGTGGATTAGATCCTGCAAATCGTGCTCTGACTTCCCTCTGCAACAGATTTCCCAACTTGGTTAAAGTGGAGATAACGTATGCTGGATGGATGTCCAAGCTGGGAAAACAGTTAGATGACCAGGGACTTGCTATTCTGGCTGACAGTTGCCCTTATCTGACTGATCTCACGTTAAGCTATTGCACTTTCATTACAGATGTTGGCCTTCGCCAATTATCTTCTTGTTTGAAGCTTTCTGCCCTGAAGTTGAATTTTGCTCCTAGAATTACTGGTTGTGGCATATTGTCTCTTGTTGTGGGCTGCAGAAGTCTCACCGTTCTTCACCTTATTCGATGTCTTAATGTTACGAGTGTTGAATGGCTTGAATATCTTGGGAAGCTCCAATCACTTGAGGATCTTTTGGTCAAAAATTGTAGAGCCATTGGGGAAGGAGATTTGATTAAGCTAGGATTTGGCTGGAGAAAATTAAAAAGATTGCAATTTGAGGTAGATCCTAATTACAGATATATGAAGGTGTATGATCGGCTAGCTGTTGATCGATGGCAGAAGCAATGGGTCCCATGTGAATCCATGCTGGAGTTGAGCCTGATGAATTGCATCATAAGCCCAGGGAGAGGTCTAGCATGCATTCTGGGGAAATGCAAGAACTTGGAGAAGATTCATTTGGATATGTGTGTTGGTGTGAGGGACTGTGATATAATATGTTTAGCTCAAAATGCAAGCAATCTTCGGTCAATTGCCCTTCGAGTTCCTTCTGATTTCTCCTTGCCTCTTTTGATGAACAATCCATTGAGATTAACCGATGAGAGTCTTCGAGCAATTGCTCATAACTGTTCAATGCTTGAATCTGTCAGCCTATCATTTTCTGATGGGGAGTTTCCTTCTTTTTCGTCATTTACACTAAATGGAATTCTTACCTTGATTAAGGTGTGTCCGATTCGGCAGCTTGCACTTGACCATGTGTATTCCTTCAACGACATTGGGATGGAAGCACTTTGTTCTGCCCAGCATCTTGAAAGCTTGGAGCTTGTCAAATGTCAAGAGATCAGTGATGAAGGGCTGCAGCTTGTAAGCCACTATCCTCACTTGTGCTCATTACGCTTAAGAAAGTGTTTGGGTATAACAGATGATGGATTGAAGCCTCTTGTTGGGTCATGCAAATTGGAATTCCTATCCGTGGAAGACTGCCCTCAAGTTTCTGAAAGAGGTGTTATTGGGGCTGCAAAATCTGTCTCATTCCGGCAAGACTTGTCCTGGATGTACTAAAGTACTGAGATGCATATGCATTTGGGCAATTCCTTGATGCATTGCTGAAATTGATCCCTATTTACTTCTTCTACATATTACATAATTAGATTAAGATTCGTTTTCAATATAAAGTTCATGCTGCTGTATTTAGCCCATCAAATAAATTGTACGGATTTCTTCGTCTTTGTTTGATGACATTCATGAACGTGCTTTGCTGGTTCAACTACGAAAATTTCTTTTCCTCTGAGTTTCATGGAATTTAAACCATTGGCCTCATGCTTTAAATGGTATCTAATTCTTTTTGGTAGATTAGCATATCTAATATACCTCATTAAGAAGAGGGGAAAAAAAAAAAAAAACAAGGAAACGACAAAGTCACGAGTTGTCTCTGAAAAAGATTTGTTTGCATTCTGTCCGGGACCAGTTCTTCGTCCTGTTTAGATTTCCTTGTTATGAAGGCTAATCAGCGGTACTTATAAATCACAGGAATTTTGACAAAAGAGGATTTTGGAAAGCAGCCAAATATGTTACATTCTTTGACCTTTGTGAAACACTCCCTCTCCTCTCCACTCCCTTGAAGTACATCCGAGTCATTTCCACTCAAGAATCGATTCATTGCTAAATAAGTGCACGCAAATCACAAATTAGAGATCGACCCAGGTGCTAAATTCGCCTATTTGAGCTGCACAAGCCCCATTTACTCACTAACCACTTTTTGAGCGAGTTTTGTTTCAGTCCCAATGGGCTGCCTCCAGCTGTTCCTCAACCGTCCGATACTGTTCTCTCCAGCGGTAGACGTCCGGTGTTCGTTTTATGCGCGCGCCCGTCTTAGCGTTGACGACCAGCCTAAAGACTCCGTGAAGGTGAGTTTCAAGAGTAAAGAGGTTATGGAGACTGAGGGTAAGGTTATGGTGGGGACGTATGCACGGACTCCTTTTGGTACTCTCTAGTGGCAAAGGCTGCAAACTGTACGATCCTGAGGGGAGAGAGTATTTGGACTGCGCGTCTGGAATCGCCGTCAATTCGCTCGGGCATGGTGATCCCGATTGGGTGCGGGCGGTCACAGAGCAAGCTCAGTTACTCACTCATATTGGCAATGTCTACTATTCAATCCCTCAGGTATGTGCTTTTGGTCTGATTAGTTCGTTTTTCAAGCCAAAATTTTTCTTTTTGTTTGGTTTTCAATTGATGTTATAAAGGTTGTTCTTTGATTTAAAGTTTACTCCTTTTCCTCGTTAAAGTTCTTGAGTTGATACCTTGGTTTTAAGGTTGGGTACTGCTAATTACAAAGAAAAAAAAAGGGTGGTTTTACTCATTAGTGGGTAGGAGTTGATTTATTGTGTTTGTGTTAAGTCTTAATTACTCATTGCAATTGTGATTTTGATTTCATCATCTGAGTTTGGATAAAATGAATGAAGGAAAATGAGTGTAATGTTGGTTGATATACTGATATAGGTAGAGCTGGCAAAACGGCTTGTCGATTCTTCTTTTGCAGATCGTGTCTTTTTCTCAAACTCTGGAACTGAAGCTAATGAAGCTGCTATAAAATTTGCACGGAAATTTCAAAAGGTTTCCCATTCTAATGAAAACAACCATTCATCAGATTTCATTTCATTCAGTAATGGCTTCCACGGAAGGACCATGGGAGCCCTTCCTTTGACAAGCAAAGAGAATTACCGCTTGGCGTTCGAGCCTGTCATGCCTGGGTTACTTTCCTGGAATATGGCAGTATTGAACAGGCAAGGGAACTGATATTGAAGGGTAATATTGCTGCGGTATTTGTAGAACCTATTCAAGGTGAAGGTGGTATTTACAGTGCAACAATGGAATTTTTGCAGTCACTGAGGAAAGCTTGTGATGAAGCTGGCGCTCTCTTGGTGTTTGATGAGGTTAGGAACTTTCACTTTTTTAATTATGATGAAACGAACTCTTCAACGAACATTTGAGACCACTTTTGCAAACATGTGACAGGAGAACAAGGGAATTAAGAATTTTGTTTCTGACAAAGTGAAATATAGAGAACAAAGTTTAACTTGCTTTTATTGGTTTTTATCTACTAAATTTGCTCTATAATAAGTTATTTAAGTTCTGATATTTTCTATATATGTTGGGCAACTAGTTGGATGAATGAGCGCAATTTTGGCCAGAGAAACAATAATACGGTTTATGTTTAGAATTGAACTTGATGATATTTGAAGATCTGGAGTAGGAAAGAATTAGCCTTGCTATGCTTTATATATGGCGTTGTGAGAACTTTTCCAGTATAAAGTTTTTGAATTCACATGGTTATAGTTAGGAATAGGAAGATTTTGCCCATTGGAAGAGGAACTTGGTTTGAACGTGTTCTTTGTAGTGAAAGGACTTGACAACATCTATCACTGTATGATTTGGTTGAGCGTAGTAGTTGCTCTCTGATTTGACTATAGAATTTGTGTTATAGCGATGTTAAAGAGATGTTTAGTTAGGTTGTGAGTTGTGATTTTTTGTTGTGATTGCTGTGTTTTTTTTTCCGATTTTTATACTGTATTAATATATTTTTTTAATCGAATTTTGTGTTTTAAAATATAAGAAATTAAAACAAAAAACTGAAGCCCAATTAAATATGGTCTAAAAGTTGCTTGGCATAGTCCTTTTTTTTTTTTTTGGTTATGGAATTCATCCTGTTCAGTTCAGTTTCTCTTTTGTACATTACTTTCCCATCTTAAGCTTAGCAGACAGAATATACTCACCAAGCATCTTACTTTCAGGTTGAATGTGGCTTGGGTCGAACTGGGTATCTTTGGGCACATGAAGCATATGGAGTGTTACCGGCATTATGACACTGGCTAAGCCTCTTGCAGGAGGCCTTCCCATAGGAGCTGTATTAGTTAGCGAAAGAGTTGCTGCTGCTGTAAAGCATGGAGATCGTGGAAGTACCTTCGCTGGTGGCCCTCTTGATTGTAATACCGCTACTGTTGTTTTAGATAAAATTTCGAAACCCAGTTTCTTGGAGAGTCTCTAAGAAAGGCCAGTACTTTAAGGAACAGTTGATGCAAAAGCTCGGAGGAAATTCACGTCAAGGAAGTGAGGGGTTTGGGGCCATAATTGGGATTGAATTGGATGTGTCTGCTTCACCTCTAGTGGACGCCTATCGAAATTCTGGTCTCTTAATCTTAACTGCAGGAAAGGGAAATGTGGTTAGGCTGTTGCCACCATTAATCATCTCAGAAGAGGAATTGAAGATAGCAACTGACATTCTGCTTAAATGTTTACCGGTACTTGATGACAGCAATTGATTATCATTAAGAACTCTGCTGCAGTCATCATCCCTGTCATCACAGGCCAAGTGTAATTTGGATTTTTCTTGCAAGTCCAGTCAAATCCCAGCATCAGAAATTTATAGCCTATGGTTTACCTCTTGATTGCTAAACTTCCATAGCTTGGATAAATTGAGAACCTTCATGACTTTAACATAAGGGAATCAAATAGCTTTAGACAAGCTCAGTCCTAAGATTCGAAGGAAAAAGAGTAGGGAGTTCATTCTGTTCTGAAACCTTTTTTCTGCCAACCTTAAACCATGCCTACCATTTTTATTTAGTCGGCAGGATTTTCATCAAATGGACGTTGTCACGAATCTAACTAATTTTTGTTTTTGTTTTTTAAATCCTTTCTTTATATAAGTTAGGACTTGGTAACTAGATTCATTTTTGGCAGATGGTCAGATGAAAGAGATTTATAGGTTTCCAAAGTTTTGACTTTATTCTGCTTAATGTCTCAACACTTTGTATGTTTCTCAAAAGGAATAATCGTATTTATAGTTTTAAACCTTTCATTATATATTTTACAATTTTTTCAACTAAATCTTAAATCTTTCACAATTTTTTTAATTAAATTCTATAAGGACTGACTTTGATTAATTCATATAGGTATAGGATTTCAATAGAAAGCTTCAAAGATATAAGATTCAATTGAGAAAATGATAAAAAATTTAGAACTACAAATATGATTAATTCTTAAAAAAAAAACTTAGTTGAAATATCAATCTCTATTAAGTTAGCTTTGAACTTTTTTTTTTTTGTTTCTCCTCTTATTCTAAAAAATGTTTTAGACGTGGAAAATATCCTATCAATCCTTGGAAACAAAGCTCATTTATTGAGTATGCAATGTTTGTTTCAGCTACGTAGTGTTAACACATAAAGAGATCATAATCCTTATAATTATAGTTTTTAATTCTTATAATTATGTCTTAAATTATTATAATTATATTGTAATATCTTTATAATTATATTATAATAGTATCTTTTCTTATATGTCATAAAAAAAATAAAATACAATATAATTCTTTTTATTACTTTCTCTATTTTATCTTTGTCAACATAGTATAAGAGCTTTACAAAATTTTCTTTTATTCAATTTTTGTTTTGCAATTGTTTTGCTTTTGGCTAATCTATTCTATTCTCATCTCTTTTTCACTGTCTGAGCTTTTCAATCCCCTTCCAAACCATCAAATACCAATCTAAGACTACCATTACCTTCTTCATCTTTAAGCAATTCAAAAACCACCTGTCAAACCTTCATTGGCTTTTGAATGTGCCCTTATGTGCCAATCAACTCTGCTATTCTGCCTAGTCAGCCTTTAAGGTTAAACCAATTCAATTTTTTTGACTAGCCTTGTTTAGTGTTATTCAAATAGATTTTTTAGATTTTTAAGCTAGTTCTTTAGGTTTTTTTGGCCTCTAGAATTCATTTTTGTAGTTAGTTTTTTTTTTTTCTAGAAGTTGCCTCTAACCTTAAGTTCCATGTTCGATTTAACCAACGTGTTTTACATCTTCTAATGACTCATATTTGAGTATTAATCTATCAGTGCATCTTTACTCCATCGTAGTCAACTTCCTAAACTAAATATTATGATTCGATAATTATTATATAAAAAAATTCGTCCCAATAATTTAAAAGTTAAGCATTCATTGCCACTAACAAATTCTATATTGGCCACTCCTTAAAGTATTCCTTCTCCTTAATCTACTTCTGACTTATGAGTCAGTTGTTAATTATCAAATAATAAACCTAACTATATAGTTAGGGTGAGCTAAGGTCGAATCTATAGGGAGTTAAGGGCTACTGCTATTTCTAATGTTATAAAAAAAGCAAAAACAAAAACCCCTGAACATAAAGAAAATAAGATGCAATAAAAATAACGGAAAGGAAAAACAAAAACCAAAAGACAATAAACTAACACAATAACCAAGAAATGGACTAAAAGTATTATTGAAATTTTAGGATAACTATTGATCCTCGAATTTATATAAGAGGTGTTTTAGTTAAGGTGTTAGCTTATACGTTCGAACAAGCTCGCAAACCCTCAATTCCTTTAACTTAGGTAAATCTAACAAGTTCTAGCGACGCCCATATCTTCACTATAACCTAGAATAAGCTTTCTAGATTTAATAGTAAAGATACATTAAATGCT
>JAOXYD010000001.1:9615243-9632560 GCA_028565735.1 Pinacopodium congolense | reverse complement strand
ACTAATCTTAAATGGAATTTAGAATTAGAACTTCTTGAACTTTAAGCCTAATGCCTATTAATTGATGAAATAACCAAATATCGATTTAAAATGGTTAGAGAAAAGGTATAGACTTAACCATAGCCATTTTTTGAGTTACTAAAGTTAGTGATTCCAGTTCATTTCATAAGTCACTTGAGTCATTTAAGCCTACTCCTTAGCCATTTAATCAATTGGTAATCCTAAGATAATTTGGAGTTTAATTGCAAAATTGGAAGTTTTTAGGTTTGTTTTTAGTGTCTTGAGCCAATTTAACCCCTTAGGCCATGTTTAGTTTCACTTTGGTTTTTAGTTTTTGTTTCCTATTTTTCTAAACACAAAAATCGATAAAAAAAACACAATATCCAATAAAAAATACAACAACCATAACAAAAAACTAAAACTTACAACCCAAATAAATATGCCCTTAGTTTTAAGCCTTGGTTTCCTTAAATAATTGTAATCCAATTGCCTTAGTAGTCATACAATCAATTCTCTATGGGTTTGACATTCCAGAGTCATAAATGTACTCCATTTTATTACCTGCAATCGATATGCTGCCGTTATGTTAATTTGTATTTGAATTGAAATTTCATGTGAATTTATTGATTAATTTGAGTTAGTGATACCAATTCAACTCAGGAGAATGGTAAAGGAGAGGAAATGAAGGTTACTTGATGAGCTATTTTTACAAGGAGGGAATTAGAGAAGATGAGATAGAAATTAAGAAAGGAGAGCACATAATTGAAGCTCCCAAAAAGAAATAACATTTGGTTGCTTTAGAGGATTTTGGAACATCTTATAAATTATTTTTTTGCGATGTTTTCATTTTTAATCTAATCATTTGGGTTGGGCTAAAGCCCAAAATCAATGAGTGGACATTTAAAAAATAATGGAAAGAGGTAGGGTTGAGTTAAAGAGGATTGAGAACAAGATTAATAGGCAAGTAACCTTTGCAAAGAGAAAATTTTGTCTATTATTATTTTTTCATCAATGATATGGAAGTGCAACTTATGAAAGTGAATGCTTATGACATTGATCTTTTATCTTTAAATGATGGTGCTCCTAAAGGTATAGGAGATTTGAAGAAAAGAGGAGGATTTACATATCAAGATACTTATACGGTTATGTCCCAGAAGTCAAACAATTGGTTAGGCCCTCGTGTACAAAAGCCGAATGATCATTATAGATAGGAGAAGGAAGTTCTTAGAAAAAAGGTGAAGTACATCAGGGTGAGTCGAAGAATGTAGTTAAAGAGGTGTAAGGGAGCACGATGCCTGAAAGAGCTTTGGAATCTCAACTTGCCTCTAAGACAAAACTCAAAAGCAAGAAAAAGAGGAAAGAAATATTATAAATGATCTTACTGTGGAAGAAAATGATACTTCAATGAATGATATATTGACTATTCCAATATCCACAATTGCCTTTGACTCTGTGTTTGATGCATTGGCCAACGAGTTAGATGATTGCCTCAGTTTCTTACGACGGGGGACACTAGAGGCCCTCATTTTTACCAAAGATTAGCTTCAATATGGATGTACATAAATTATCAAATGCTCTTTTCGCAATGGAGTTTTAGACTTTAAGTGCATTGTGAACTTGCATATTATTATTTTTCCATATTTTATAGATTTGTCTATCTAGTATTTTAGTTATTTAACTATGTATTAGGAAATACTTTTACCATTGGAGAATTGTTTAGGAACTTGAGCATCAGAATCTATGATATGCAAAGTAGCTTATCATATGAAAGTTTCCTAAATTGGATTAAGCTATAAGTTTATGAAATTGAAAATTGTTTTATTAGTTATAATTTAATATCAAAATATAGAGGAATAAATACCTAATGTTTCACTTCTAAACATTTAAGGCACATAAATGAAAGGCAAAAAGTATCATTTGAACCCCAAGATTTTTGTCAATATTTAGGTCAGACCCTAACATTTCACAACATTCAAATTAGATTCTAACATTTAAAAAATGTTTAAAAAGAATCTTGACTTTTTAAAAATGTTTAAAATAATTTTGATCAAAATAGTTTTATGTTAAATATATAGTTAATTATAACATGTGTCACAATATTATTGGTTAAAAAATTATAAGTCCTATAACGTTAATTTGTCTCTCTCTCTCTCTCTCTCTCTTTATTTAGGTTCTGTGTCTGTGTGTGTATGAGGTTCTGTGTGTGTGTGTGTGTGTGCACGCGTAACTGAAAACTCTCTTTGTGTCTGTCTCTGCAACTAGACATCCATACCCGTTGTATCTTTTATTCACCTATCCTTTAATTTCCTTCTTTAGTTTGTTCTCAATTATCCTTTGCTACACTTCCTTAATGAAATTTCTTATTTTTTAAGCTTTATTTTTATTTGACATGTAAATGTAATTACATTAACTTGAAATGGATGAATTAGGTATCAAGCATGGAGAAAAGTAATATATAAATGGGAAAGGGATACAATCTTTGTTGGACTATGCTGTCATTACCGATATAACTACACGATCTGGTGCATGAAAAGATATGTGCAGATTAGTCTAGGAATGGTGATTACCATCCAATGTTCTTTATATATTAGACTATAAGTAGATTACAAGACTTATATCTACTCTTGGAGAGGTCGTGTCACCTTATGTACTTTTGTTTGCTAATAAGAATATGCATTCACAGTAACACAATGAAGCGAAAAAAAAAATGCTAGGTTACTTCTTTTTGGATGACGAATTTATTCACTTTTTCTGTAACAACTTTAACCCATCTTGATTGATTGTGGATTGCAAGTTATAAAAGCAAGGGAGGTTGATTATATTGTGGAATGGACTCCTAAACACCAACAAAAATTGAAAATAAAAAGGCATATATTATATATATTTTTATGAGCACTAAATTAACTTGTATAGAAATGATTGTTTTTATAGTTTCACATGATCATGATTCTTTATTACTCTTCTAATGATAAATGGATTGTTAAAAAATGTAGTTTAATTAATCAAAAATTTCAAACTTTTAGGTTAAGTTGAAAGAGGAGAAAAAAGAATGTACTCTTGTTTGCATGTCCTCTATCTTGTGTTCTTGTCCATGTCCCTTATGTTTGATTAAAAAATTATGTTGTTGCAGAAAGATTTAGAATTATCAATTTGGTATATGCACTAACTTAATATTTAAGGGGTTGTTTGTTACTGTTTATATTAATTTTTTGTGTTTTTATTTATGTTATCACTGAAACTTATGTAAATAAATGTGTTTGGTTTAGCTTTATTTCAATTTTGTGTTTATGAAATTAAATAAATAAAAACAAAAATGAAAAACAGAAATTTTTTGTTTCTCTATGTTTTTAAAGCATATTTCTAAAATAAGGAAAGAATTTCTCTACAGTAGAACAACACATTTGCATCGTCGTTTGCCTCCTTCGTCTGTACTTCTTGCTCCTTCCTCCTTTCTATTTTCTCCAGTGGTCGATGAAGGTATGGGTCTTGACAAATTTCATCTTTTTTTCTCCTTAATCTCTTCTTTATTGCTAGATATCAACAGATCTCCTAACTTATAAGCATTTCTCGGTAGATTTGGTAGCAAGTTTTGGGCAAATCTTTCTACTCAGCCATTGATGTTCACGCTGCTTTCTTGTCTTTTCGGTGTTTTGCATCAACAATCATTGGTTTTTCTTGTTTCTCTAAGGTGCAATTAGGTCTTTTCTCTGGCTATTTCATACCTTCTTTTTATTTTGTTTTATTCCTAATTTAAGTCACAGATCCCAATATTTTGGGTTTGTGAAACGAATTCGGATGTGTATGGTTCTTTGATGCTACTGCTTGACTTATTTATTCTATTTTTGGTTCTTGATTTCAGCCATAGATCCCGAATTTTTAGGTTTGTGAAACAGATTCGAATGCGTATGATTCTTTGATGATATTGCTTGACTTGTTTATTTTGTTTTTTGTTCCTGATTTAAGCCACAGTCGTCTGATTTTTTGGGTTTATGATAAGGATTTGGATGTGTATGTGTTGATGTTGGCAACCTGTGTTGATAAATGATTTTCAAGTTCCAAAATCAAATTCAGTCTTGGGCTTATAGTGCTAATCTTTTGTTTTCATCAACATTGTCTATTAGTATTTTCATTCAGGTCAAATTTAAATTGTCTGTTAGTGTTTTCATCCATATTTTCGAAAAATTTTGCCCATCATTCAATTGCTTTATAGTTTGGTTGGTCCATATCCATAATATACTGAGATATTTGTCCCTTTTATCTTCTATTTTCATATCTTGGATCAATTAGTAACAAGACATTTTTTTCCATCATCTTGGACTGTTGTTGATAAATTGAGATAATTAACATGTATACGTGATATCTAGATTTTCCTTGCATGATTTTCAAGTTGATTGTCGGATCTATTTTATTGTTTGTATTGCTTTGATTTAACAAAATGTGATGTTGATTGTCCACTTGTTTTTTCATTCACTTGTAATTACTTTTTAGTGATGGAAGCTTTGAATAATATGAATGCTTCTAATGATTTTATGGAGATAAGTGAAAAGGATGGGAAGTGGAATGAAGCAATCGAAATCCATTTAATCTCATTAATGGTTGAAGAAGTGAAAAAAGGAAATCAAACGACTACTACTTTTCTAAATATGGTTGGAAGAATATTAAAGCAGGTATGGAAGCAACATTTAATAAGGCCTTTATTAATGTCCAATTGAGGAAAACATATAATGCATTAAGGGTTAGATACAAGAATTTTAAGAATTTACTCAAGGAAATATGAATTGTTTACAACTCTATCACCAGTGAAGTTAATGCAACAGATGAATGCTGGGAAAATATATTTAAGGTAATTTGTTCTTTTTATTAATATCAATTATGAATTTTTTCTCATATATATTTTTCATAATTATAAGTACTTAAAATGGCTCATAGATTTAAGAAACGAAGATGCAAGGAGTTTTCAGACTTGTGTTTTATTTTTAGAGATACTATTGTAACGGGCTTATATGCACATCCATTGACTAAATCTCCATCAAAGAGTGATGAGGGAGAGCATGAAATCAATGAACAAACCAATTTGCTTGATGATGATGATGATGATGATGATGATGATGATGATGATGATGAAGAAGAAGAAGAAGAAGAAGTTACAGGTCCTGCTTCAAAGAAACGGAAATCTCTAAATAAGAAGAAGGCAAAGAAGCCAAACACAACCGCTCTAGAAAATGTGTTGCTTGCAATCACTAAAAATTCAAAGAAGAAGTTAGAATTACTTGAGAAAAAATTTGCATCTTCAGCTAATGTAGATAATAGAGCTTCATCAGTCAATGACATGAATGAAATAATGGAATGTATGGATGTCTTGCATGATTTGGGTGTTCAAGGTGCGTAATATGGAAAAGAAATAAAGATTTTTCATAATTTTTCGACTTCTAAGTAGATTTTTATGAGGATTACAGATGCAAGAAAGTTGAATTGGGTTATGTATCTGTAGATTTATTTCATATTGTTGCGAATTGAACTCATTTAGAAACTTTTATGTTATGGACTATTTCATGATTTGAACATTTTATGATGTTTTGTATGGATATTTTCTATGAATATGTGATATGAATCCTTTATTAATCAATGAATGTTTTGGCATTGTAAATACATAGATTCCTTATCAAATTTCGATACAGATTCAGAAGAGGATTTGATTAAAGCCTCCATTACTTTGCATATTGAGGAATAGAATGAATATTTTCATTTATACAAGCAACTATGCAGAACTTCTTCATTATCAGGTCATGATTGGGTACTAGAACTTTTGAATGGAAATTTTACAAGGATTTATAAGAATTTAAGAATTTCCAAAACAATTTTCTTGAATTTATGTGATGAGCTGAAAAGTGTTGGAGGGCTAAAACCAACTAAAAATATGATCATGGAGGAACAAGTTGCAATTTTCTTGATGACAATCGGGCATAGTAAAACAATTAGAGTTAATGTATAGCAGTTTCAACATTAAACCTAGACAATTTCAAAGTATTTTTGTAAAGTCTTATATGCAGTTGTTTGTCTTGTAAAACAACTTATCATTCCATCATCCTTTACTAGTACACCACTAGAGATTCAACATAATTCAAAATTCTTTCCACATTTTTAGGTACTACTTTTATATATTTTGTTACTGGTTTCATTATGTCCATTTGACCAATGTCATTTTATTTTTCAGGATTGTGTCGAAGTAATAGATGGTACACATATCGATGCATCTATCCCAACAAATGAACAAATACCATATAGGAATAAAAGAATTGATCCAATACAAAATATTTTATGTTGTTACTCATTTGATATGCGTTTTACATATATAATGGTTGGATGGAAAGGTACTGCAAACGATTTTATAATTATTTCAGAAACAATCACAAATGCAGTGAACCAATTTCCAATGTCTCCCCAAGGTATTATATTATTTTCAATTACGATAGTAATTACAATTAATTTATATATTTTTTGTTAATATTATATTTTGTACATGTTAAGGTACGTTCTATTTGGAGGACTCTGGCGACACTAAGATGCCTGGATTCTCTCACTATATCGGGGTGAAAGATATTATTTGCGAAATTATAAAGGTAGAAGAAGACCATGAGGTCCATAGGAATTATTTAACTACATGCATTCTTCATTGAAAAATGTTATTGAACGGTGTTTTGGCGTCTTGAAAGCAAGATTTCCCATACTCTCAAACATGCCTAGTTATCATATGAAGAAGTAAAGATATATCGTTATTATTTGTTGTGCAATACATAATTTTATCAGGATGTTGGGGAAGGTTGATGAATTATTTGATAGATGTACAGAAATTGAAGATCATATTGTTGAATGTGTAAATGAATATTCAAACTCTCAAGTATTGTTTAATATGATACTAGCACAACTTCAGAGTATGTCTCGAGTATAAGATGAAATTGCTACAGAACGTCAAATGATTGTATTAATAGTAATTGTAATTGATGTAATTTTATTTTTCTAAGTGATATTACTATTAAGGACTAAAGCATTATCACTTGATGAGTATCTTTTATTATTTTTATTTTGGATTCATCTTATATAAGGTTAATTTATAATTAAATTTCTTTAATTATATTAAATATTTAAACCTTTTATTCTAATGAAAATAAGAATTTATTAACTAATACAATATGATCCAATAAGAAATATAATAAATTTAAATTTAATATTCACGTATAATAATGTAATAAAAATCAAGATAATACAACTAAACAGATTTTTGTTTCTTGTTTTTTTGTTACAGATTTCTACCAAACATGTTTTTGTTTTCTATTTTTCTTACTACAATCTCAACCAAACATGTTTTTATTATTTCCAACAAAACAAAAATAGAAACACAAAAATAAAAAACAAAAACAAAAAATAATATAAAAAAAACAGAAGTGAAACCAGACGACCGATAAGCTTTTTACTATCACTTGAAAAGAATATGGGTCTAGAGTCCATGTTCCTAATACTAATCCTCTTTTATTTTCATTTTTATTTTCCAACGCACTTTAAAACATATTCACATATACAAAACGCACGTACGTACAAGTTTCATTTATGTTCATCTTTACCTTTCCAAGGGCACAGTAATTTAGGAAGAGAAAAGGATGATAAGTTATAACGATAAGAGGAACCTTCTCTTTATTGTCAATACTCCTGAGGAAGAGGATAAAAGCATTAAGCAATGAGCGTCGATATAACGTCTAACACTGATAAGTGAAGCTGTAATCAAGGAAGCACAACAGAGAATACTTTTGAACAAAATAAAAGAGGGAAATGAGAGGAGATGTGACTAAAGATAGTTACACCAATAAAGATACAGTGGGTATGGATTCAGTTATGTAGAGAGAGAGAGAGAGAGAGAGATTAATGTTGTAGGATCCATAATTTTTCAATTAATAATATCATAACACGTGCTGCATTTAACATTATATTTAATGGTAACGACATTTAAGGTTATTTTTAAACGTTTAAAAAATGTTATGATTCTTTTTGAACGTTTCTAAAACGTTATGGTCTAATTTAAACATTGTAAAATATTAAGGTCTAATTTGAATATTAATAAAAACCTTAAAGTTCAAATGATACTTGCTGCCTAACTGAAATGCTTTCTCTTATGTGTCTATTCTTTGACTTATAAAATTATTTTAAATTAATTTTTAACATAAACAAGCATCAGGCAAAACTCTTATATTTTGTTATTATTATCGAAAAACTACACAAACCCCCTCAATTAGCCCCCTTATGGTTTCATACAACCTATTTATACAATTTGTACAACCTCTAAACATAATTCATACAACATTATAATACAGTTCATACAACAACGTAAATAAACTTTAAATTACATACAATCTGTAATTTTTAAATATATCGTTATATGAACTATATTACAGTATTGTATGGACATTATCTATAAAAGTTATATGAATTATATAGGACCATGAGAAAGAGCTAATTAAGAGGAATGTGTAATTAGACCTATTTATTATTTAGTGAGATACTTGTTTATATTATGCTTTTACATTCAATTGTTAAACAAATCATGTACCTTAGATTTGATGTTCAACAGGTCTCATTGAATAGCATTTTTTATTTTCATATTTTTTAATTGGAAAACTCCGAATTTAGTTTATGCTAATGTTATTGTAAGGGAAGGTAGATCCTTTTTAGATTTGTTTAGGTCCCACGACTATAAGCCAAGGACAATGAAAGGAAGTTATCACTCACATCTAAAAGGATGATTAGTTAGGTTATGGGTTGTAATTTTTTATTATAGTTATTATATTTTTGTATTAATTGTTGTGTTTTTTTCAATTTTTTGTTATATTAATGTATTTTTTAATCGATTTTTATATTTTAAAAAATAAAATATTAAAACTACAAATCAAAACTCAACTAAATATAACCTAAATTAGTTAGGGCTCTACACTGCTATTTCAATTCATTCAAATTTGACTAGGAGAACTGGTTGGTATGTTTGAAGTTTTCATGCATGAATTTACGAGAGAAGAACAAAGTTAGATTCAAAACGACCTGCTATGGATGACAAACAATATTTTCCCGTTTTAACATATTGAAAGAATTACAATATACTGATAAATCAAAATTCCAATCTATAATTGAATTTCAATACCATTAGAAAAACAGACCAAAAAAAAGAGGGGGGTGGGGTTTACATTTAGACATCAAAATCCTCTGTGTTGGCAGGATTATCAGGTAACAAGAAGCTATGCAGGTGAAAGAACTGAACTTTTTTATCTCCTCTGGAAATTGAAGGCCCTGATGGATAATGCGAAACTAAATGCAAAGAGGACAGTGAAGCCAAGAACCACAGCTGCAACGACACCCAGAAAATCGTGCTTGAATCCAAAGTAGTCGTCCAGATACTCCTTCACTGTTTGACCACTCTCAAGGCGTTCGTTTATATCTCCATATTGTGACACAAGCAAACCATACAAGGTCCATGACACGGGACATGCCCAGTAGTACCATCTCCACCATACAGGCAGGCGCTGTTACCAACAAACAAGAGAATTGGAAAAATCTCCAGGCAAACGAAAAATCAGAGTTTGATGGCAGAACAACTTACAGGCCTGGGGACTATGAATCCTGAGAAGAGATTCCAGAATCCATAAAATGCTGAGGATACTATTTGTGCTATGTGGTGGTTTGGTGTCATAGCAACAGTCATCATCCCGTAGTAAGTGAAGTACAGCAGTGTGAAGTACATGAAGAACAGGTACCACAAGAACTTGGCAGCGTTCCATTCAAATCCAATCATGGCATAAACGATAATACCGTAGACTGCAGCTTGAGCAAAGACGTACGGAAGCTCGATCAGGACCTGGAGCACAAAAACATGAAATGTTGTTGAGAGACATATTGAAGTTGGTCATAAAGAGTACAAACTGAATTGAGTTATTTATGTATATTTCTAATACCTGTACAAATGCGTAAGGTAAAGCCGAGTACATTCCCGCAGCTCTTTCTCGGTAGAAGACGGTTCTCTCAACAGCTACCACTGGCTGCACAGAGGAGGCATTTTGCACCCCGAGGAAGAGAACAGCTGCATACATCGAACCCATTGCGTTGAAGAAATCCTGTTGCCTTTTCCTGCAAATTGGTTGTTTTTTTATTGACGAGGGCAGTAAAATAAAAAGAGAATGCTAATTGCCAATTGTTTCCTGTCGAAAACTTACATCTTCGAGCCAAGATCCCAGAAAATTGTTCCAAACATCAGGGCAATGAATGTTGTGAAGAGAAATCTAACAGCAGTATATGGTGGATTACGCCAGTAGGACCAATGTTGCTTCCATAGACAGGCAACGCATTGGGTCAGAAAGGACTGCGAGTACTCAGTAGGGAAATAGAGATCCTTGGAACCAGGAGCTGGTTTGCTTAGTTCCTGAATCATCGCCTTGTTTCTCCTGAAGCACATGCAACATGTTAGGAACAAGCAAGAGTCATTTCAATGATTATATATAAGTTAAAAACATGCCTGTAGAGTAGTGAATTTTTGTAGACATCAGCAAAATCGACTCCTAAAGCTGCTTCTTGTGCTGAAGTACTGACTTCCAACATCCATGTTGCTGGATTATAGCCCTCAGTAATTTTACGTACTCCTTCAACAGCCTTGAATTAGGAACAACGAGGCAAATAAGCTTGTGATTCCTGACATGGCTAAGGCAACAATATTTACTTTCATACGATAAATGAATCAGCATAGATACCTCAAAGTAGTTAATTAGTTGGGCAGAATGGCGACCCAGTGGCCCCACGTAGATCTCTTGTCCTCCTCGCTTCATCAGGAATAGCTGCAAATGACAGCATTAAACACCATTACTTCCACATTGCATTGAAACCCTTGATTGAGTAATAATAATAATAATAATAATAATAATAATCTGTTGGCATCTTACCTCATCAAAAGCTTCAAATATGTCGATACTCGGTTGATGGATTGTGCATACAACAGTTCTTCCGGTGTCCACAGTGTTTCTAACTGTTCTCATAACAATTGCAGCAGCTCTTGCATCTAGCCCAGAGGTTGGCTCATCCATGAAAATTATAGAGGGGTTCGCCACTAGCTCAACTGCTATGGTTAGCCTCTTGCGTTGTTCAGTGGACAGACCATTCACACCAGGCAACCCAACTAAAGCATTCCTCAATGGATTTAGTTCCACAAGTTCCATAACTTCCTCGATGAACATCTGCCACCAATTTTGATAACGTTGAGTTCAATTGGCTATGGCTCACTAATGCAATTTAAATTGACAGAAACCAGTACTAGCCTGCTTTGCATTCATATGAGAACGCAGAAAGTAGAATTTAAATGTAAATGCCTACCTTTCGTGTCTCAGCATTGACGTCAGCTGGTAGACGAAGCCAAGCTGAGTAGAGTAAGGATTCGTAGACAGTAACATGAGGTGAGTGGATGTCATTTTGCTCACAGTATCCTGAAATTCTAGCGAATGTTTCTTGCTTCTTGGGGTATCCAGAAATCGTGATGTTGCCTTCAATATACCCACCAGTTTTTCTCCCAGCCAACACATCCATCAAAGTTGTTTTACCGGCACCACTAACACCCATTAGTGCTGTGAGAACACCTGGCCTAAAAGCTCCACTCACGCCCTTCAAAAGCACCAATCTGTCTTCATCAATCCCCTGGTTTTTCATTTCCTGCACGTATAAATTCAACATCAGTTTGCTTTTCCCCCCATCTTTAGAAGTTCGAATTGATCTTTGTTTGTGACGTCGATACCTGAGGCATATCAACAGAGTACATAACTTCATCAAATGTTATGGAATGTGGTTCAAAGGGAAGAACCATTCCTTTCTTCTTCGCATGCCTTGTCTCTTCTGATTCTGTATGCAAGTTCAGATTAGGCAGTTAAAGTAATAGACAGATGAGCTGATATGAGAAGAATCACGAGTAATCAGTGAAATCTGTCACCTGTTTTTGCATTGTGACTACTTCCCTGCTCTGCCAATTGAATGGCTCCAGCAGGTTTTTCACTAGTTTCTTTACTTTCAGGCTCATCAGATATAACAGCCTGAGGCTTCTCAAGTGCTGGCCAATATAAAATGCGATATGTCAGCACAAGCTATGTATGTCTTCAAAGGTGAAGGAAGTCAAGTGATTAACAAAACTCACGGTTGAGAAAAGTGAGAGCCAAAGTGAAAAGGAAATTGAATACTACAATGAATCCGATCAACGCCCCAACTCCTATCCAGTACCAATATGCATAAGGGAAGAATCCTCGAGACTTTATAACTTGAATTCCAAGTGGAACTGTTGAATTTGGAGCATTCTGCAAGTTTGTAAAACATATCAAAATATGAGTTCGCTTTCAAAAGGTAGATGCTCTAATACAAATGGCTGTTCAGGGAACTTACGTGTCTCCAACTTTTTCCAAGGAATTCGTTAACCAAAATTGCATTCTGCCCATACATCAATGGCGAAATCCAGTAGCCCCATATCCACCATTTCTTTATGTCCTCTGTAGTAATCATAAAGAAAAACATCAGAAATCATTTTAGGTTGGCAAGATTCAGTCATCCATTGAAAATTTAGCAAAAAACTTCACCTCGTGAGAGAATAACACCACCCAATGCTAAAAGTGCAAGAAGAGCAAAGGATCCAAAGGTGTTAGCAACAATCATGTTCCTTCCAGCAGCAGCAATAGCTCGGAATAGCCCAGAAGCCATCTGATTAATGAGTAACAGTAACATGTACTGCTTAAATAACCTGCATAATGTCCATATTCTTTCTGTATCAACTGTATGACATACGATTGTTTTAAAACACTTTGCAATTTGCAATGAATTTTCCTTTTACCTTCCAACATTAGGATCAAACCCAATGACATAGTATGTGAGGAACACCCAAATAGCAACTTCTACAAACGCGATAGGAATTTTAAGGAGCCAAGGGGGCAAAGAATATGCCCATGGAGGATAGAATAGAAGGTCCCTTTGCTTGTAGAACACAGGAAGCTTTGCAATGGTCATAGATAGCTCTGACATACCATTGAACATGATCATGACAGCAGTAAAGAACAGAGCACCAAAATAAGTTCCTCCATCAACTTCTGTATCCCGATGCATCTCAGTTCGGAAGAAGAGAGTCATTGTAATGAATGCCATTAAGGTAAGCTAGAAGTTCACAGAAAAATTGAAAAGTTTCAGTATAATAGCAAATTTCTTATTAGAACTCTTTAGATAACAAAATGGTTTGGATGATCACCTGGCTGCATTTGAAGATATAGACAAAAGAGTTCCTCTTCATAAGTAAGTACTCTCTTGAGAAGTTAGCTTTTAACAGTTCCATCTTTCCAACACCGTACTTTTCGGTTGCCAAAGCAGCTGGGTGACTCTTAGTCTTGTCAAATGGAGTAGAAAGCTCATTGCTCAACCTTTTCCCCACACTGAATGACTTGAATGCATTAGCAAATTCATCGACTGTGACGAAGCGATAAGGCTGATCTTTTCGTGCCCAATACTGCTGCTGATCTTTCTTTGATGTCACCTGAAACGAGATCATAATTTCCAAAGATTAGGCTAGCTCAAAAGGAAAACCTTTTTCTTATGGAGAGGTTAATGTGATAAATAAGGAAGTCATGCAATTTCTTACCTCCTGTAAGAAGTCAGCAACACCTTTTCTTTCAGGGCACCTGAAGCCCATTTGCTCGAAAAATTCGAGCACATTTTCGCGAGGGCCTTGGTACACGATTTGGCCATCTGAGAGGAGGATAATGTCATCAAAGAGGTTGTAGGTCTCTGGTGCGGGTTGAAGAAGGGAAATAACTGCGGTTCCATTGAGAATGTGAATAGATTGCTTTAGGCAGTTAATTATCTGGAAAGTTGTTGAGCTATCCAAGCCGGTAGAAATCTCGTCCATAAACAGTGCCCTTGCAGGTCCAACAAGCATTTCACCTGCAATTTAATGTCAAAACATGTTCATACACACAACATGACAACGCAATTGAACCTTTTTTTCCCCCCTTCCTTATCTTCGTTAAGCTCGTTTACCTGTAGTAACACGCTTTCTTTGTCCTCCGGAGACACCCCTCAACATTTCATCTCCGACCAACGTATCTGCGCATACTTCCAGTCCTAATATCTGTATAAGTTATGTAAGACAAAGAAAGGCATTGGCGATCATCAATCACATAGATTTGTGGTTACTGAAGGACTTGAGTGATGTTTTCCGATCATATTACCTTTAGTATATAATCGGTGACCACATTGGTCTCCTCACCTTCCGTTGCAATAGCCTACACCAAGAAAAATGGAAAAGAAACTAAACTTTAGCAACTCCTCTTCACATCGAAAGCTTTCTCATTTTCAGGGTGATTATAATGCCAAGACAAGTCGTTGATTAGTCTCCATAAGAATGTAAGTAATAATTAGTATTTCCTTGTCCACAAATGATGTCTTCCCTCACCTTCATGAAGACATCAACATCAGGATCGGGCTTGATGTTAGCTGCTTTTTCTCTTCTTGCCAACTCGGCTAACATTTCTGGATATTGCCAAAAACATTGTAGATGTTTAAGCAACGAATTTGTGACTTGATTATGAAAATTATGCTATAAAGAATAGAAGTTGTAAACAAGCATATAGAAACTATTGATCTAACCATGTCGGGATCCAACTCCTTGGCATCTGGCAGAAAATGCCAAAGTTTCCCTGACAGTCATTTCTCCTACATGGAGATCATGTTGACTGATATAAGCAGCAGTTCTCTGGGGAATGAATTCATTCATCCCGTGACCATTGTACGTAACATTACCAGATACCTGCAAGAGAAATGCAACTTCTCAAATTAGATAAGAAAATCTAGAAGGAAAAATCTGAAGTTGACGTACATCTCTGTCCGAACGAGAAAATTTCCACCATACATTCCTCGTAATGAAAATGAAGTTACAAGGATAAGTGATCACCTTTAGATTAGGATCAAGCTTCCCGGCCAATGCCAACAAAAGTGTGGTCTTTCCAGAACTTGGAGGACCTAAAAGCAGAGTCATTCTGTAGCATATGCGTAGTCAAAATTATTAGTAATCAATACAGAGATTCAATATGCTAATTAGCTAATGCATATGCCTTAAAAACGATACATAAGGGAGTAATTTTATCCACCTTGATGGTTTGACGATCCCACTAACATCTTTAAGGATGGTCAGGTGTCTCTTCCGACTTGGAAGGATATGAAGATAATTTAAGAAACCCTTTGAAATGAAAAGAATAATTAATTTATCAGCGCATTATAGTCGACTAAACACTATTACAATATGCCAAACGTTTGTAACCAATGACAAGAGGATAACGAACAGTTACCTCTACTATGTTGACGCTGAAGTTAATGAATGTAGGCAAAGCTCTGCTTCCTACGTAAGCCTCTGCGTCGATATTTAGATGCTGATATCGTACTTCAATTGTAGGCAGATCAATTCCCACCCTAACACAACATAACAGTGAAACAAAATTATTCAAAGAAAGTAGAAATTACGATGCATGTCGGATAACCAAAACAGAGATCAATAAAATTTTCATATTTTCCACTTTGTAAAATAAATTTATTCTTATACAACTTGAACTCCAAGTCCCCATCTTTTAGCATCTTTGATTGCTAAGATTTACTGAGCAAGCAACAAAAAGTAAGGTTTGATGAGGAGTCTTTACCTATCAATACGGTCCCTGAGTTTCAACAAGAATTTCTCATTATCCTCTTCTGCTACTTTGACCAACTTCTCAATCAAATGCTTCCTTTCTTGGAATCCAAGGTTGTGAATGTCGACCTCAGTAGCTGTACCTTTGGATGCACTTGTTAATATACCCTTCCTCAAACGATCATACGTAGGCAGCTTCTCAAGAACAGCCCACTTCAGAGCCTCCTCATCGTCTTCACCATGTGAAAAGCCCGAGAAAACATCCATGCCAGTATTTCTCCATATTGAAGAGCTTCCTCTTCTTAGACTAGCACTCGCTCTATAAACATCACCGCCTTCCATTGATCACAAACAAGTAGAACTTCAGACGCACTGGGATTTTGTGTATGTCACCTCCTCCTCTTGATCTTTCTGTGAACTTGTTTCTCAGAAAGAAAATATTTATCGAGTTGATGTGCCAAGAGAAGCACAAAATGAGAGATGGGTTTCGTTGAGATATGAAAAAGAACAGGTATTTAAGGTGCATGAGAGGAGAAGTGGCGGTATTTTGAACTTTCAAACCTGAATCTTTTATAGGAAAGTTGGTGAAAGAAAAAAGGGAAAAAAAAGTAAAAAACAGAAGAGTTATTTAGTATTATTGCATTATTTGACCAAACACTTATAATTTCTATTTGACTACATGGTCATTACTGGTATATGGCCATTACTGATAGTTATTTATGGTCTTCTTTTATATAAAACAGGAAGTTGATTTATACCGGGAGGGGCATAAGTAGCCATCAATTACTGGCCATCTAGTTTCCCCTAAACAAAGTATAAGGTAAAAAGTACATCCACAGTATTAGTTCATCCTTTTACCTTATCTAGAAACAAAACTTAAAAGGTCAGCAGCTACAACGAACAAGAGTAATTTATTATGTTACAAATCAAAGTCAAATTTAGTTTAAGCCATCCAATAAAAGTTGAATCGTGTTGTCCTAGAAAGAAAGAGAGATCCTAAACACTTAGTAAATGTGCCATTTATAGTTTTACATTATAATTCCATGATACTTTTAAAAGAAAAAGTAATTTTGACTTTCAAACAAGTGCAATGGAAGTTTCTCCCAGCGGCACAAGAGCTTTCCAAATTGATAATCGTCTTCATCTTCTAGAGAATCTAGACGTCCGCACTTTTAGATTAAAAAAAAAAAAGCAAAACTTCTAGACGTCCGCGGTTGGTGGTGGCTTTGCCTTTCTTTTTGGGGTTTTAGTCTGATAAATCTTAAGAAACATAAAAAGGAATTTATCTTCCAAAAAGTAAGCATATAATGATAAAAAGGTCGTGCCATGTCATGTTCTTTTCAATTTTAGCATTATTTGGATTGCTTTTAATAGCTTGAATTGAATGAATCCATTTAATGTGAATAAATTTGTCAGATGCGTCAATTTTGGTTTTCCTTTACAGTGTAACCTTGCAGAACCGATTGTGTTATTTTTAAAGTCTGTTTGATAAAGTTTTTTGTTGTGATTTTTAGTTGTGAATGTTATATTTTTGTATTGAATTTTGTGTATTTTTATAAATTTTTGTGTTGTCTGTCTTGATTTCTGTGCTGTATT
>JAOXYD010000001.1:9595768-9615143 GCA_028565735.1 Pinacopodium congolense | reverse complement strand
AATAATAGATTTAATAGGTAATAAAAATAATAAAAAAGTAAAAAATGTTAGAAGAGTGGGTTGGAATAAAAAATTAAAAAAAAGTGAAGAGGGATGAGTTGGGCTGGATTGAGCTGAAAAAGGTCAGACTAACAGGTTAAACCGGTCGAACTGGTTAAATCAGTGAATTAAACTGAGTCAAACTGGTCAAACCGACCAGTCCGACCCCCAACCCTCTAATTTTTAAATATAACAATTTTTAAAAGAAATCAAACCAATAAACCAACCACTTATAATTTAACCGAATCAAACTATTCAATCCGGTTCAATTTTTCAAACATAGCTCTCAACTATTTCGTGTGCATTTTAAATTAAAATGCACAGGTAGAGTGTTAAAATTTTTAACTACTTATTTTAGAAAACCACGTACCCTCTCAACTATTTCTTACGGTCCTTGTCATTATTTGGGGTATACACTGATAAAAAGCTTGTTAGGCGTTATTCCTTACTTATGGTCTTCACTGGTTACACCGCTCTCTATCCTTGTTACTTCTCACCCAAGGTTGTATGTATGAAATTAGGTTGAATTCCATTTATGTTGGAAGTTTAAATTGATCTAACAACAATTTTAATTAAGCATTTATAGACTTATAAATCAAAGAATAAAATTGGAAAGACTCTATACAAACGATCTAATTTCCTTATTCATATTTGATATCCACTTTATAAAATATGCGGGATATCACATGGAACTACTAGCAACCTTAGTTGATGCAAGAAATAGCAGCATTTCCGGCAGCATCCATTGTCTCATTAATCATGTCATTTCCCAAATCCCAAAAGCTAAACCAGCAAAAGCGCTTTGCTCATTTAAGCAGCTTATGTAGCCACAGACAATTTGTGTTCATGGCTTTAACTTGGTAGATCACTTTTAACAAATCCAAAGCTCAAGCTAAGTTGAATAGTGTTTGGAATAACATCAAAAATGTATAACAGCATCAAGACTTAACAAAAGGAATGGATAGAACGTGGAGGAACAAATGTACTGATGACCTGCAAAGATTATTTTCTTTTACAGTGTTTTCTTCCACTGAAATTGCTAAAAAGAAGTTCAAAACAGAATTTCCATGAGGAGCACTTCGAGTTACTAGCGATTAAAATAACTAAAGCTGGAAAAACTTGGACAGGAATTGGAGCTTTTTGTCTCATTTTGTCTTGTATGAAGAGCCTTGATTTTCAGCAGATTCTTGTGATGACAGACAAAACATAACTCAAGTGCCGTGGGGTTGGCTCACTGGCTGGAATGTGCTGCTTGGCACTCTGACTTAGGTAGAGGTCTGGGATCTGATTCCTTTTGTGGCCTTTCTCTATCAAGACAACTTGAACCAGTCATACGCTTGTGTAGTTTATCTGTTCGGTATGGTTTATAGGTTATTATACCGAATCGAGAATTTATCCAATACGCAGTCGAAAAACATTGACTGTAAGTTTCTCCGTTATATAAAAAAAGGTGATAATAAAAAACGCTACTAAGAATCTTGAAACCAGAGAGATGTTACCGTTCATTACGTCGGTATAAAAACTTCACCAATAAGTCAATGACATAAGAAACTGATGTCTGTAAGCATATAGGGGAGGGACATATAAAATTTAGAGTACATTTGATATTATCGTGATTTCTTTTTTTTAAATATAAAAATTAAAAAATAGTACATCACATTAATACTAAATAAAAATTGAAAAAAATAAAACACACATACAAAAATTAATATAATAATATATAAATCACAACTAAAATTACAACTAATACAACAAGTATCATCTAATTTTTTCTTGTTGATATATAATTTAATATAAGAAAAACCTACACTTTTTCTTAATTCAATATCTTGTTTCTAGATTCAATGGCTCCATAATTAATTCCATTAGTCACAATAGCTCAAATTAAAATAACTAGTCGCCTGTGCATCACACAATCCTTTGTAACAGTTGATTCCTTAACAACCCAGATCTTTTGGTTTATGTTTCTTTCATTTACTTCGCTCTCTTGTCTCTTTCTTGAAACAATATCCAAACCTAACAAAAAAGTAAAGAATATGATCCAAAAAATGCTAAAACTGAAAACAAAATAAGGAAATAACTAAGAGATGAACTCAGAAACGAGTACGAACATGGAGTTCAGGTATATGAATAGGTTGCAGAGATATGATAAAAAAAAGGAAAAGAGAAAAATTTACACGAAATTTCCTTCACCATGTCCAACAGTAGCAGATTTCTGCAAGATTCTTGAAGGGTCAGCGAACCTTGCAGAGAAAGAGCGAGGAAGATTATCAGGCTCTGTCCAGGCAGTGCCTGGATCAAAGTTCTGAAAGTAGTCGTCAGGTTCATAAGAAGCACGAAAAGTCGTAGTCGTCATAGGAGCACTGCAGATCTTCTTCTTCTCTCTGTTAATCTTTCTCCCGAACACTCGCCACCTTGGTGTCGCAGCTTTTCTATCAATCTTTTTGTGACCCTGAGAAGAGCTCCTGCCCAGATGAATAGTTTCGGAGGTAAGAGAGCCTGAAAGTCTCCATCTCTTCTTGAGCACGCCCACTGTGAGGTCTGCTATGCCCATGGTAGAGAGTACACAAGAAGATGCTGAGAATCAAGTAGTTTTTTGTACCTTAAAGAGCTTGACTTCAAGGTTCGTAGAGATTGGTGAGCTTTGATAATTTAAAAGTAGCTGCCTTTGAATTGGGACTTTCGAGATAATGATACATGCAATTGCTAATGTCTGCTACTTTTCGTACGAGGAGAGAATTTTGTATCGAGGATTGTGGTTCGTATAGTGGTCCGTAATCCATCTCATTCACTAGATTTATTCTTAAAGTAAATATGAGGGTTAAGAAAAAAATTAGTTTATATTCGTATACTAACAAAATACAGCCACGGTCTCACTTGAGATTCTCGGTAAAAAATGACTCCAGATCTGGAGTCAGACTGAGGCAAAGGAGATAGGTTTGCCCAACATTGGTATTGTCAATTTTACAAACATGCAGCATAATTGTGTTAGAAATAATAAAAAATGAAATTACAACTATATTATTAGCAAAATATTGAAAAAGCTTACTCAGATAATAAAATTTTGATTCGGTGTAACTACTATCAGAATATAAATATCTCAATTACCTGGGTTTTACTTATCAAAAAAAAAAATGGTGATGAAAGTAAATATTCTTAATTTGTGGTTCTGAAGTAGAGATCCTGGTTATGTCAAAAAATTATAATACAAGTTCCAGAAACTAAAATGTGCATTTAAAAGACAAAGAATGGATTTTGCTTGACCAGTGGCATTGCAACTGTAGTTTTACAAAGCAGGAGTCAAAGCCATCAGGAGACAACAGGATAAGATGACGAGTGCAGAAAATGACAGTCACAAAGCGTGTAAGGGTCGGACTTTAGAAATTTCATTTCTTAAGTTAAAAACACAGAAATTTTGTTATGATATCATAAAAAGAAAAAAAAAGGGTTGTATAAAGTAATAAATATGATATCATGAAACTCCTAGACCGCGATGTTTAATGCCCAAACCAGAGTATCGACAGGCTCAAAATGCCTCAATATCTTAAAAAAATAAACGTTTGGCTATTTAGGTTAATTTATGGAAGTTTTAACTTTTTGTAGGAATAATCTTGGTAGTGATTCATATACTATACCGATTCTACCTCATATTCTATCTAATGGGATAATATATTAGCATCATATTTATTAATTTTCGACCATCATTAATATAAGCAGTTCTGAATATTGATTTGCAGAAGATGAGCAAATACCATTGAGATGCTACCTCAATTATATTGTACACAAGAATATGTTTATGGTGGAAAATTAGGCCTTTATGATTAACCAAAACCAATTATATTATTTAAAGCTTACATATATAATATGCTTTAATATGTCATCCAATAGTTTAGAATTTTTAACTAAAATTTCTTAATAATAATAATAATAATAATAATAACAATAATAATAATAACAATAATAATGGTGTATCTCTATTTTTAACTATAGTGTTCTTTTTCATTAGTAAGTATATGTCATCGATTTTGTGCTCTTTAGGAAAAGTGAATTTTTTTTTCTTATTTAAGGATCATTCTTCCACAGGTTTTGATAAAGTAGTGAATTTATTTCTACACATTAATTTCTCGAACTCTTTCTAAGTTTAACCCCATGCCGTTGTAAATGGAAACTCGAAATGGGTGACAGTAAATGAAAATAAGATAAAATATAATTAATTCTTATCCATAATTCGTAAAATGCAACTTTCTTTAATTTTTTTTCTTTTTGGAGTTTCATTCAATGAGTATCATATTCCACACACATCAAAAGTCAAAGTAAGGCCGCCGAAAGGGTCTAATTTTGTGAGCGGCGTGCCCTTTCATTTTTCACTCAGATCTTTTTCTTGCTCCATACCAAACATATTTTATGTATTAGTTTAATGTTAGTTGTTACTATCAGAGAGAGAAAATACATAGTTCCTGTAAACTATGAAGTACGTGTGCGCCCAGGCAACACATTGAAATGTTTTTTTGGAAGAAGAGAATTTGATGAATTCAAGAAGGAAAAAATAAATATTATTAGTGTAACAATTATGGACATTGTACAAACTCCTTTTGTAAGGAGTTGTCCAAGCTTCGTGGCTTTAAAGTGCCCTCGCAAAGACTAGTTTGATTTGACCAAAGTTTCTCAGAAGTTTTCTTTATCTTCTGGTTACCTCTAAAAGATAGACTGAGCACCATGGAAATATTGAAAATGAGGCAGCCTTTGGATCCCACCTGCAAGCTTTGTAGGATGGAGATGGATAGTAGAAACCAGTTGTTCTCGAAATGTCAAGTTTCTGCTTTCTTGTGGGAGAAGGCTCAAAATATTTTCAACATACAAATCAGGGTTATGTGTGGGAGATGATCATTCATCAGGCCAGGTGTTCAAGTAGACTTGGGCATATGTCGAAAGCAGATTATGTAAGGTTTAAGGTCACTCTGGGACATCTTGTTTATACTATCTAGCGGGAGAGAAATTCAAGATCATTTACTAATATTTCCTTATAGCCTCCACATTTGTTAGAATGGACATCGCAAGTTTATCTGAAAGCTTGAGGCATGCCTTTAGTTTATGATGGAGCCTATATCACCCAAGTGTAACTTTTGCAATATTACATAGTTAGTATGACAAAGGTTTGGCTTCTTTGCGCAATAACATGGAGCAGCTATCGGTATGTATCTGTTGGATAGGGATATTGGTTCAGGTTACTGTGATTTTGGAGAAGGAGTTTAGTGGTGTTTTTGGACCACTTCCTTTACTGAATATAGTTAGTCTGTTATGTGTTATTTTCACCTTTTCTTTTTTAACCTTTTATGGTCTTGTATTCAGCTACATTGCTAAGGGTCCCGGTAGTCTTGGATTGGTTTTCCTCATTAGCTTGTAATGATAGGGTTCTTTGTACATTATTTTAGCATTTGAGGTCTTATTAATTCAATTATTTTAGTTTTAAAAAATATTATTAGTGTCACACCCTATGAAATCTCGGTTTGGATTTGGATTAACTTAAACCTAACCCAACCAAATACTTAAAAAACAGAAAGAAAGAAAGAAAGGTTAAAGCAAGCCCTAACTCTAACCATCTTACCTTTCCCGTCGTTCACCAATCTTTTTCCCTTTTTTCTTCTCTCTTCTTTCTCTCTCTACACTTGGTCGACGCTATTAATTCTTGTATGGTATTTGTTTCGATCTTTTACATCTTACACACACGGATATGTAATATTTCTCAACTCAATATTCTAATAATAGATATCTTTTTGTTATTATGAACACAGTATCATTCTATCTTGTTCCATTCCATAAACAATTTAATAATCTATGATATAAGTTATGCTCTCTTTTTTTAATATTAATATGGGATCATATACTCTTTTTGAGGATGTATCTGGAGTTTCATCCATGTGAAGGGAAAATTTTTAAACAACACATTTGAATCTAAAATTAAAAGAAAGAATACCAACAATTTTATAGCAATAAATAATGGTTTCTTGGCATAGATTGCATTCATCAGTTGTAATAGTGCGAAACAGAGAGATGGAATAGAGATTTTGTAAATAAGAAAACGGAACACTTAGGGAACATAGGTTCTACAACCCCCTATGGCTACTGGTGTCACGTAGTTTGTAAATCACAGTTAAATAATGGGCAAAAGGGTCAATTTAACCTTAAGATTTCAATCAATATTCAGGTTAGATTTTAACATTTCAAAGCATTCAAAATGAACCATAATGTTTTAGAAACGTTCAAACAGAACCCTGACGTTTAAAAATATTAAAAAATAACCATGGTCAAACTGTTGTTACATATGACCATTAAACATCATGTGACAATGCCATATGGCACTCTCTGATTAGTTCACATTTTTATGGGTCCCACCTACCATGTAGCTAAATTTTTTATAAAATTTTATTTAGGCTCCATAATTTGCCATGCTAGATGCAACGTAGCATGTAAGACTCATAGAATATGTGGACCAATTATAATAGTGCCACGTGGCACTGTCACGTGACATTTAACGGTCATATTTGATGGAAGTTTGATGACCATGGTTGTTTGTAAACGTTTTTTAAGCATTAAGATTCTTTTTCAATGTTTTTGAAACGTTATAGTTCTTTTTGAACGCTCTAAAACGGTAAGGTTTAACCTGAATACTATTCAAAATCTTAGGATTAAATTGACCATTTTGCCTTAAATAATGTGAATGAATTAAAAATCCAATGGGGATAATAAAAGGTGAAATGAGGGAAGAGATTGATGACAATGGGGATAAAATGGGCAAGATGAGGGAAATAATTTATGAGTAAAATGGTGAGGATAAATGATAAGGAAAATCCAAAAAAAAATCGCTAATTTGATGACAAATGCACAAGAAATCACCAATGAAGCACCAAAGTGTTCTTTGTCTTTCCCTTTCTCTTTCATTATTTCATCTTTATATTTTTGGATATTGAGAGAATAGAGAGGAATTGTGCTTGTTGTCTTGCAGAAGCTTGATGTTGAATTATGTTGTTAAAAGTGGGACAATTGTAAGATTACTTTTATAAAGAAGGTAGAAGGAGTAAAGATGATATTTTCAATTCCAAGATGTGGTTTTCTACTTTTGATTTCCAATCTTGATTGTGTGTACGGGATCATTTCTACTATGTCTTTTATTGTGCCACCATGAGATCCTCTCAAGCATAATATAGGTTAGTTAGAATGATGGGTGGAATTTGTTTCCATTATTAGATCTTTTACAACTTATTGCAGGCTTCATATGTGGGATTGTTTTTCCCTTTACAGGAGTTTTCAATTTATGTTGGATGATTCCTTTCTTCTTTTAAAATGGAGTCTTATTTTAGTTTCAATCAGCATTACCAATAAAAAAATGGACCATAAACCAAAATGAAATATACTAATTTATACTTGAACAACTACAATTGGAAAAATAGAGTTAAATCTTATTATTAAATAATGAGAATACAATTTATAGTATTTTAGAGTATGATTTGTTATGTGCTTAACTTTTTTTAATGTTATATTATATAACTTATGTGTATTGTTGTTTATTTTATAGGTTCATGCCAAGAAAAAATGATTTGTGAAAAAAGAACCAAGTGTGGAGTATTTTCAAGAAAACAAAATGTTCCTTTAGTGACACTAGTGTTTTCACCTTTTAACCATCGTTAATATCACTACAAGAGAACAATGTGACCTATTAATGATGTTTTTTATGTTTGAGTAGAATATCGTTGATGTCCATTGTGCAAATAATGAGAATAATGTAGGTAATAAATGGTATCATTCATCTCCAATACTAATGGCCATTGATGTCTCTAGAGGCATATTCCAACAAAGATCCAAGAAATAATTTGGACAGTTCACCTACAAACCAATCATAAGCCTACATAGGGTGTATATAAGCACATCATGAGGACTTTGCAGCCAATATATGTTTAGGATTTAAGTAGATTTGGTTAGTCTTTATGATTATTTTCTCTCTTTTCATATTAGCTTTAGATTTTGCCTTGTTTTATCTTTCAATTAATTGTATTAGATATTCAAAGTAGTTGTTGAGGATTTTACAGTTTGGATCAATGTGATTTAGAGTTGGAACTCTATTGAGAGCATATTCTAGTGTTTTCTAAACTTTAATTTCATTGTATTTTAACTCTATTTTTGTTTTAATTTTTTATTCAAAACTTTATATTTATTTCTTAATATGTGTGGTTAAATTTTTATTAAATAAGGCTAGATTAGTAGATGTTTTAATTAAGTTATTTTTCATGATTTATGAACCAATATTTATTTATTTGAGTGCTTAATTATTTATAATAAGCTAGCCATAGTCTTAACTATAGTTGTGTGTTGATTTCGTGAACATATCCTAAACTAGGCAATACAATCATTTTTAACTCAGTTGTATTATTAAAGCCTAAAACATTAGTTATACATATTGATTTGGTACTTCCTATAAGCAAGTTTGATTTTCTTTACATTAATTGAAAATGGTTTATTTTTTTAATCATTTTTAATTTAACCAAATAATAAATATGATTTTTCTAGATAAATGTAATATAAATGACCTAGTAGTTATAGTTAAATTCTCATAGGATGATAGCTTGGACTCTTAAACTCCACTACAATATTTGTGGTAAGTATATTTGCCTATAGGCTAGGCTTAGTTTAAACTTGTATTAAAAGAAATAGAGTAGGAATGACCTAAATAAGTTTTTAGTACTATTACCAGGGATTTATTTTTTGATATTTTTTTATTTACATGATTTTTATTTTTTAGTTTCCAACTTTATTATATTTTAATTGTGTTGAATCTTCTTTATGAGATTATTAGGAATATATTGTTTATGATCAGGTTAGGGCTTTCTATTTTTATTTTGTTTTATATTGAGTCATCTTTTAGTAATTACTTATAATCATCAAGATGATATGGCAAGATAACAACTGGTAAGATTGCTAATGGTATGAGTAAGAAATTATAAGGTATGACCAGGGAGATGGCTGGATAGGACAAAAAAAGCAATTAGATCAAATTTATACCCTTGAATGGGTGAGTACAGTGACTACTCCTAGCTTTGTAAGACCTAATTTGAGCCACCTTCACAATTTTATGATCAATGACACCTAAGGAAGGATAAAGATTAGCATTGTGTAAAATAATAAGTGAATGTATATCTAGGAGTAAGGCTAATCAAGTATAATTTGGAAAATCAAATGGAGAAGCTGATAGGATTACTTAAAGAAAATGATCATAATGAACAACTAAATGCTACTACAGTGGATCCGAGGGAGTAAGAAGAAGAAATTATAGTAGGGAGGAAGACCTAAAAAGTGAACTAAAGAAGAATGACATGGAAACTATTGAAATTAAAGATGATGAACAAGCTATTAAAAGTGAGGAAACTAAGGAGTGAAAGGAAGCACCTAAGCATGTCGATTTTATTGGTGTTATACCCTTTAATATTAAATCGAGGGTTTTTAATCAAAACTTTTTACTATGTTGCTTCATTATGGTTGAAAATAATCAATATAGGATCTGAATGATGCACATAGGAAATAATAGGAAATTAGCACATTGTTATGAAAAAGATGAAGAGATAAATTTAGGCGATGGACTCGAGAAGAAAAGAAAAATGCTTTAGCAATAAGGTCGAATTAAAAGACCATAAAGAACTGTTTGCTGGGAGGTAACCTAACCGTAGAATTTAGCCTCTCTTTGTGCATTTTTATGTTAGTTTCCTTAGTTTGTTACTTTAGCTATTTCACCTTGGTTTAGTGTCCCATTAGATAATTTCTATAGTTTTGGAGAAATATTTAGGGAAAAATGCTAAATAAACCATGTATGGCCCTCTTTAACAGTATTAATCTGTCTAAATTGTGGTAATAAATGAATAGAGGATGTCAACATAGGATTTCAATAGCGTCACTATGGTCGCTATTAACCTTAGTTAAACCTTATGTTTTTCTTAGATATAGCACCGTTTAGATAAAAACCCTATTTGGCTTATTATGAGTATGTGAGGCTAGTTTCCTATGTGTTTGAAGGTATTTTAGGGTTAGTAGGAAATTATTGGGAAGAATGCCGTGGAGCCCTTTTAATTTTGGCGTTTTAAAGCTTAGGTTGGATGGGAACTTAGGTTTAATGTCAAAGATTAGATATTAAATCTAGGCTTGATCACCTTTAGGAAATTCCCTAATTCAAAAGCCAAGATTGAGCATGTAATAAATAATAGTCCTTTCTAATTCTCTAAACAAGCAACAGATTAGTTATATTTGTGGGTAAACTTAGCTAAATAGTATAGGGTTTCAAGATTTTAGGTTATGCCTTCCAAGCTTTTGAGTAGATGACCTAAGTTAGTCATTCCTTAATACCTAATGCCTCTTCACTATTAAAGTTAAAGAGCTTATTTCAGGTTATAGCGGAGTTAGGGGTATTTTTAGAACTTGTTAGATTCAACTACTTTCAAGGGATTAAGGATTTAAGAGCTTGTTCGGATCTATAGGCTAACACTTTAGCTAAAGTACCTTCTATCTCTGTTTGGGGATCAAAGTTTCTCCCAAAATCTTGACAATACTTTCAGTCCATTTTTTTTATGTTTCTACTAGTTTATCGCCTTTTTAGTATGTTTACGTTTAGCTATTTTTGTGGAAACTTAGCTTGTTTAACTCTTATTGCTTTAGGGTTTTTTTTTTTTATTTGTAACATTTGAAATAGCAATAGCATCTAGCTATCCATTGGTTGATCCTAACTTTCCCTTTACTACATGGTATGGTATAAGCAGGAATTATTATTTGATAGTTTTGTAATGAGCCATCAAATATTTGGAGTCATTGCTGGGGAGTTGATTTGTGGTTTTTTTTTCTTTTCTGATATTTATTGTAATAGCCCATTTTCCATCTTGAGGATTAGAGCTTCACATGAATATCATTGGCATACACATATAAATTATGATTTGTACATAATACAAAAATAGCATATTTAGCTAATTGATTCATTCCACGATATGAAAAGTTTAAAATGTTTATAATGTGAATTGTGACATGTTTGTGCCTTGCATTTTGGTTTGATTGATTATAAGTAGTAAATTTTGAATTGATTTATATAATTGGAAAATTGAGGGATTGTAATGTACATTTGGTATAGGAAAAATGCCAAGTCGTAAGATAAATTGATACATGAAAATTAGGATGATTAAGCCTGTAATTGAGTGACATTTATCATTGATCATTATGGGACGAATGGACTAGTAAGATGATAACAAATGGCATTGATAAATGGATAAATGGATGTTGTAATTAAATTACGTGTGACCTAACTTTAATGATGACATATGGCAACATATATACTTGACACATGTTGAACATACATTTAGTCATATGGTCATTTCATTAGATGACACCTAAGCCGTTAGGTGTAACTTGCAAGCTTGGTTCAACCCATTCTTTTTCTTTCTTCTGTCCCACACCCCACTGAGACTCTTTTTATTTTGAGATAAAATTGGAGTTAAATATGTAAGTAAATGATTAGTGTATATAACATGTTATTATAGAGAATTGATGATGATAAATTAGGATGAATTACATATGATGTTCACAATTGATTGTGATGGAAAATTCTTTATGAACTTGGGTATTTTTCTGTTATGTTTTTGCATGTACAAAAACAGTGTTTCATGGCCTGTTATATAGATGATTTAGGTTGAGATTTTATGTATAAATGAAGGTGGAATCATAGATGTTATTGAAGTGTTCTTGAATCTGGAAAATTTGAGTTGTAGGTCGAAATTCTGGTTTCAATTTCATATTGCTCTTTCTATCTACTTTACATATATTTAGAGCTTGAATTGACAAAACTATAAGAATAAACATTATAGATATAGGTATCAAATTGATACCTATGAAAGCAGCTTCATAAAATAGTGACTAGAGCTTGAGTTATGCTTGTTTCTCTAATACTGCACGTGATAAACCCCTATGCAATGTCAAATTCTTGTTTCAATTTCATCTTCCTATTTTGATCCATTTTACATATCGTTAGAGCATGTATTTGATGAAACCCAAAGAAAGAAAGTTGTAGATAGTTTGACCCTTACGAAAGTGGTTTGTTAAAATAGTGACTAGAGCTTAGGTTATGCTTGCTTCCCTAATACCACCGGTGATCGACCCCTGAGCAAAAACTTTATATTATTTCCTAATTTTTTAGGATATAAGATATCTTATTAATTCTTCTATGAAACAATTTGGATAGAAGATATCTTGATAACTTTATGTAGTTAATTGAAGTCATAACCATAAGAATGGACTGTTTTGATTTGGTTGAGTTCAAATATGGAAATTATGATTTTTTTAAGGAAGAAATGAGTTGTTTTAATGCAATCATGATCTTAAGAATGGGAGAAATATGTATAAGGTATGGATGAATGAGCATTGAAGAACAAGGAATAATTATGAATGATTATTGAGTAAATGTATGAATATAAATTGTTAGAAAAAAAGGTTTTGTGAATGTATAGATTTAGCATAACGAAATTCCAGATTTAAAGTAATAATTGTGTGTGTTATAATAGGATTTTGATCATGGAAAAAGTTCAAGGATAAGTTTAAAATATGAGTTGATAATGATATAAAGATGTTCCCACGAATGTAATGTGATTCAAAGTATATAAGTGATGAATTAGGAAGGACTGAATGAGAACTAGGATATTTAGTTAGTGTATAATTATAGGAAAAAGAATTATAGATGTTTGAATGATTAATTGAAAGTGATCAAGTGTACTAATTCATAAACCTAATTGCAAACTAAATGATGTTTAGGTCATGACGTATGAATGATTAAGGGTTATGAATAAAATTACATACCCGAAATGATCAATTGAGCATGCATTAAACAAGACACATATACATCTGCAACTTTGACCATTCATTTGATGAATCAATTAGTAATGTGAACATGTATGAATTGTTTTATTTAAAAGCACACATTGATCGACAGCATCCAGGTATTGCTAGTTCATCGAGGCAATAGTTAACTGTAGTGGACTATTAGTAACCGAGATGGGTTATCTCAATTAAAAATGTGTTATATTAAAATTGTTTGGTTAAAATTGATTTCTTTATATTGAATTGATATTGATATGATTTTGACATTGATGGTTTAAGACAATTGATTATCCCAGGAGTTCAATATTCGACACTGTATTGGGAGTGTTTTTTAATTGAATATCAATAAGGAAATTGAATTCTCAACTATTTTTTCAATGTCAAACATAGATCCGACACTGAATGTGATTGATGACATCCGATGAACTGTGAAAATTAAAGGTGTTCATTGAATGAATGTGATTGATTACATACTAAGTTAACCGTTATAGTTCATTATATTAATATGTACGTTCGCCTAAAGGAGTTGTGACCAGAGCAACCGGCATGAAAAGAGCTTAAAGCTCAATTATGCGCATTAGATCCTCAGGTTCAACTTTTAATAAGCCCAATATCCACAACGAATATGAGACAGTACTGAAACGAATGCGATAACCATGATGCATTCAGGATAATGAACTAGGCACTCGGTCACATCAAAGTAAAAATGAAAGTGAGTCTCATTTGCATTTGCATTTATATCTTTACATATGTTCATGAAATTGGTTGCATATAAATGTTTAATTATGTTATGACAATAATGTGAAATGATTATGTGAATTGAAGTATTATGATAACTTAGTGACGTGTTCTAAAATTTCTATATGAAGCTGTTACATTCAGAACATACTTCTGAAATGACTAGATAAAGTGATTGTATTTCAAAGTGATTGGTGAAATATGATGAATATTGTGGGACAACAGATATAGTTACGAATGAAGTGCTATATTGATTGAGCTGAAAGTTAATCATTGATGTATATATGTTATGATTGAGTGAACATAAAAGATATAGTTCTGAATGAAGTGTTACATTGATTGAGTTGAATGTTAATCATTAATGTATATGTGCTCTGTTTGAGTGAACATATCGATGATAGTTCACTCACTAAGTTCTCAAAACTCATCAAAATTACAACGTTGATTTTTTAGGTACTAAGAGGAGACCTTGCTTGTAAAGCAATCTAATTGAAGTCTAGTAATATCCATTTTGGATGCAAGATATGGCTTAAAGGTCTGGTCAACTGTCATATAAGGAGTTTAGATATTGGTTGTGTAAAATAGTGTGATCATAAATGGGTTTTGGTTTGTAAAATACGGTTGATTTGTAATGAAATGATAGTCTAAACATGTTTTATTTATGAAATGAAATATCTTGACATTTTAAATACTTATGTTCTTTATCATGCCATATGAAGTGCATATGATTGCTCTACCATGCCATTCCTGTAGGATATGTGCTTGGATATTTTGAAGAATGCCAGGCATATGTCCTATAGTAGTGGTGTGTTACCATTTTTGGTATTAGAGCATGGTTTGGCATCATTAGGGAAATATAAGAGCATTTAAACATGATATATAGTGAGAAATTAATATACTGCTCATGGGTATTTTTTGACATAGGTCATCTGCTATAGGAGATCAAGTTATAGAGTCAGCTGACCTTGAGTCTATAGGAACCAATAGAGAGTCTCCAGTACTTCAGTCTAAACAAATGCCTTTGAGGATTCTTGAGAGAAGGGAAAGGAGGTATCATAACCTTAGAAAGCAAGGGGCTCTGGACTTATATGGAAGTACAGATCCGACGGAGGCAGAAGGTTAGTTGGAAGAATTGAATGAGTGTTTGATCAAACTGACTGTGTACTCGATGAAAGATTTGATTATGCAATCTCGCTAATGCAAGATATAGGATATCAATGGTAGAAGACTGTTTATAGAAGTTTTTCCTGATCTTATAGAAAAATCAAGAACATTCAAGGATATAAGCGTAAAAAAAAACCTTGATTAATCCAAAAAATGGAACAAAATAATATATAATCTGATTTAAAAAACCCCCTTAGATGATTCCTAGATTAAGAAATGAGTCTTAACAACAAGCTCCAATGTTCAGAAACTCAAAAACAATACACAAATTAGAAGAACTAAGTGCTTGAAGCTTAGAACTAAGGAAAAGTTAGAAAAATGAGAGAAGTAGAACTATCTCTCTATGGCGGATCTGATCAGCTTAATCTCTCCATGTTTCTTGTATGTTTTTGGATGTTTTCAGGACCTAGAGGGCTCCCCCATGTGCTAGCAAACACTAGCATTAATTAGAAACACACCAAGAGTTGAAATCTGGAAGATATGGAGCTAAAATTGTTGACTATATAAGCAACGACACCCTACCTTAGCATAATAGTACCCTGAGAGGGTGTCGTTGGTACTCGAATGTAGCACTTATTAACGCCCCCCTGTCGTTCATACAACGACACCATTAAGCTCCATCTTGGATATTAAAAATAATAAGACATCAATTTAACAATTAACCACTAAATCAGGGGTCACAATTTAACAAATTAACCATTAAAACTCTATCAATTTGACCCCTAACAATTCCCCAACACTTAAGATTTTGATTGTCCTTAAGCAAATTAATTCATCATCAAGTTCATAATAGGATATAAATATAGGAAAAACAATTCAAAATTAATGCTACAATTATTGAAAATGCTTTCTTGATCCTTAAAAAATTTTGACACATTGAAATTTTATAAGATTAATAAGTCATATCAATTCGAAAATGCTTTTATTTCAATTCATTCTTTTTCAAGTGTCAACATAAATCAAGAAATCAATTCCACATGTAAAAGATGAACAACTAAGTTTTGTGCATCATCTTTTCTACATTTCCACATCCTTTTAAAAAAATTAAAATGAAATTAAATGAATCACCTAATTAATTAAATTCATTACCATAATAATTGAGAGGTCAGTTTAGTCTTTTTACACTAAGGTGAACATTTTGTCATGAAGAACCTCCGATTACTCAATTGTGTTATAATAACTCAACTGACTATTGTGTCCCACTCATAATTTCAAATCTCATATACATGTGTTTTACTATGTTTCTTTTCGTTCTTTTTCTTTTTCTCTTTTCTTTTATATACACACAAATAAGATTCGCAATCAAAGGAGTAATTCTATTTACTTATTTAACTAATTAACTAATTATTCCTATTTTTTTTCTTTTTGCAGTTAATTCTAGTTCTTTTTTCTTTCAATGATGTTAAGGTCTTAAAAGACGTCACAAAATTACTCAGAGTGTTGCATTTTATATGTGCAATATCCTTCTAATCATTAGGTATCTACCTTCCAAATTATGAAATGAATTAAAGGCATTTAGTCATTAATATTAAAAATTAATCAAATAACATTTGGAATTACCAAAATAATTGAATTCAAATGAATGCATGAATAATAAAAAGGATCAAAATCGAAAAATTTTCCATAATTTATGGAATATGATGAGATTGATGATGAATTAAATCACTATCAAACAAGCTATACTTAAGTAGACCATGATGAGATTGATGATGAATTAAATCACTATCAAACGAGCTATACTAAGTTGCATTAATCAAGCAATACTCAAGTTGCATTAGTTGCATAAACAGATTAATCCCTCCCCCACACTTAAATTAAACATCGTCCTCAACGTTTAAAAATAAGAAAGGAAAGGCATAATGGAGGAGACAGTAGGGAAAGAAACACACCCGTATGATATATACTTGAAAATCCGATGGTACAATGAAATGGCTAGCATGAACTGAAATAAAAAGATAAATAACACAGAGAAATAGTCAAAAGAAGCTCCACTTGTATAAATGTGAAATTCAATACACCGAGGAACAACATAGTAATAAAAGTGATCAGATCCAACCAAAAAAACCAAAAGAAATCCAACTATGAAAGGGAAACCTATACTACAAAACTGAAACAATACAAATAACAAAAACTACTGAAAAAAGAAATGGAATAACCAAACAAACTAATCATCAGCATCCTTAGAACGCTAATAATCCTCTGAACTCCTAACTAGAACAGTCAACTCACCGACTTGATGCTGAAGGCCATCAAACCAACGAGTCATCTCGGAGAATAAAGCGGTACGGAACTCAAAAAACTCAAAACTGAGGTGACCCTCCATATTGATTATGTATTGCATCATTGCAATTTGAGGATCATCTAACGATGGTGGGGTGATAGCAGGTGAAACATGTCTTAGGCTAGGCATACTCTAAGTAGGGTCAGATGAAGCCTCACCCATCTCAGCCTCAAGTGCCTCAGGTTCCGCAGGGGCAGTAGCATCCTCAATTCCCTTCTTTATCCATCGCCCATGCCTAAAAATGAAACTTGCTTGATTTAACAGAGTGGCATTGATGAGTACCTTGTTAGATGCATCTACAACCTCTTCTAACTCTAAATTAACTGTAGCATCCATAAAAATCTTCATTAAGAAGAAAGGAAAATTGATACCCTTGGTGGCCTTCTTTACCTTGACCACATCCCGCATCCCAAGAATAATGAAATCGGATAATAGTATGCTAGAAATAGCTTTTAGACCATGCAAAATCTTATGCAATAGATAAACATAAACCACCTGCATCTCATTCAATCCACTAGCACTATGACAAACATTATAGTTAATAAGGGTCACAATAATCCTCTCTCGGACCCCTAAGTTTGAACTAGTAAAACACCTGCTGTTTCTAGCCACTTCTAAGGTTTCTCTCACAGCAGGCACAAAAAATGATGGATCAGTAGAAACCCAATCACCATGCAAATGATCCGTAGTATTCACACAAATATCACCCTAATCTGGCACTCCAAATAAAGTAGAAATATATGCACGAATTAAAAGAATTGGGATACCTCGCACCGACGAGCGAACCTCAATAGTCTCAGAGTCATCCTTATCTTCAATGTTCATGTAAAACTCGCAAACTAGGTTAGGATAAAATGGACCTAAAAATTTCAGAACTATCTCCCAATCGATACTCCTAAATGCCTAAGAGTGAGTGAACTGCGTCTTGATATTTGGATGGACTGGTCTTTTCTCGATAAACGAGCTTGGTCGATGTGCTTAATACCAATTAAAGTTATCGACACTCGTAAATTAGGAAGGGTCATATGCCCAACGTGTCCTTGGTGGTGCCATTGATGCTAAACTGTTTAACAAGTACATCAGAATAGGTCAGAAAGTTAAAAAAAATTAGAAAAATTTTTAAAAAATCCCCCATTTATTTGAAAATTTCCAAATTTTTGATCCAAATGAAAGGCTGAAAAATTGGCATTAATGGAAAGCTTATGAAATTATGAACACAATGATATGAAATTTGAATTGAATGGATGCCTAGATCAAGAGAAAATTGAAAAAGAATACCCTGATGGAAAAAAAAAAACTGGATATGTCAGAGCAGATTCTGAAAAATCTATTGATTTTCAGAGAAATTTGATGAAAGAATGTTACAGAGGACTTGAACTATGACAAGTATTGAATGCTCAATACTTTATGAGACTAGAAATGGTGCCCTATTCTTCATACAACAATGTCATTCCTGGATGATCAGGGCATCATTACAGGTCTTTTAACGTTATGAACAACGACACCCTATTCTTCTTTTAATGTGACCCTAGCAGGATGCCATTGATGGTCTACCTTAAGTCAATTTTGATCAATTTTCTTCCAAATTTCTAACCAAAAACATCCTGAATTCAAATCCTAATAATATAGATTGAAATATCCATCACTTTCCTTCAAATTAAAGGCTAAAACATACCTAAATTCAAATCTAACACACTAAATCGAAGTCATCCTAAAGAAAACAAACTAAACCTAATTCAAACACATTTCTAAAGCTTCAACACTTGAATTAACTAATCATAACACCCAAAATAAAATAAAGTCACACATAATTACCTACTTAACTTGAAAAATTCCTAGTTTAATGAGGATTGAACAGTGAAAGAGTCTCAGAAGACTCCTCAACTGAATTAGGAACATACAACTTCACTCTTTGCCATTAACCTTGGAAGATGAGTGACCATTGCTCACTTCAACTATTCTATCTAGATGGATAAGAGCCTATCCATCCAGATCTCAACTTTCCTGGAAACAACTTCAATCTTGAATTATACACCACGACCTTATCACCAACATTGAAGTCCCTTTAAATGATATGCTTGTCATGCCATCTTTTGGCTCTTTTGTTATACAATTTAGAGTTATCATAAGCTTTAAGACGAATCTCATCAAACTTATTCAATTGGAAAAGTCTTTCCTTACCAGCCTTCCTTGAATCAAAGTTTAGAAAATGAATAGCCCAGTAGGCTCGATGTTCTAATTCAACCAGCAGATGACAAG
>JAOXYD010000001.1:9584643-9595668 GCA_028565735.1 Pinacopodium congolense | reverse complement strand
AGAGCTTATTCTAGGTTGCCTCGTGATTAGGGATAGGTTTTCTATCATATAGGACCTATCTAAAAAATGGCGGAACTAAAGATTTAAGAGCTTGTTTGAACCTATAGGCTAGTATCTTACACCAATTGCAAGTTATCTATTTCGAGGATCGATTATAAGTCTAGAATTCATAATATGTCTTCCACCCAGCTTTCATATTTCTTGTTTATTTATTTTTTGTTCGTTTTTATTTAGTCATAGTATTTAGTTTTGATGTCTTTACTTCCAAGGGTTTTGTTTTCTTTTTAGCAACATTAGAAATAGCAATTCACTTTAGCTCTCTGTGGGATTGACCCTGACTTGCCCTAGCTACTTAATTAGGTTAGTTAGGTATCTTATTATTTGGTAGCTTACAACGAGCTTCACCAGCAGTTGATTTGTAAACCCAATAACCTTTAAGCCTAAAAGATCTAAGTGAAATTTATCACAAGAAAATACTATCGCAAGTAATTCCTTCTTGGTTGTGGTGTTATTTAATCATGCCCTCGCTAAGGTTTTGCTTGCATAGTAGATAGCATGCAACCTTTTCTCCTTCCTTTATCCAAGCACACATTCAATGGCATGATCACTTACATCACACGTGATCTCAAAGGGAAACTACCAATTTGAAGATATCAAGATTGGTGCGGAGGTGAGTGCCTTCTTCAATCTATCAAAAGCATGTAAAAAATTAGCATCAAACTTAAAGGGTGAATCTTTAATTAACAGATTAGTCAAGGGTCTAGCAATAAGAGCAAAATCATTGATGAACCGTCGCTAAAAACTCACACATGGCCTAAGAATACTCAAATGCCCTCAATGTTTGTAGGAGGTGGGAGGTTTTTAATGACCTTGGTATTGGCTCGATCTACTTCAATCTCCTTAGATGAGATCTTATGACCCAAGACAACTCCTTCTCGGATAATGAAATGGGACTTTTCCTAATTCAATACCAAGTTAGACTACTCACATCTTTGGCGAACTCTATTCAAATTTAATAAACAATGGTCAAAAAGTCTCCAAAAACTAAAAATTCATCTATATATACCTACATTACAAAGGCTAAAGAGCATCCTTTTATATGTGAATGTGCCCTAAGGGCAAGCAAAAGGTGTCTTCTCGTGGTCCTTTGGATAGATGAAGACTTTATTATAACCCAAATATCCATCAAGGAAGTAATAAAATGCATATCCTACTACTTACTCAATCATTTAATCTACAAAAGGTAATGGAAAATGATCTTTGATAGTAGTAAAATTAAACTTCCTATAGTTAATGTATCCTCTCCAACTAGTAATGGTTCTAGTGGATATCTTTTGACCCTTTTCATTTTCTATCACCATCATGCCTTCATTCTTAAGTGCACATTGCATCGAACTTGCCCACTTACTATTTAAAATTGGATAAATAATGCTTGCATCCAAGAGCTTCACCACCTCTTTTTTCACTACTTCTTGTATGTTTAGGTTCAACCTTATTTTCCTTTCCCTTATTTTCTTACACCCATCTTCAAGATTAATCTTATATATCACCACATTGGAACTAATCCTCTAATATCTGAAAATTTTCAACTCGTAGCTCTCACCCTCTTCTTAATGGTCTTTACCACTCTCTCCTCTTTCTCTAAGTCAATTTGATTAAATATACTAATGGGTAGAGTATAACCCTTACCCAAAAAAGTGTATTTAAGTGGGAAGTCAAGGTTTTCAACTCTAACATGGGTGGCTTCACTATGGAAGGGAGTATGGGAGCTTTGGTTCTTTCCAAAGGTTTTTGCTTCATTTCCTTACCCAACTCCTCTTGGTTCGCACTTTTATCTCCTTGCACTTTCTTAACTTACTCTCCTAATTCCTTCAAACATTCATTCATAATATCAATTTTCATACAAGCATTACTCTCTACCGATTTCTTCAAAGATTTACTCAAACTCTACCTTTTCATCCCTAATTCTCAATACTATCTTCCCCTTATGAACATCCACTAGTGCCCTACCCGTATCCATAAGGAGCCTACCTAAAATCAAAGGACAATTCCTATCTTCTTCAAAGTCAAGAAAAATAAAATCAATCAAAATTATAGACTTATCTACTTTAACCAACACATCTTCAACTACCCCATAGGATTTTTTTTATGGATTGATCCAACAATTGAATGAGTATGGAAGCTGGATTCACATCTCTTAACCCCAATTTTATGAAAATAGATAAAAGCATCAAGTTAATACTTTCTTCTAAATCACACAAACATTTAGAAATTTCCAAGTTACTAATAATATAAGGTATATTAAAACTCTCTTAATATTAAAACTTGGATGACATATGACTACTAATGATTGAGTTGCAACTTTTTGTTAAGGCCATCATTTGGTTGTCATCCCACATGTGCTTATAGGTTAAAATATCTTTTATAAATTTCACATACTTGGGCATGCTCTCTAATGCTTTCACAAAGGACAATTGATTTAGAGCTTCTTTAACTTGTCCAAGAACTTAGAGAATTGTGCATCCACTTTATTTTGATTGAGTCTTTATAGATATAGGATCTTAGGTTTATATGATGGTGGATAGACGTATGGCTTCTCCTTCTCTTTCTCTTCTTCCTTTTCTTCTACTTTCTCTTTCTCTTGGCTCTCTCTTTTCGCATTCTCACCCTTCTCAGTTGGTCCTTCCAATTGTTTGCTACTCCTAAGTGTGGTGTCCTTCAATTATTTTCTTGGATTGGTCTTCGTGTTGCTAGGAAGGCTCCCCACACTTTTATATGAGAGGGCATTAGCAATTTGTCCCACTTGAACTTATAAGTTGTAGATGGATGATGCATGATTCTTCACTATTTGATCAAACCTCACCTCCTTCCTCTTGTGCCCTTATTCTTGATTTGAAAACACAGAACCCAAAACATCCATCAACTTGTCCATTTTACTCTCCAAAGATCCAAGTCTACCTTGTTAAAAACCAAATGGGCCTTGTGCTCTCATATTGTTATCTGTATTTTTATTTCAAGAAAAATTGGAGCAGTTCTTCCACCTTGAATTACAAGTGTTAGAGTCTGAGTTATTATCTCTTTATTGTTTCCCCGTGTAGTTGACATGTTCCACTCTATTAGTATCCATCATTAAGCAATCAAATGTGCCATAGCTATCCTACCTACGTAACTCACATCTTAGTTGCATAACTTTAATCGAAGAAGAAGAAGTACCTTGTAATTTTCTTAGTTGCTTGGATAGGACTGAAATTTATACTTGCATAGCTTGGATGACTATTGTTGAATCAACGAGAATCAACCTCTTTTGCTCCTTGAAACTTTACTTGCTTTATTCATTCGACCATAGGTAACTATTGTTCTCCATTTCTTCCAAGAAATCATGGACTGAATCAATGGTTTTTCTCATCAATTATACTCTATTTATTGCATCAATGGTGCCTGTTACGTTGGTTAGGTGACTTAAAAACTGTGGGTGATTTTGAAATGATTTTACTTTGAAAACCAACGGATTTTAAGGTAAGTGCACCTATCGCAAAAGTACTAAAGTGGAGTAATTTTTCAGACTCCGAGTGTCGAACCCATGGGAAAAATGTTTCTTAACTACTAGGTTGATCAGATTAAAATTATTTAGGAAAATTTTAAAGAATTTAATTAAAAATTGGAAAATGACTTAAACTAGACTACTTTGGCTTAAAAACTTCAAATTTAATTTTTAATTACTACTGAAAAATTCTGAAAATTACCAAATGTGTAAATTAGCTATGGATTAGATTATTGATGATTTAATTGAGTTTTAAAATAAATTTAAAGTCTGATTAAAGTCCTTCACAAAATCAAAACAAAGCTATGGTTAAGACTTTGCTTTTTCTCCATTTAATCTTGTCTAAAGTTTGGTTATACTTTAAAATCAAGTAAATGGGCTTTAATTTCAAGAAGGAGAGTTCTGAAAAATTAATCCTATAACTCTAAATTTCATAAAAAAATTCAAGTTTGGTCATGTAAGGATTAATTCGTGTTGCTTATTGATTTTTCAAACAATTTAAGATGATTTCTTATACTTAAACTATCTTAAATATTAATCTTAAGTGGCGAGCTTAAAATTGGTTCATTTAGACCTTCAACAAGCAAAATATAGATGTTTTAACATGCCTTAAAACTCTTTCAAATCATCAAAACATAAATTCATAGCAACAGAAACAATTAGTCACACATTTACATCAAAGTATACAAGATATGCAATTTATACAGCATACTCTGATAGATCTGAAATTTAGAGCTTAAATATATAGTTTAAATGTTACAACAAATCTTAGAAAGACTTCTAGATGTTTCATGAACTCTCAACTTGAATATGAACTCTAACCAAGCTTTAATTCATCAAGATCTTGTAAGAAAATCAAGAACATTCAAAGATATAAGTAAAAAAATATCAACCTTGATAATCCAAAAAATGGAACAAAATAAGATATAATCTTCCCTTGGATGATTCCTAGACTCATATATGAGTCTTAACAACAAGCTTCAATGTTCAGAAACTCAAAAACAATACACAAATTCAAAGAACTAAGTGTTTGAAGCTGAGAACTAAGGAAAAGCTAGAAAAATGAGAGAAGAACTCTCTCTCTATGGCAGATCTGATTTCCTTAATCTCTCCGTGTTTATTGTATGTTTTTGGATGTTTTCAGGACCTAGAGAGCTCCCCCCTATGTGCTAGTAAAAATTAGCATTAATTAGGAACACGCCAAGAGTTGAAATCTGGAAGATTTGGAGATGAAATTATTGACTATATGAGCAATGACACCTTGCCTCTTAACAACAGCACCCTGAGAGGGTGCCGTTGCTACTCGAATGTAGCACCCATTAATAACCTTGATGCTTCCGTCAACTCTAGGTTTATATTCCAAACTACTAGCGTGCAACGTTTCAAAGGAAATCAAGTTCTTAAATTTTGAAACATGTCTAACATCACATAATATCCTCGCGACTCCATCATACATCTTAATTTTGAATTGTCCAATTTCGACAATTGTACATGCATTGTCATCTCTCAAGCGAACAAAACTAAAATTTCTTGACATGTATACTTCAAATCAGTCTCTATTAGGTGTTATGTGATATGTATAGCGTGTGTCCAGGATTCACTGATCCTTAAATTGACTTAATGATACTGAAAGCATATCTCCGTCGTTGTACTCTGAGTCATCCTTCTGCACTACATTAGCAGAATTCCTAGAATCTTTGCCTTTCTTTTCTTCTCATCATTCTGCTACTCTTTGTTTAGACAGTATCTCTTAAAATGGCTTATTTGCTTGTAATTGTAACACTGCAAACATTTCTTTCCTCTAGATTTAGATCTTAAATTCCATTTTCCTAAACCATTTCTGTTCTCCTTCCTTCCATGTTCCTGATTACCCTTCACATACAATTCTTCACCTTGAGAACTTTCACCACTGTTCTATTTTCGTTGATTGTGCGCCAATAACGCAGTAGTAATCTCCTCCACACAAAATGGTCTCTGTTTTATATGTGAGTGTAGTCACTATATGTTCATATGATGGAAGTAACAAACACAATAATATCATGACTTGGTCTTCATCTTCAGTCTTTACCTCTAGCCTCAGCAGATTTGAAACTACTTGATTGAAGACGTTGATTACTATACTAGATATGCTCCTTCCTGCAACTTTAGCCCATGTAGCTTCTGCTTTAGATATAATTTATTAGAGAGGAATTTCACCATATAATGAGATTCCAATTTTTGCCACATCTCTATCGAAGATGATACATTCATCACATGATACATAACCTCATATGCCAAACACAAACGAATAATACATGCCGCTCTCGCCTATAGTTCTTCCTAATCTAAATCGTCAATAGATTTTGATTTTCTATCATGCAACGCCTTTAAAATTCCTTGCTATGCTAATAAATCCTGTGCCCATCATTGCCATAACATGAAGTTGCCAATTTCATCAAACTTCGTTTCATCGAACTTTGAAACAGGATTTATCGCCATCTCAATAGCATATTCTAATACCAGTTGTTGAGAAATAAACAACAAAAGAGATTAAAAACAGATGAAGAACACATAATTTTAATAAAGTTTGAAAACCTTGTGTTTTCTATGTCTTCGGGAGTGAAATGGTTTTAATTCGTATTATTTAATAACAACAATAAGGTATATTAGGTTTTCGTATAAAATCCTAAACATTCAGTACAATTACAATAAGACACATTTTTTTTAACTCACGGCGCCGTGTCACCACATTGTTCCACACAACGTCCGTACATATTGTTTGTACATGTATATAGACGACTCCTAATTACATTTGTACTGTATTGTACCGTAGGAATGTTGCTCCACACTCCAAATCTATCTTGTTGTATTCTGATAATAATTTAAAAAATATTCAAGAAGGACAAACCCCTTTACCAATATATACGAGCCACATATACAATATTAATCCTACTAAAACCTGTATTAACGTTTTATTGATCGCTTCCTTGGTGGCATAGGTCAAGAAGGGTATTGTCAGATCCCGCTCCACGATAAAAGTGTGATTCGTAGACGTAAATAGGTTGTTTCTCTTCAATATGCAATTCTTGTGTTTCTCTATTCCTGTAATACTGCATGTTTTGGATATCTACTGGGGCGTTCCATAGACGTCTGAGATTCCTCTAAGTCGATGCACCTTTTATTCCTTTCTTAAAACTCTTCAAAGGTACATGTCATATCCATTTACAAGGATTTCCACAAGGGCTAATGCCTCTTCAATCCTTTTTGCAATAAAACGACAATAGAGGTTTGAGGCTGGGTGTTCGAGTGACTTTAAGGCTAAATTGTCTCGCGTGATCTCAAAGGGTTTCACCAAACTTTTGTATTATCTGAAACAAGGTTACTAAGTCATGATATCTGCATCAGTTAATAGCTTAATGGGTCTCAAACTAGTTTTTTTTAATCTAAAGTTTGTTATTGAGTTTGTGGGGAGTGCTTGATATGAATCTCTTGTTGGGCCTGCCATTGTAGATGAGAAAGAATAACATGCAATTGCACGGGTCTGACATTAATTGTAAGATTCAATGGTGGTAACTTGAATTTTGTTGATAAGAGGTTTAAGCAGAACAATCTTGGTAAAAGGGTTGTGGAAATCAACACAAATTGGCCCTTTGTTTTGCTCTTGCGACACACAGGGTGAAACAGGTTTACGATGACGTGTTATGAGTGGTGGCTGTATCATTATTTTGATTTACAAACCTTTCATAACTTGGGGGTCTGCTATGGTATACCTCATCTGAAATCAATTTCAATTGTTAGGTACTATGGAGGTGGTTTAGATCTGATTTCATGAGTTTTCGCGGGTGCAAATCTGGACAGAAGAGCTCGATTTATAGCCAATAATTGTTGTTGCATGTTCTCGATTGTTATTGGCAAACTTGCATAATCGAAGTATGAGGGGATTTGAGGGGAAGGAGCAGCAGCTAGTTTCGAGAGAGGATGAAGCAAATCTGATTCTTTGTATGGATTTCAAATGATATGTATGGATTTCCAAGCTTCAGATTCTTTGGGCCTTCAATAATGCCAATACTAAACATATGTTGGCCTATATTACTGTATAAGTTAAACAAAGCCTGAGAGGATGAAGAAAGAAAGAAATACTAAGTGTAGATCACCAAACCCTAAAAAAGTTAACGTTATCCTGACTTGATTCCTTCTTCTCTGGAGATTATCATAATTCTTCAAACATTGTTTCGTGCATTACATTATAATGAGAAAGTGCATTGAAACTAACCTTAGTCCCATCCTCTTTCATCATAACAATTATCCATTGCATGGAAACACAAATAAAGAAGGAAATGCCTTGCAAAGCAAACTAATTAATTTGGCCGCCAAGTTAGGCGAAAAGCTAATTAATAGTCCCGATTTCTTGTGATGTGTGGAAATTCCTTGGAGGCTAGGGAACTAAGAAAGACCAGAATTAATACCAGCTACCTAAGTCTAAATTAAAAAGAAAAAGAAAATACGTGTTTGAGCAAATTAATTTGATGCTAACTTTTTGGTTGGACTTGATGACGTCTAACTACAATCCAATCATATCCTTTATCATATGTAATATAATTTTTTTTCTTTTTTTAATCGTCGATGTGATATTCATTGTGTTTTAATATTTATATATAGCTGTAAACATGTTTCAAGTATAGCAAAGTAACTAAATGCAATAATACCACTTTCTGATTGAAAAGGGTAGTCTAAGCGTGTGATTTTGTGTGAGGAAATGATGGATGATTATAGCAATCAACTTGTCACATGTTCTTGTCCTTGTTCCGAAGAGAGAATGAACATGACAATAATCGACAAATGACGCGCACATTACGTGGAACGATCACATTCGGTGCCTGACTTGTGCAAAACGACACTTACAATTAAGCATAACATATATTTTTCAAACCATAATATTTGAATTATTTAAGTACTCAAACGCAATCTTTAATGGAATACTGTGAATTGTGTCAGTGAATGATGAAGAGGTTCTAAGCTCCATTTTGATGTCCTGTACTGTAAGTTAACCTAAAGGAAAAGCTTCTGTTTTTAGGTAAGACAGCAGATTAAAGAAATCAACAAACAAGACAAAAGAAGCTGAGTAATTCAAGGAAGCCACGTTATGTAAGGCGGTGTTCTGACAAGCTCGTGATTAATCTTTAGTGGAATATTCCAATTCTAATAAATAAGAATTTTGTTCTATTACTAACTGTTACATCGAACACTATAAATAAAATAACATGTCGGGGAATTTAAAGATAAGGATGATTTTGTAGTTTTTATCATTAATTATAATGTACTTTTCACCATATTAAACACAACTTTTGAAACAAATTTAGCTACCATTTTAATCGAATTATAATTAGGTTTAACAAGACCAGATTTTTGTAAGATGGGTCAGCTCTCGCGTATCAAACGTGGCAGTGGTAAGTTGACTTTGAGGTTTACGAAGGTGGTGGACTAGCAGTGGAGCCATCTTAATGGAACTCACAAGTAACGTACCTTTCCCATCTCTCCTCAACTTCGACTTCTATTTCATTTTCTGGGTAAAAATCCTGGTTTGAAGATTAATTAGAATTTAGCAAAGATCGTTGCTATAAATGACAAGTAAAACTATCCGCTTTTAAAAATGACGATGCAACTTTGAAATCATGCTGTCATTTCCTGGACTCCGTAGAACAGTAAATAAAACAACAGAAAAGAAACAAGCAAGCGAACAAAAGGGAAAGGAGACAAAAAGTTTAACTAGCTAATGAGGAGAATCCCATGAAATCTGTAGACTCTCCAGTATCCAACAAAACAAACAGTCCACATCCCATGTTTGTCTTCTTCAAACAACTTCTCAGCTCCAATTCAATGACTGCCACATGATTGCTTGTCCACTTGCCTCCTCTTCACTGTGAAACCAAAACCAAATTAGCGTTAAGTTCAAAGCTTCCAAACTCCACAAAACTTCACTTTTAAGTACACCCTATTTTTCCATTTGTTTCTTTTTCTTTTTTTGTTTCACTCTGTCTGCGGAACAAAACATGAACCTTCCTGGGCTGTTCGTGTTCGTTCCCATGTGGGCATATTCAGGTGCATATTTGTTTTTCTTGGTTGATGCTAGACCAGAGTCAAGTATTCTCATTTCTGGGTCCTCTCTTCTTGCTCGAAAGGAATCCATTTCTCTTCTAACTACGAAAATGGAAGCTCAGTCTCCAGGTATTTTAACTATGCATTTTGCCTACGTCTTACTCGAGAATCTGGGTCTTGGTTTCCATGATGTTTTACTACTTGAATTGCCTTTCAGTGTATGTTTTACGTGATTCATTTACTTTCATGGGCAAATATGCTGCCTTTCTTGGGCATTCGCGCTCAAATTTGAAGTCTTTTAATATACAAGAGGAATTTCAAACTAAATTCTTGAGTGCCACACTCTGATTTTAGCAGAGATCAAAGCAGTGGTACTATAAATTGAACACTTATTATAAATATTGGCTTATTGCCTAAGATCTTAGCTTCTGGACACAAAAATTTGAGAATAGGTTTACGATTCTGACAATGGAAGCTTTATCGAGTGTTCTCTTGAGACAATCCAACGTACAACATTGGGACGAAGTTTTTCTTTGACAAAAAAGGTTTTACAGATCATATTTGTCAGTTGTCTCTCATACTTGAATGAATTACTTCTGGATCAGACCTGATTATTTCTTCATCAATTATTTTCAAAGGTCTTGTTGAACATCCCACAGCTTGTTGCTTCTTTGTCTTGATGGTTTTGAAATCTTTTTTTAATCTCTTCCTGTTTTTCAAAAGAGTCATCTTTACTGGTTATGCAGGGATAGAAACAGTTCCTGGTGTTAAGAGCGTTGAGAACCAAGAATTCAACAAGAGAATTCTCATAGCACTGGTTGCCGCTTCCAGCATTCTTGGCTGTATCTTGATCGTCTTTTCATATCTCTGGATCTGCAGATTGTATAAGTCTAAGAATTGCAGCACCAAAAACAAACAGAACTCTGGTATGTTTACTTGTGCTTGCAGATTATTGTCTGGACTTATGACCCTCGATCTGTTCATTTTTGTAAGAACATATTCACTATTGTTTGTTCAGTTTTGATGTTTTTTTTCAATCAAATTTACCATGAAAATGCTGCAAAAGGACGTTTGGATGGATTCAGTTCCTTGAAGATAGCTGGTCAACAGGGTGCAGTTACAATTATGGACTATCAGCTATTAGAGGCTGCAACGAACAATTTCAGAGAAGATAACATTTTGAGTGAAGGCAGTCATGGATGTGTCTATAAAGCTAAACTCAATGAAAAGCTCCTTGCAGCAGTGAAGAGGAATGTTTGGATTATTAAGTTAATTACAGATTAATTAGATTAAAATTATCTAGGAAATTCTAATTTAATTAATTAAAAGACGAAAAGATTAAATTAAAGACCTATATTAGTTATGCTTCAAACCTTTGCAATTTTGAGTTATAAAATGATTTATAAAAA
>JAOXYD010000001.1:9568081-9584543 GCA_028565735.1 Pinacopodium congolense | reverse complement strand
CTATTGTTATTATGAGTTTTTGAGAGGTTATTTTTTAGCCTAAGAAAAGAAGTGAGTGAAAAGTTTCTCCTTCAACCCAATATGTTCAAAGGGTATACGAGGTATGTCTAAGAATTTAAGTGGACAAGTTGCATTGGGCCCAAGTCTAATGGTTCGACTGTTTCTCACACGCTTCTTCCTTCCATCTCTTCAAATCTTAATGAAAACTGCAGAATGAGTTGAATTGGTTGACCAAATTTCGTCATCAGAACATAATTTGTCTCTTGGGTTGCTGCATTCATGATGAAACTAGGTTTCTTGCGTATGAAATGATGCAAAATGGGTCTCTGGAGAGTCAACTGCGTGGTATACTTCTTTTCTCATTTTAAGTAATCAAAAACAAAGAGAGACTAGAAATGAGATCATCTATTGTTTATCCAACTTTGCTTATGTTGTCATGGAACATCACAGGACCAACCCAGGGATCAAAGTTAACTTGGCAGTTGAGGATGAAAATTGCTATTGATGTTGCCAGGTGAGTTATCTAATTAAAGTTAGAACTTCTATACCTGTTATATTTTACATTTTCTTAACAAATAAGACTTGCTGTTGATATTTTTGGGTTTGATTTTGATGGACAATGGCTTAATAGGGGATTGGAATATCTTCACGAGCATTGTCATCCTCCCGTTGTCCATAGAGATCTGAAGTCCTCAAATATTCTTCTGGATTCTAACTTTAATGCAAAGGTAACCTGGTTAGATTGCAATATCGTACCCTCTGTTGATTTACCTCATGCTAGCAATGCCCAAGGACTCGCATATTTTTTACTTTTACCCACTTTTCATTCTTCATTCTGCAACTACATATTTACTTCAACTGGTTGTTTCTTGTTCAGCTTTCTGATTTTGGCCTGGCTGTACCTTCTGGGATTCAGAATAATAACATAAAGCTCTCTGGAACTTTAGATTATGTGGCACCAGAGTACCTTTTGGATGGTGAGTTGGAGTTCTTTACATTTAAAGGACTATAAGGTCTCCTGTAAATATTATTGCTTGGTCGCCAATATGCTATTTTGGGTTGCTTTCCACCTTTTTTAAATTCTTTAAATAAGAGTTTTTTTTTTAATTGACATCTTCACAATCCAGCTTTATCATTAGAATAAAGGTGTCAGAGTTTAGACAAGGTGTCTAAAATTTTAAGAAAATTTTCATGAAGATTGTCAAAAACTTTTGAAAGGACATGATTTCTACTCCAGCATTTCTTTTTTCTTCACCTTTGTGTTTATCCTGAAAAGGGGAAAATAATGTTAGGAATGTAATGTTCACCAGTATCTTCTTTAAGTTCCTCCTCTCACAGGATAATATTAAAGGTGAATTCCTGTTCCCTCAAATTTTCTTATGACTTGATCCCCATAAGACATGGCCTTATTGTCACTGCTCCCCAAAGAAGAAGCAATTTTTTTCTCTTTTGGCTGATGTTTAAAATAGTTAAACATGCCAACTTTTTATCTTAGGTTGAAAGAGAGAAGAATCAGATTCAGCATTTTATACGAGAATCTTTCTATGCAAGATTTTTACAGAATCTCTATTCTGGTATACATTGTGGATTGTGACAGAATTATAACCTGCAATTTGTAGAAGAATCATAATTCAAAGTGATCGTGTGAAAGAAGTATGGTAACCAGTTACATTCCGCTTTTATAGGAAAACTAACTGATAAAAGTGATGTCTATGCTTTTGGAGTTGTGCTTCTGGAGCTACTGACTGGTAGAAAACCAGTTGAGAAGGCCTCACCAGGAAGTGTGTCCTTGGTCACCTGGGTACTTACCCTTAAAAACACATTTTTGATCATGTTGAGTTAATGTCACTAAGGATATCTGGATTTGGAGCTTGATTATATAACTACTTTGACAGGCTATGCCTCAGCTCACCAATAGATCAAAACTTCCAACCATTGTAGATCCTGCTATTAAAGAAACTATGGAATTGAAGCACTTGTATCAGGTAATATGATAGGAAGCTTTCTATTCGTGGTAGTAATTTTCCTAGTCACTGTTTTTTTCCAATCATCTGACTGGGTGCTACTGAGTAGGTAGCTGCGGTTGCCGTACTCTGCGTACAACAAGAACCAAGTTATAGGCCATTGATAACGGATGTGCTTCACTCTCTCATCCCTCTTGTACCTCTAGAGCTTGGAGGGTCGCTAAGAGTTACAGAACCTCTACCTTCTGCCCTACCCTCTTAACTGATGCAGGAGTAACTTGCACAGCATGTATGTCTTCCTAGTTCCTACATTATATTTATTTCTAAGGAACTGTTTTCAACTAAAAGTAAAAATTACATGCCTGAGATCGTTACGACCATCTTTTATGTTACTTCTTTTCTTTTTGTGTTCTTTTTTTACAGTTGCATGGTGAATCCAATCTCATGTCTATGTGCAGATTTGTTGATTCGTGAAATATCAAGTGGCAAATCTCAGACATCTGGTTTAGAAGATACTCTCTTTCCAGACATGTTGAGCTTTGTTTATCATAGTTTATAGATTATTATAGCATTCTATACACTGAAGGAACTGATCGTGGTTATCAGGAGCTTCACGTTTGCGCTGTTTGAGGACATTGATCAAGGACATGGGTTTAAATCAGATTCAGGAACTGTAAGCTCTTCCTTTTTTTTTTTTTCCCAATAGTGTCAATTATGACTACTGTATCTGTATGTGTAACCATTATCACACTAACTAAATTTGATTACATATGTAATAACAATAATTTAAACGTTTTCGCCTGTGTACATCTACTTTGATCTGGCAATTATATACTGGTATTACCAGATTGATTGGGAAGTCGAAAGCAAACAGGTTCAACTTGAAGATGATGCGACTTTTGAGAAAAGAAGATGATACAACTTGCGTCAACAATGTCAGGATCAAATGGTAATCATTTGATCATCCCAACCAGCTCCTAATCTAATACCATACCATACAGCACCATGTTATGACGCTTAGTTTACTCCAGTAACCAATAAGCACAAAAGAAACAAAAATTTTCAATTTCGTTTTCAAATTAAGGGGAAAAAAAAGTTTGTTTAAGAGCAGTTTGGTAGAATTTTCCTTTTTTTTTTGTTGTTTTTATTTTTATTTTCTTTTTTTGACTTCTGTTTTTTAAGGAAAAAAAACTTGTTAAATTGATATTTGTAATAAAAAATTTAAAATAAAAACATGTTTAGTTGAAATTTTTGATAAAAATTAATTTAATAGTAATAATTAAATATGAAATAAATTTAAATATCAAAACACTCTTATACACTTTAAAATATATATTAGTAAATAAATTATATCAATTATTCAATATAAAAAATTATTTTGAAAACACAGAAAACATAATTTTTTGGTTTCTTTGTTTTTATTTTAATTTTTATGATTTTTAAAACAAAAAAATAAAATAGAAGGCAGTAAAAAGATTTTTTGTGTTTAAAAAATAATTAAAAAAAATAGAAGTGATAACAATAGGCATTTAAGTTTCTGTTTTGTTTTTTTTAAGGTATCATAATTTATAAAGTTGATTTTTGTATTTTTTTCATAATATCATTTACCATTAACTAATACATACTATTTAATTATTTCATATTAATTACTAATAAGAATTATGAATAATATAATTTAAATTATTCAATTTGTTTTTGTTTTTAACTAATATTGAATACAAAATTTGTATTTTTATTTAATATATATTAAAATAAATACGTTCAAGATATTTATATATTCAATAATTTTTTAAATAACAAATATTTAATTTTGATAATAATATTATCGATTTTAATAATTGATATTTATTGACAAATAAATATTAAATTTTCAATAAAATTTTACAAATTTTAAGTATTTGATTATTTATTACAATAAAATATAATGATTTTCATCAATGTTTATCAATAAATATTAAATAAGATATTAAATAAAATTATTTATTTTAATTAATTCTTAAAATTAATTTATCTTGAAGTTTTGTTTAATATTTAATTATTATCATTAATAAAAATATAATTACAATTATGATAAAAATCAAACAAGTTTTTTGGATTTTTAAGAATGCAAAAGCCAAAACATCACTAAAAAAATTTAAGTGGGACCAAAAAACTCCTTAAATAATCATAGGAAAAAAAAATCATACTAAAGACATCTCTATTACTATTCATAACAAGTAACATATAATATGATGTATTACTATTATTTCTACAACACCTTGACTACAAATTATGCATAAAAGCATGATACATGTTAATCTTCATGCATAATTACATGCACAATTATAATCTAAAACTCGTAAACCTATTAATTTTACAAAACCCTACCGACTATAATCCATACATAGGTTTCCAGTATACTTTCCTAATTGTAATAAAGGTAAAAGGGACATTTTCAATTCAAAAATTTTTCACAAAAATTTAATCTATGTCTTCATATTTGATAGCATTTAAGAAGAACTCTACGTTGTAACAATATTTTATTTACACCCTAAATTAACAAAATTCAAAACTTTCATTTTTGTTTAACCTTAAAAAGTTAATATATATATGTATATATATATATATACACGATATTCTTTTTAATTTAATGTTGGATCCTACATTGTCAAGTAGCATCTCAACTTATAATGGTGACCTCGTAGGATTCACTATTATGTCTTTTTTTTCATTTTATTCTGTTTAGGGATGAACACACTCATGCAAGTGAGGACTGGACTATTTAGCTGAACGTCAAGATACTAATGGCATTGATGATGATCAAGATATGAAAACCAATCAGCCTACTGATTGTTGCACAAAAGCAGTAGAAAAGGAACAAATTCAGCCATTTGAGAAAGTTTAATAGCTTAGATCAAGATTAAAATTAAGATGAAGATGAAAGTGAAGGTGAAGGGGAAGGTACGAGAAAAAGACTATTTCTTGATCTTAATGAAGTTGCCCGAAGTCCGGGTTTTGATGATAATCCAAACCAAGGATAGATGACGGAAGTCGAGATGATTTTGGATTTTGGATTGAGGATTTGATTTTTGAATTTTTTAAATATAAAAATTAATTAAAAATATTTAAAAAAATTAAAAAAAACACATTAATATAATATAAAAATCGAGATAAATAATACAAAAATTTATAAAAATACTTAAAATTCAATACAAAAATACAATAATTACATTAAAAAATCACAATTAAAAACTCAATCAAACGGCTTTTAAGTTGCAGTTTCCTTTTCAGCATAATTAGAGTATGATATCTGAAAGTAACAAATTTTTGCAATTATGATCAGAATTCTTCTATTGTCAAGTTAAAGCAACCTCGATGTGATTTATCTAGAATTTTCTGTTATGAAACATTTCATTTAACATTTGGCTTTTATCTTGCATATAGTAGTGGGCAACAGACAAATTATTTAGGGTTGCTACCTTATTAACAAGCAGTAATTTGAATCACAAAAAAATTGTTCTTAGATATCCGAAAATGTAATTTGTCCTTCAATACAAATGAGTGAATCACATTGAACAGTTTCTATTTTCTTACAGTCACATCAGATTCAAACGATGTACCACTTCATTTTTGTATTTTCTTGTTCCGGAATAACTTCTTTTTTTGAATTATCCATTTTAGCAATATCCAATTAGATTCAAGTACAACACAACTGATATTGTCTCTCAACATTACATTTGAACAGAATGCTACATATCTGATGAGAGAAGGGTAAAATCAATAGTCAATTATTTAAGCCAATCAAATCTTCCAACATCCACAATATTCTTACATGTTCCCTTCTGACATCATAACTGTTCTCCCCAAATGGTAATGTCACTTAATTGCATAACATTTTTTCCAAACAAATTCTTTGAAATTTAAGTTAATTCAGTTCAACAAGCATAAAAAATAGCCTGGTTATAGAATATTAACTCTTTCACTCAAAGCGTAGTAAACTATAAGGAATCACAGTTAATGAAAAGGAACTTATATGAACTTTTTCTACATAAATTATTAGCACAAGCCACACTGGTGACATGTCAAGTGCACACGTACAGCCCTTAAAATATTGCCGAATTGCATTCAATTTTGGGTAAGTATCAAAACACTATCCTTATATTTTAGTGATTTATTAAATATTTTTTTATATTTTTTAAAATATTATAAATTTTTTTGTATTTTTATAAAATTATTAAATACCCTCTAAAATTATTTAAAGCTGACTCGATGTTAACGTACATCAACAGTCACGTCAACGTCAAATCAACCCTAAATAATTTTAGAGGAATATTTGATAATTTTGTGAAAATATAAAAAATCTGTAATATTTTTAAAAATATATGAATTATTTAATAAATTATGAATATATAAAGAATATTTTGATAATTACTCTAAAACATTACCAAGAAGCTACAGACATCAGAAGCAGACCCATGGCAAATAAACTACTACTAGCTGCCATTAATATAAATCAAGTACAAGTATTTCAAGCAATTTATTTCAAAATTGATCTACATTTGACATTCTCTATTCGACGCTAATGTAAACACTAACATCAAAGTTTTCCAAACGAACTTTAATAAATGTTAAAGGGTTGTTTGATTGAGTTTTTAGTTGTGATTTTTAGTTGTGAATGTTATATTTTTATATTAAATTTTGTATATTTTTATAAATTTTTATATTGTTTATCTTGATTTACCTGTTATATTATAGTATTTTTTTTTAATTTTTATAATATTTTTTATTAATTTTAGTATTTAAAAAATCTGAAAATTAAACCCAAAAACTAAAACCTTTTCAACCGGCCCTTATCATGTTCTCCAGTACCATAAGAAGACGGTCATCTTTTGCATAGACCACTGCCAGTTGCTGCTACTAGTTTCACAAAAATGTGCTCATCAGAAAAGCTCAACAAAAGTGCTACAATTCAAATGATTTCTGATTCCCAGCAGATGATGATGTCGTCTGTTGCTAGATTTCCTCTACTGCTTCATCTCATCATCTTTGTTGAACACTCACGTTCTCTACATCCCACTACCACTCCGAGCAGCTCCTTCCACAAGCAGATGACATTTTCTGCTGTGGAGGCATCTGCTAAACAGCCCAGACGACTGCCCCTCTCCCAACAATTCAAACGACGTGGTTTTCGATGTCATTGGTTGAAATTTTTGAAAAAAAACATTGGTTAAATGTTTTAACTTAAAACATTTAATTAATCAAAGACATAATTATAGAAACCATAATTGAAATATGCTCCCTATTATTCACACTAACGTCATTCTTTTATATTTGTGTTTTGATGATATAACTTCTAAATATTATTAAATCTCCCAGGAACATAAACATCAAACGAAACAATTCTTAAAGACTCAAACTTTCATAAAAAATTAATCAAGTAAAATAAAACAATAACATCAATATATTAAAGTAAACGCAATAATAAAAAAAAACAAAATAGTTATGAAAGTTATCTTTATTTATTGCATTGCCTGTTATCACGCAAGAACATATATATTTAAGAAAGTGGTGAGAACATGACAACATATGGATGAAAATTTTTGGTGGCTCTCTTAACCAATAATCAAGTAAATTTATTCAAATAATATCTACATACTTTAAATTATCAAAGGATATATAAAGGGTAATTTGAATATTCCTACTGATATTATCATAGGACTATATAGTTCACACTTATATATTTTAATATTATTGTTGTCATTGTAAAATAGGGATAATAAATGCACCAAATTTTGGAATTGTTTCAGTTTAGCGCCTAAATTTACAAAATTTTTAATTTAATAATTAATTTTTAAAAATTCGTTCAATTCAAGAAAAAAAAATTGATGCAATTAAATATTAATTTCATATTAACGTTACTAACCAATTCAGTCATGTGAACATCCGCATAACAAAAAGTGTTATGTGGATATTTATGTATATAACTTTTAACCTTTAAAAATTTTTAATTTAGTAACTAATTTTTTGAAAATTTTTAATTTAGTGTCAAACTATTAAAAAATTTCAATTCAATAACCAATTTTTTTGGAAATTTTCAATTTCAGTATGTAACCTTTAAAAATTTTCAATTTAATGACTAATTTTTAAAAATTCATTTCAATTAAGTCAAAATTATTTTTAAAATAAAAATAAAAAATAATTAATATATTAATATTTTATTAGAAAGTATTATATAACGAGTTTTAATTTTAGTTAACAAACATTTAATTACATACTAAACTCTTTTTCAAAGGAAATTCAAGATTTAGAACTGATAAGAATTTGATTTTAAAAAACTAATTTATGAATAAATCTTTTAAATTAAATATATAGTAGCTACAAAATATCTTTTAATAAATAAATTTATATTTAAAGAAATATTATTAATTTTTAACAATAAAATAGATATAAACATTAAAAAAGAATTTACTCTTTCAAAATATTGAAATTTATTCCATTGAAAAAACTCAATGTTTGGTCTTACTCTAAGTTCTAAATTTTTTTAAAGAATATTATTTAATAATTTATTTGATAGTTTTGGCACCTCGATTAATCACAAGAATTTAATAATTTTGACACCACATAAATTTAATCTTTTATAATTTATATGAAACAAAAATTCTTAAAATATTATTTTCTCTTATACAAGAAGATCAAATTAAATTAAATTTTCAATTAATAGAATAATTATTTTTATTGATTCTTAAAATTCTTCTATTCTAAATAATTATAATGTTCTATTCATTAATTTTACATTGATAATATGTTACTTTCAATTAAAAAATTAATATATATTTTTTGTATAGTGAGGTCATACATTAACTTTTTTTAATAGAATAATTTTTAATCTTTTGAAGGGACAAGTTTTAATGTCTTTATATATTCTTTGTTATAAATCAATAATATATCTTTAAATTTAAATTTATTTATAAAAGATATTTTGTGACTAATATATATTTATTTTAAAATTTTATTCATAAATAGTTTCTTTTAAGTAAAAAAACTTATTAAATCTAAATCTTGGATATCTTTTAAAAGAAAGTCTAACATATAATTAAATATTTATTGCCTAAACTTAGAAATCATTATACAATACTTTTTAATAAAATATCAATGTATTAATCATTTGTTATTTTTATAAGAAAAAAATTAAAATTGACCTGATTTGAATGAATTTTTTAAAATTAGATACTAAATTAAAAAATATTAAAAGTTGAACATTGAATTGAAATTTTTCAAAAAATTAGTTACTAAATTGAAAATTTTTAAAGATTAAACAATAAATTGAAAATTTTCAAAAAATTAGTCAAGTAAAAATTTTAAAAGATTAAAATTATACATGTGAACAACTACAGTACTTTTTGCACTTGAAGAAAATCCGTTAGTCACGTCACTACGAAATTAAATGACATCTAAATATTACAAAAAGATGCCGTTCCCTTCCCACTTTGCTGGGAAATTTATAATCATGTTTTATAATACTATTCTATAGAACGCCAAGTTAAAATTTCAAAATTCATTGCATTGATCTTGTAATTTAGTTATCTTTTTATGTTTCTGTAAAAGAAAGCAAAGGGTTGGTCGGCTTTGCGATTACGGGGACAGAGGTGTAATTCGTGGACAGCTTCTTGAAGCTTTCACGGACTAAATATGTTTTGCTAGTGATTCTATTTGGATTAATGGAAAGTGACGGATGCACGATAGTGTGTACTCCCTCTGGCTTTTAGGCTGTAAACCTTGTATTTCTTTATTAATTAATTAATTTTTGGATTTCATTAAAAAAAAAATTATTCTCACGCAAAAAGCATTAAATGATGAAAATTTGAAGTTTCAACGATGAAGACAAAAACTTGTATCGCAATTTCAAAGAAATCCTTCACGTCGTCTCATCTTTCCATCTAGATTATCGATGGAGAATATCCAAATAATGTTCCAAGCTCTCTATCTGTAGGGGATCAAAAGTGATGGATGTCTAAACCATGATAAAGTAATTTTTTTGGTTAATCTTATATTTTTAACACCAGTATGTCTGCTAGCTGCCATGATATTATCAGTGAATCCTATAAAAGACAAGAACAAGAAAATGCTTTGCATTCTGAAACTGCTAAGTTCATAGGTCTCCCATAATAAAAGATTGACAGCCATATAAGCTTTCGAAGTTTGGTTTTTTTTTTTTTTTTTTCCTTCTCACTCACAGTTACCATATTTCTCCTTATTCTTTCTCGTAATGAGAATATCAAGTTGGCTTTGCCTTAAGAGCTCTAATGATATGGTGGTCAAGATTGTCTATCCAGGAGGCCACGTAGAGCTCCTTGATAGACCAATTCTTGCAGCAGAAATCATGCTTCGGAACCCAAAATTCACTGTCGCCTATCCACAAGTGTTCAAAGAGCCATGGGCTGTTGTTTCACCAGACACCATGCTAATGCTTGGCCAGAAATTCTATGTTGTGCCAATAAGCACCATTAGAAAACTCCAGCGACACTCTTTGAGGTACTCTGCTACTCCAAATTTTGAGTACTCCTCCATGAGTACAACCAGTAAGGATGAGGAAAGCGAAGATGAAGCCTCTTCAAGTTGTTGGTCTATATCAACAAAGAACAACAAGAACTCTAATGGATGTCTGCCTAATGATCATTGCTTCAAGTTTTTAAAGAATAAAACCAGCAGTGATGATGTCAGTGAGGTGACAATATCCTCAAACAGTCCACGAAATCCTTCAGAGACCATGGAACTGCTAAGGAAGAGGAACAAAGACGCTACTCAGGGATCACCAAAGGGATTTTCTTCTCCTTATTATTGGCAACCAAGACTAGAGCGCATAAACGAAGAGTGAATAAGAAAACTTCTTCATCTGTAACAAGTTTTTGAAGACTTAACTCCGATCTATGTCGGATTTCCTGCTTGTATGGAAAACTTTCAGAAACCTAAAAAATAATGATAGGTTGTGAAAGAATGAACTTTATCGGTTATTGTTCATTTTTAGCCTTTATTTTAATATAAAAGATTTTCATTCTCAGGTGAACAGTTTGATCATACTTTTTCGGTATAGAATCACAAAATTATAAACCGTGATCTCAGTCCAAATGTTGGCGTTCTATGTTCATATATGCTTTCAAGAAACCATCTAATCCATAATAACACGTCTCAATGTCAAGTATGTATGAACTAATTTTAGAACATATGCTGAATTCATGGAGTTATATAAGACTCTTATATACCAATAAGTGGGCAGATGTTGGAGTGTAGTAGAGCGGGGTGGAGTGCTGTGCAACAAACAAATGGTGATTTATAACAATATCGTTTATACTCGTATACATTGCTGTTTTTAAGGTCTGAGTGAAATTAGAAGATCAATTGTTGAATGAAACAGCCGATGTTGTTGGGTTTAAGTGCTGTTGCGGTTCAAAAATATAGAAATATTTTTATAATGTACCATGTGAGTTTAGGATTTTATAAAACTTAATATATTCTATTGTTACGGAGAGAAATAAGAAATTTATAATCATTCTATTCCAAAAATATCAGTAATAATAAGTTGTCAAACCTATTTAAAATATGTGTATGTTCTCATTCCTTTTTTTCTCTACAAATTCTTTTACTTATTTTTCAATATATGATAATTTGAGATCTTTAGATCATACCAAGTTTTAATATTTTTGTCAAAAAAAAAAAACTCATGTAACCTAAAAGCCCTGCCATTGGATGAAGTTCAGAAATAAATCATATATTATTCTAACACATTCCTTGAATTTGACTATACAACATTGGAAATAACATCATGGCAAGACTTGAAGTTGTGAATTTTGCTAAATGCCAAGACGTTTTTGGGGTTACCTTTCCCACTCAAAACAACCTATCAGCACCACCTTAGTGCACTAAACAAAAGTTCAATTCTCTGTCAACAGAGTCTTAAATGGCAAGTCCTCTGAAAAATTCATTGAAATATTGTAAGAAGACAAGATGTATATCAAGGGAATTTTATATACGTAAATTCTCTTGTACAAGTGTATCAGGAAAATTATACACTTCGATTACGAACATTAAGGTTGTAGTCAAATTGGTATTTAACTTAAAATTTGCTGCATTTAATAAGCCAGATTTAGTGTAGCGGGTAGAAATTTATTCTAAAGAGAGCAGTCCAATGAAATCTGAAGAGAAATGCATAGGACTTTATGAGGAGAGATTTAGAAGTGTCATTCCCAATTTCATCTCACTATAAGTTCTAGGAAATTGAATCTCTAAATTGTATGGTGCAAAGGGTATATGCTACTAAGTGGCATGACAATTCTGCGTAGTTTTGTTCCACAAGCTGATTAATTGACGTTTTCTGCGAGGCAATCGACTAATGCAAATTGTCTTATAAACTTTCTTCGGAAGATTTTAACAGTGCATGCCAAAAAAAAGTCTTTGAAGTTTCCATCTAAGATTCTAGATCTTGGCAATAATAAAGGAAAAAGTCAGAAGGAAATAAAAGGTGTATAGAAGCATGAAATCATTCCATAATCTAGAGTGCAATTTCTAGAAACAAATTTAAAGGGATGGAGAGTTTGAATAATGTTAAATACTAGATTAGATTATGATGAGTTCCATTAAGACAAGCATATTCTATTTACTTTACTTAAAAAATAAAATTTTGTGGAAAGTTAAAATCAAAGTTTAGAGATAAATAGGAAATATTCAAGTGCATGAAAATTAGCAAAAGTGTGAACCAATAACTGAACTATTCACCATAATAAAAAGAGTTTTAACCATAGATAAAAAAGAAGTTAAAAGTATAATCATTGTTACATCGACTCAAAATAGGTATGTGATCAACACGTAGCATCTGAGGACTGAAACTCTTAAATTACACGTAAACCTATCACCATCAGTAAAAATAAGTTCAAAATCCAATAAAAATGAATAGCAATATGGGCATACATAAAGATAATACAATACATAATAGAGATACAATAACATTAGCATGCGTCAGAAAGAAAACTTACAACACCCTAATTCATATCATTGCAGATGTTAGAGTACAAATGCAAATAAAAACAATTGAAAAGCTTATGTGAAAATAGATAGGTTATAGCCAACATGACTCAAAAGTCAATATTGCAAAGTTGGTGGTAGTTGATTTAAAAAAAAAAAAAGAGTTGAGAAGAATCAGACCTTATTGAGTAATCTCGTACCACCATACGATTCCCAAAAACATGCTTATACACAATAATTCACTAATTCTAACATGTGCACAGATACATGTTGGATGGATTTGTGACATATCCAGAGAAAACACTAATCGATATGTTACATTTCCAACTCTCTCTTTTATTTTGTAAGGCTCAATATACTTTGGAGACAACTTCCCTCTCTTTTTAAGCCTCATCACACCCATCAGCGAAGATCCCTTTAGGAATACAAAATTTTCAACTTGGAATTCCACATCTTTATACTTTGAATTCGTATAACTTTTATGTTTATTAAATAATATATCTAGTCTTTATTTGATTAATGAAATCTTCTCGGATGTCATCTGGATTAGTTTTGAGCCCTTTGATTACCCCTGGTCTACCTCCTCTTAACACATTGATGATCTACATTTCTATCTATACAATGCCCCATATGGTGTTATCCTAATGCTATTGTGATAATTATTATTATAAGCGAACTCAATCAAAGGCAAATGCAAATCCCAATTATGACTAAAGTCTATAACACACATTCTCAGCATATCATCTAAGGTCTGAATCATCCTCGTAGACTATCCATTAGTCTAAGGATGGAAGGTTGTGATAAAATTTAATCTAGTGTCCAAAACCTCTCTTAATTTCCTTTATAATGAATATGTGAACTACGATTTTTGGTCAATATATACTTATATGAGATTGGACACTAAGTAGGTAGTTTTATGGGTAGAAAATGTGTTGACTTTTTCAACCTATTTACGATAACTTAAATTAAATCTCGTTAAGTCCTTTCCATTATGATTCTTTCCCATTTTCATTCAAAAATTAATAGTGGTTGTAACTTACAAGAGGGTTTTTTTATGCTCAGCTTTTATTTTTTGGCACTTCAAGCATTTAGAAACATATTTAACTACATCATTTTTCACATTGTCACACTAATACATGTCTCTGCTGTTATGGTATATCTTGATGGAACCTAGATGTACATTGTATGCCACATAATATGCTTTCTCTAAAATCCCTTCCTTCAAGTTCTCTACATCTAGAACATATAATTTCTTATTTATTTTTAAGATGCCTTCTCCATCAATTTCAAAATATGTGTGGTGCCCTTTCCTAAATTTTTTTAGAAGTTTTTGAAATATAGGAACTTAATGTTAAGAGACCTCAATTCTGTCCAATAGTACTGACTATAACCTAATGCTAGACAGAGTACTCCAAAATTTGAAATTTGAAACTGAGCATCTGGATCATCAGATTATGTAACTCCTTGGTCAAATCTCTCCTCTCTATTACGATATGTGCTAAACATCTCGAGGACTTCCTATTTAGAGCATCTGTTACGTCATTTACCTTTTTATAATGATATTGAATCATGTAATTGTATTCATTTAATAGCCCCATCCACCTTCTTTGCCTCGTATTTAAAACCTTTTATTGAAACATATATTTTAAACTCTTGTGATTCATGTAAATCTCAGATGTCTCACTATATAAATAATGTCTCTAAAATTTTAAGGCAAAGACCACTGTTATCATCTCTAAATTATGAGTAAGGTAATTTTGTTCATGCTTTTTCAACTACTTAAAAAGATAAGTAGTAACTTTACCATTCTACATCAACACACATCTTAGGCCAACTTTTAAAGCATCATAATATAACTGAAATCCCCCACCTTCAATTAGTAAAGCTAATATTGGTGTTGAGGTCAAACACTCCTTTAGCTTTTGAAAACTCTCATCATAGGTATCATACCAAAAGAATTAGACATTATTTATGTGAATTACGTCAATGGGGCTACTATATTAGGAAAGTCTTGAATAAATCTTCGATAGTATCCTGTTAATTCTAGAAAACTTCATACTTCTGTCACTATATTTAGTCTTTCCTAGTTCATCATAGACTACAACTTCTTTGGGTCTACTTGTATTTCGTCCTGAAATACCACATACCTTAAGAATGTGACACGCTCAAGTCAAAATTTACACTTTGAAAACTTGGCATACAGTTGATGTTCTTAAAGTGTATGAAACACTAGTTTCAAATGTTAGATATGTTCTTTATATGTTCATGAATATACCAAAATGTCGTCAAAAGACAATTACGAACCTATCTAAGAACGGCTTGAACATTCTATTCATCAAAGGACATTACTAAGAACTAATAATGGTTGTATCAAGTCTTGAAGGTAGTCTTAGGTAGATCCTCTTCTTTGATCCTCAATTAATGATACCCTAACCTTAGATCAATCTTAGAAAAATACCTAGTACCCTAAAGTTGATTAAATAAATCGTTAATTCAAGTAGTGGATACTTGTTGCGAATGGTCACCTTATTAAACTGCTTGTAGTTAATATATAATTGGATAGAACCATCATTTTTCTTTATAAACAGCACTAGTGCACCCTATGTTGATGTGCTAGGCTTGATGAATCCCGTATCTAATAAATCATGTAACTATTCTTTTAGTTCCTTTAATTTTTTTGGTGCCATTTTATGTGGAGGTATAGAAATCAGGGTTGTACATGGAACCTCAATCAATTAGTTAACAACAAATCTCAATAACAAACAAAATTTTATAGCATCAAATAAATGGATTAAATTAACACTAAAGTAGAAACGTCAAATTTAGATAACTTTGGTGCAACCTGAAAAATTAAGCTTAAACACACAATGTAATAGCTTAAAATTAGAAAAAAAAAATACTCGAAACTTCTTGAGACCTTAAAAATATTGAAAACATCGTATTTGCAGCACCAAAAATGATTTTAAAAGCCAAATTAAATTGAACAAGGAGCTACACAGAAAACTTGATAGGTTTGAGCAACTTGTGTTCTTTGAGCTCAAACAAACATTATGGGTGCTTAAAAATCAAATTAAAAGCTTTGCTGCACTCTTGAGACCCTAATAAAAATGTGTATACTAATTTTGAATTAATAAAAATAGTTTTTCAAGTTCAAAATTGAAGAACATAGAAGTTCATAGAAGTTCATCCAAAATAGAGACAGTTTTAGTGTTGAGACTTTGAAAACTTGAATCTAACCAAATAATGGATCAAAAAATCAAATGAAAGATTTATCAACTTTTTCTATGTATAAACTAACTGGAAACAAAAATCTTATAGCACTAGAAATGGATTTAAAACAAGAAAATTGAAGTTGAAAGAAAACAATGCAGAAAATAAATAAAGCTTTGAATGTTTGAATGATCGATCTTGTAATTTACGTTTCAAAGCATCTAAACTTGATAAAAATGTTTAGGAGAGGTATTTATAGTGTTAGGAAGGAGTTGGAGATGTTAGAAACATAA
>JAOXYD010000001.1:9554085-9567981 GCA_028565735.1 Pinacopodium congolense | reverse complement strand
TTTAGTCACCTAAGCACACCTTCTATGGTGTTTCTCTAATGCACAATCAATAAAACCAATTCTGAATATTCTAGAGGTAAACCAAAATTATATCTAGCCTCCTAGAACTTTAATAGATCATAAAAAATCAAATTAAAATACTGAACACATGATTATAACATCAAACAATTAGATTTCACCTATATGAACACAAGCTGTCAAATATATATTCAGTCTTAAAATTCCAACTTATAAACACACTAATTTAGTCACTCAAATGATGCAAATTAAATACAATAAACCTACTGAAATATCAATCTATGTTAACAATAACTCTTAATAACAAACACAATTTTATAGCATTAATTGAATGATCAAAATCAAGCACAAAGCTAGAATGCTCAAACCTGGATAGTTTTGAGGAGCCTGCAAAAATCAAACTCAAACAAATAATATAATCACTCAAAAATTGAAAAAAAAAATTGGAAATTTCCTAAGATCTTAAAAAAACTATAAACTATAAATTTTTGCTTCCAAAAACTAATTGAAACTCAAAATCAAAGCCTATAAAGAAACTGTTGAGAAAAGACGTCTGTTTGGAAGATTTTGAGCAGTTTGTGTTCTTTGAGCTCAAACAAACGATTTGAGTGCTTAAAAATTGAAGTAAATGATCTTATGCACTCTTGAGACCCTAAGTAAAACGTGTATGATAATTTTGAATCAATAAAAATAGTTTTTTAAGCTCAAAAATGAAGAACACAAAAGTATAGAAACGTTTAACCAAAACAGAGACAATTTTGGTATATTGATCTTTAAAGGCTTGAAACAGACGAATTAATGAATAAAAAATCAATTGAAAGCTTTCTGAGTTTTTTCTAGGTATAAACTAACTGAAAACACAAAATTTACAACACAAGAAACTAATTTAAAACTTCAAAATATGAATTGAATAAAGGCTGTACAAAAAATAAAGAAGGCTTTGAGACTTTGAGAGATTTGATCTTGTAATGTTGTTTCTAGGGTATCTAAACTCGTTAAATATGTTTAGGAAACATATATATAGTGTTGGGAGAGGTTTGGACTCGTTAAAGACAAAAACTAGACGTTTAGGAGGTTAAAAAGTTGTTAAGTCCAGAAAGGGAAACTAGTCGTTGGAGTCTGACTGATCAAGGGCACCCTCTGGGCTGATCAACGACACCATTGTTCTAAGAACAGCCCGTTGTTGATGGTGCAGGAAACAAAGGCTAAAATGACACCCTAAGAGCCCACCATTGATGGATAAAAAGCCTACTGTTTTACGTCCAGAAAGCATGAAAAACACTCCAAACTAACTCCAAAAGTTTTCGAACAAATTCCTAACATTAAACAAGACTTTAAACAAGTTTTAAAGCATAATTCAAGGCTAATTGAATCAACAAAACACTTCAATCAATTTAAAACATAAAAATTGCCTTGATTATGAAAATTTTTCATTTTAACCAACTTTAAAACCTTTTCAATCACTTCTTAAATCATAGATAAGCCAAAATTCATAACACAAAGATATTCAAACACATTCAAACATACATAAACAACTTCAAGCAATAATTCAATTAACTTAAACACACCAAACACATTAAAACAATTCATGTTGCATAAATACATCAAAATTTAGCCTATATGTCACCTAATTTAATTCCTAATATACCAAGGCCATAAGCAAATCAAGTTAATCACTAAAGCCACAATTCAACTCCTATATGCCTATATGCAAATGTTCATGCAAATGTGAGAGCCCTTTTCAAGCATTGATTAAGATCAAGTTTAGGACACTTATATTTTAAACCCTTTTCCTAAACTCTTCCTAAACTACTTGATCTTCAAAATTCTCTTGATCTTCAAGCTTGATCATTACTTGAACTTTATCATTTGATCTTTGATCTTCAAGCTCTTAATCATGTAATGCTTGAACTCTTCTACCTTACTCTTCAACCTTAGGCTCTACATATATGCTATTACACTTTACACACCAACCTATCTTATAAACATTAAAGACTTAAACATTAGTCATAATAATGTTTTGTCATTATCAAAACACATGATTAGAACCACCTTGGTTCAACAATAATTAAGGCATCTACCAAGTCGAATTGTATGATATGAGACATGTGTCGCAAAAAACTGGAATCCTTTATGCCAAGTCGAATTATAACATTTCATACTTATGCATACATAAACCATATTTGCTTCCAATGTTACTTGATGATGTTCCCTTACATCAAAAGCTCTTAACAGTTTATGAAAGATGGTGCTTGGTTCTTTGACAAAATATAAAACAAAGAATTTTTGAGCACTTGTGCAACTAATGAGTAGTCAAGTTAGTGTAAGATTAATATCACAGGTTCAAGTATAAAGGTGATTGTGGAGATAACAAAAGAAAAAGAGCATTATATGTCAACAATGGTAGGCACCGATTTCAGTGCCTACTAAAGTTGAAAAGTAAAAAAAAAAAAAAAAGAAAGTCAAAGATGGCTGGCCACATCATCAAACTCTCCTGCCTATAAATAGGCAGAGAGGTAAGGAGCAAATACAAGAAAAAAAAGGAAAAAAAGAGAGAAGTGAGGTGAGAGAAAAGAGATAAAAAAAGAGACAAAAATATTTTGTGTATTTTTTATGATTTAGTTTTCTCCTTATAATTCTCTAATTTTTCAGTAGTAAAAATTCTTCTACCTTGTCCGTGGTTTTTACCCTAATTTAAGGGTTTTTCACGTAAAATCTATGTGTCTATTTTATCTTCAATTTTTTCAGTTCTATTTAAGCTACAACCTTGTTCTATTTAAGTCTCAATTTTTCTCAACAAGTGATATTAGAGCCAACCTTAAGTGCGTATATCTACTTATTGTATGCTCTATAATTGCCACCAAGAGTGGATCCTCCATATCAAAAGATAAGTTAGATTATTATTCACCCTATGAAAGGCACTATTTATACAGCTGTAGTGATAGCGGCAAAATAGGAAATTGAAAAATTCAACGGGAGTAATTTCTCATTATGGAAGTTGAAGATAAAGGCAATATTGAGAAAAGACAATTGTCTAGCAGCTATTAATGAAAGGTCAGTTGGAATTACAGATGAAAAGTGGAACGAGATGGATGGAAATGCTGTAGCTAATCTTCATCTAGCATTAGCTGATGGAGTATTATTTAGTATAGAGGAGAAGAAGATGGCAAAGGAAATATGGGATCACCTCACAAAATTGTACGAGGCCAAATCACTTCACAACAAAATTTTTCTGAAGAGGAAACTATATACCTTACGCATGGCGGAATCCACTATGGTGACAGAGCACTTAAATACTTTAAATACTCTATTATCCCAACTCACATCATTGGGACATACAATAGAGATAAGCAAATGTGCGAAACTTCTACTTCAAAGTCTACCAGATTCGTATGATCATCTCGTCATCAATTTAACAAATAACACAGACACTCTAGTCTTCGACAATATTGTAGCTGATATTCTGGAAGAAGAGAATCGGCGCAAAAGTAAGGAAGACAGGCTAGCAAATTCGTAATAAGCGGAAACCTTGGCGATGATGAGAGGAAGATTAATAAAGCGTGGCCCAAGTGGGAGCCATAATCACAGTAAATCAAAATCCAAGAGTAAGAAGAATTTTAAATGCTACAATTGTGGTAAGAAAGGGCACCTGAAGAAGGATTGTTGGAATCTAAAGAAGAAAGATTTTGTTCCTCAAGGAAAGACTGCAAGCACTTCAGATGATGGAAGTGCAATGATCTGTGAAACGGCAACAACTATTGAAGTAAAGAAAAGATTTGCTGATGTATGGCTTCTCGATTCAGCAGCTACTTTTCATCTGACCTCTCAAAGAGTATGGTTCCATTAGTATGAATTTGTCTCTAGGAGATTTGTGTACAATTGTAATGATCAAGCTCTAAAGATTGTTGGAATCGACACCATCAAATTAAAGATGTATGATGGTACAATCTAGACTATTAATAAAGTACGACATGTGGAGGGCCTCAAAAAGAATTTTTTTTCTATAGGACAACTGGATGATCTCGGGTTCAGATTTGAGATTCAGAACAAGATTATGAAAGTGATTAAAGGAGCACTTGTATTCATGAAAACAAAGAAGATAGCTACAAATCTGTACATACTGAAAGGAGCAACTTTGTAAGAAGGAGAGGCATCCGTTGCAATGACTAGTCCAGGTGACAAAGCTGCAATGATGTGGCATAAAAAGCTTAGACATATGTCAGAACAAGGAATGAAGATACTTGTAGAGAAAAATCTACTTCCAGGTCTCACAAAGGTATCACTACCCTTTTGTGAACATTGCATTGTAAGCAAGCAGCATCGATTGAAGTTCAACACATCAAAATTCAGAAGTAAAGAAATTTTAGCCTTGATTCACTCTGATGTATGGTAAGCACCAGTGATGTCCCTGGGAGGAGCAAATTTCTTTGTATCATTCATTGATGATTATTCGAGGAGATGTTGGCTATTTCCTATTAATAGAAAATCGAGTGTGTTTCCAGTTTTCAAAATTATGGAAAGAAGATCAAGTACTTACGGTCAGATAATGGAGGAGAATATACTGGTAAAGAGTCTGATAAATTTTGTAAGCAAGAAGGCATCAAAAGGTAGTTCACGACGGCATACACTCCTTAATAAAACGGAATGGCAAAGTGGATGAACATAACTCTGTTGGATAGAACAAGAGCAATGATGGGAACTGCAGGTTTAGATAAGAAATTCTGGGCAGAAGCAGTCAATACCACCTGTTATGTAGTGAATCGATCTTCATCAACTGCAATTGAGTTGAAGACGCCAATGGAGATGTGGGCTGGTAGACCAATGGATTACTCAAACCTCCATATATTCTGAAGTCCTGCCTATGTAATGTTCAATGCTCAGAAAACTACAAAGTTGGATCCAAAATCTAGAAGATGCATTTTCTTAGAGTATGCTGAAGGAGTAAAGGGGTATCGTCTGTGGGATCTCACTACCTACAAGATTGTTATCAGCAAAGATGTTATTTTTATGGAAAATAAGAATAAAGGACAAGCAGAAATGGTTGACATTTGAAAAGGGAATCCAGAGACTACAGTAGTACAGGTGGAAAGGGAATCTGATCAAAATGATTCTTCTGAAGTTGTACTAGAGGACAATGAGGAAAAACCAGTTGAATCTGATGTTTTAGATACTCGGAGATCAACTCACATAAGAAGAGCACCAAGTTGGCACTCAGATTATATTATAGAGGATAATATTGCATACTGTCTTTTAACTGAGGACGGAGAGCCATCAACTCTTCAAGAAGCAATGAATAGTTCAGATACATCTCAGTGGATGACAGCAATGCAGGAAGAAATTGAAGCTCTGCATAAGAATAAGACATGGGAGCTAGTAGCACTACCGCAAGGAAGAAAGCTTATTGAAAATAAATGGGTTTATAAAATCAAGCGGAGTGGAGATGATCAAGTAGAACGATATTGTGCAAGATTGGTGGTAAAAGGTTATGCTCAGAAAGAAGGTATTGATTTTAATAAAATATTTTTTTCTGTTGTTCCACTTACTACGATTAGAGTAGTCCTGGTGATATGTGCTACTTTTGACTTGCATCTTGAGCAGTTAGATGTAAAAACTTCATTTCTTCATGGAGATCATGAAGAAGAAATTTATATGCTCCAATCAGAAGGATTTGAAGAAAAAGGAAAAGAGAACTTAATTTACAGGTTGAACAAATCTCTATATGGTCTAAAGTAGATGCCGAGTTGTTAGTATAAGAGATTTGATTCCTTCATCATGAGCCTTGGTTATAGCAGATTAAATGCGGACCCTTATGCATATTTCAAGAGATTTGATAACGATGATTTTATAGTCTTGCTATTATATATAGATGACATATTGGTTACATGCCCCAACAATGATCGCATTAAAGAATTGAAGGTACAATTGGCTAGGAATTTGAAATGAAGGACTTGGGACCGGCAAACAAGATTTTACAGATGCAAATTCACTGAGACAGAAAGAATAAGAAGATTTGGCTTTCTCAGAAGAACTATCTGAAGAAGATCTTGCGGCGATTTAACATGCAAGATTGTAAGTCAATTTCTACCCCTCTTCCTATTAATTTCACGTTATTCTCTAATATGAGTCCTAACAATGAAGAAGAGAGGATAGAGATGTCTTGAGTACCGTATGCATCAGCGGTGGGGAGCTTAATGTTCGCTATGATTTGTATAAGATCAAACATTACACATGTAGTGGGAGTGATTAGTCGATACATGGCGAATCCTGATCGAGAGCATTAGAATACTGTTAAGAGGATTCTCAGATATATCTAGAGAACCTCAGATGTTGTATTATGTTATAGAGGATCAAATTTTATTGTTAGAGGATATGTTGATGCTGATTATGCTAGTGATCTTGACAAAAGCAAATTTACTACAGGCTATGCGTTCACATTAGCTGGAGGAGCTGTGAGCTGGGTTTCAAAATTGCAGTCAGTTATGGCTACGTCAACAACAGAAGCAGAATATGTAGCAGCTACACAAGCCAGTAAAAAAGCAGTGTGATTAAGGATGATGTTGGAGGAACTCAGATACAAACAAGAAAATATTGTTCTGTATTGTGGCAACTAGAGTGCTTTACATCTTTCAAGAAATCCAGCATTTCATTCAAAAACAAAACACATTCGAGTTCATTACCACTTCGTTCATGAGAAAGTGGAAGAAGGAACAGTGAATATGTAGAAGATTCATACCATGGACAATCTGGCGGATTTTATGATAAAAGCAATCAACATTGAAAATTTTATGTGGTGTCGATCCTCGTGTGGCCTGACAGAAATGTAAGCAACATGAAGTGGCAAGGTAGACAGAATGGTGTGAAGATATGAATGATTATCAATCAAATCTTCGAGTGGGAGAATTGTTGACGCCTACCAAAGTTGAAAAGTAAAAAACAAAAAAAAAGAAAGTCAAAGATGACTGGCCAAGTGGCCAGCCATCATCAAACTCTCCTGCCTATAAATAAGTAGGAGAGCTAAGGAACAAATACAAGAAAAAAACGGAAAAAAAAAAGAGAGAGAAGTGAAGTGAGAGAAAAGAGAAAAAAATAGAAATAAAAATATTTTGTATATTTTTTGTTATCTAATTTTTTTTAATAATTTTCTAATTTTTATAATAAAAATTCTTCTATTTTATTTATAATTTTTATCTTAATTTAATAATTTTTTATGTAAAATTTGTATGTCTATTTTATTTTTAATATTTTTAATTCTATTTAAACTGTGGCTTTGTTTTGTCTAAGTCCCAACAGTGAATTGCTCTGCTGCTCACAGGGCAAAGAGTAAAGTTCAGCTGAAAAGGCGTTTTGGTACTTATAAAAGTCATTTGGGTGATTCCTGGTCAGAAAATTAGTAAGGCAACAGATTAGAAGCTCCACTCTCTTTTTATCAAATCCACAGGAATTCGTCAACCCAGTAAGTACTTGGGATTTGCATTAATGGTACATTATCTTTTGTTTTTGTTTCTTAATTGCCAAGACAAAGTTAATGTAGAAGTGCAACGGAGGAGAACAAGAAGAAAAATGAGTATGCTAAAAGCAAAAATGGGGAATCCATTTGAAATAACGAATAAAAGTAGTACAAGGACAGGGACTAGTTCCAAGCCACGCTGTCCACTCTAATACACTATCATTTGTTGTATTAAATTTATTCCCACGCTTTGCACCCTACAAAAATCATCGCACAAAAAAATTGATTATTCCCTAATTCTCGCTAACATTTCTCTTCCTTCTCATTGAAGGCCCTCTGCTGCTGTCTTCTGGATCAAACAGTGTAGTGCTGTTGAATGGTCTCAATATCAAGTCCCTTGAGTTTCACCACCGACTCTACATGACCCTTGAGTGTGTGAAGTTCCCTTAACCTGATCATGACAAAGGGAGAACATGAGTGGACCTCACAATTTTGCTCAGTGCGGATATTTTCAGTTAACATTACCTTGCAACTTCAGCACGCCTCTTGGCTTGTTCAGCAATTTCAGACAACTCTCTGTAGTTGTTCTTATCGTTGAAAAGTTCTGAGGTTTCAGGTGGCTGCAGTCCATGCAGGGTACGTTGAGCAGCAGCCCATTGAGCCTCTCTTTCTACTCTTCCATAATTTTTCTTAGAAGTGAAGGCAGTCTGCATAGTTCCATTCATTCCCAGAGGAGAACAGCATTAGTCCCATTCTCTTTTGATTTTAAAGATTTTAGATTTTGAATTTCTGTGTACCTTGTTTTCAATCAGGTTGTCCCAAGCTTTCCCACTCAAACCATACCGAATGATGAACTTGAGAAGATCAAGTGGGATGTAGAAGACAATGCTGTAGAGCCATACCACTCCAGCCCATCCCCATCCACAGCCCCGAATTTTTGCGAAGCTCCAGTTGGCATAAACAGCAATGATTGTAGCAATCTTGATGAACAAATCAGATTAGGAACTCGTTGAAAAATTCCAAGAACCTCAATTCAAAAAGCTTAATGCAGAACTTACTAGTTGTGCTATAATAAAGGCAACCACAAGCAAGATACCGGGCCGTTCAACGTAAGACCAGCTCCGAGACCTCGTGACAAAGATGAGTGCTTGACTCACTATGCTGACTTGGAGGTATACAATAGCTGTAAGCTCATTGTGATTGTCTTTGATAGACCTGACCCCGAATTTTTCCTACAGATGTTAGTTCAATGTTAGTATGACAATGACCATATGGACTGTTAAAAGCATATCCAAACTTTCACTTCCTAATGTAAGAGTGAGACGAAAAGTTCATTACCGAGAAGAAGTCGGTTTTATGAGCAGCCCAAAAGAATACCACAGTCATGATGGCCAAGTATGTGCCAAGAACAATACCGGTGGCAAATATTTCCTTAAGCTTCCATGAGTCAGGAATAGGAGAAGGCTTCACTCTGTCTTTGGAAATGGTCATGATTGTCCCGTCATTGAGTATCGCAATAATTAGAACCATGAATGGAGAGAAATCAAATTTCCAAATCAGAGCAAGGAGCATGAAACCAAGCACAATACGGATGGTTATGGAGACAGCATAAATAGTGTAATTCTTCATTCTCTGGAAAATTGCTCTGCTTGTTAAAACAGCACTGACAATCACACTCAATCCTGGCTCGGTCAGGACTATGTCAGAAGCACTTCTTGCTGCATCTGTAGCATCAGCCACTGCGATTCCAATGTCTGCCTTCTTCAGTGCTGGTGCGTCGTTTACTCCGTCTCCAGTCATTCCACATATATGCTTCCTTTCTTGCAGCTTTTTCACAATTTCATATTTGTGCTCTGTAAGCTTATGTGTTAGTTCTTCACCATGAAAGTTATATAAGACAACACAATTGTTGAACCTAAAATCTTTCAAACATGAAGACCAGGAGGAAAGCTTCCCTATCCTAAAAATTATTTGCAAAGGCTTACGAAAATCAAATATCTGAACCTTTATACCAGAACTGTACTTAATGCTAGCTTGAAATAGTATCATGCGTTGGCTTAATGTTATAAAAGGAAACAGCTTTGAGCAAAGTCTAGAATGGTTTCAGTTTACCAGGGAAGACGCCTGCGAAGCCATCGGCCTTTTCAATGAGCTCATCTACGGGGAGAGTAGCAATAGAAGCATCCTTGTCCTGTCCAAGGAGGGCAGAAGAAGGATACATGTTGGTTCCCATTCCAAGCCTGCGACCAGTTTCCTTGCCAATAGCCAACTGGTCACCGGTGATCATCTTGACATTGACTCCTAGATTAAGGGCACGTTTAATGGTCTCTGCACTATCATGCCTTGGAGGATCAAAGAGAGGAAGGAGACCCACAAATTGCCACGGATCTCCTGGGCTTTCTTTGGTTTTCTCTGGTACAGTCTGAGGTAATAATAACAGCTCAAAGTTAAATCAGAAGCTGTCAAAGAACATACACAGTTGTCAGAGAAAGAGAATCCAAACTCACTTGTCTACAAACAGCTAGAGAGCGGAGTCCCCTATCAGCAAACTTATCAATGATTGCAAGAGCTTTCTTTTTTACGTCCTCGCGAAGATTACACAATTCAATAATCTGGTAGTCACGTTAGTTAGATATCAGAAGATGTGCTTATCTAGAAATATTTGCATCGGAAAAGCAAAATGGAAATCAAAATATCATCCATTACCTGCTCCGGTGCACCTTTGCTTGCTCTGTGCCAATTGTCACTCGAGTCAATGTAGGTTATAGCTGTACGTTTATCCACAGGGTTAAATGGCAAGAAATGGACCTCTGTGATGCCTGCTCTGGCCTGCAGAGAAGAAAATTGAAGCAAGACTTCTCAATTATGTTAAGAAGTGAAATGGAAGATAGAAGAGGTAATGACAGGACGTACCTCTTTGGGATCGCCAAGCATCCCAACAATGCATGCATCAATTGCATCCTGATTCTCCACCCTGGAAGCCCTAGCCCCTAGTAAAATTAGTTGGTCTTTGTCGACATCCTTGACAAATACCTGAGAGTCAAACCAAGTATCTCAATGTCAATTATACTTGGAGAGAATCTTCTTCGGCTAATGTCCATGACTGACGAAGATACATCATGCAGTTTATATATATATATGAAATTGGGTTCCATAAAAGAATTAAGTACTGGCCTCAACCAAACTCTTGTCTACTGTAAGCTTGTTAAGAGTCAGAGTTCCAGTCTTATCACTGCACAGCACGTCCATTCCAGCCATTTCCTCAATAGCAGTCATTCTCTTGGTGATCGCGCCTTGTTCCGAGAGACGGTGTGATCCAATGGCCATTGTCACCGATAACACAGTTGGCATGGCAATTGGAATTCCACCGATGAGTAGCACCAAAAGATTGTCAATACCATCTCTATACTTGCGGTGTTGAATTGGATACATTACAATTATCTCTATAACCATGCCAACAGCTATAGAGCAAATGCAGAAGTTACCAATTGCTGTCAAAACCTGATCAGCCCATCACAATCCAACGATCCATTATGAACATTTGAAGGTCAACAGATAAAATAACATAATTTCATTAGCTTGATGTCAATCTCAGTGGAAAGCTGACCTTTTGGAAATGACCCTCTTGATTGGTGCTATCAACAAGGTGAGCAGCTTTACCGAAGAAGGTGTGAACTCCAGTGGCAATAACTATAGCCTCAATCTCGCCTTGCTTGCAGGTAGACCCTGAAAAAACTTCATCACCTGGGTTCTTTGTCACTGGCAACGACTCACCAGTAAGCGCAGACTGATCAATCTTTAACGGATCTCCCTCCAAAAGCCGAGCATCTGCAGGAACGATGTCCCCCAACTTGATGCTGATCATATCTCCAGGGACCAAGATCTCAGCTTCTTGCTCTGACCATCTCCCATCTCTTAACACCTTCAATAATTGCACCCAATTTGTTTAAAACGGAACTTCTATACGAAATATATGAATTTTAGTTATCGGTGAATTTCAACAGACCTTTGTTTTAGGGGCTAGACCGGCCATAAGAGCAGCTGCAGCATTTCCTGCATTGTTTTCTTCAATGAAACTTATGGTAGAGTTGATGACCAGCAATACCACAATACCTATGAAATCTTGCCAATCCGGTGGCTTTCCCTACACAATCAATTCAATTGTAAACAGTGAGATGATTTCGTGTACTTTTTTCAGAAATTTTAGTAAACTATAACAAATACAGGGATGAATGCCTAATGCTTACTCCTCCGTTAGCCAAAGCAATGGCCATGATCGCAGCCATCTCCATGACCCATGAGAGCGGATTCCACATAAAACCCAAGAACTTCAGGAGCTTGCTCTCCTGTTTTAGTAATCATTTATCGACAAGTAATTAAACTTCCGTTGTCTACAAGATTTTAAACACAAAGTGAAAAAGATATCTTTGTAGAGAGAGATTACCTTCTTCTCCTCAAGTTTGTTGGGGCCAAAAATCTGAAGCCTCTTCTGGCCTTCATCAGTAGTAAGACCCTCTCTAGTGCATTGCAGCTGTTGAAACACTTCTTCCACTGGTATCCTCTCCTGTTACACATTACATTCCAGTACTAAATAAAACGAACGGTCTTACTTTAAAAACAGAAATGAAAACCTTAGAAGAAATAAACAGACAAACACACAAAAGCTGGAAGAATGAAGTACTGACAAGGTCGACATTCTCGTTTTTTATTTCTTCCAGGCTAAGCCCTTTGGTTGCCATTTTCAATTAAAAGCCTTTCAGCTTCTTCTGTTCTGAGGCACTGGCTTCTTCTGTTGTTAAGGGGTGCTTTTATTTTCTTTTTATTTTATTATAGTAGTAATTGTAACAACTAACAACGTCGCTTCCACTTTTTTTCCCTTTATTTCCACTTTTTTAATTTTCAGTATCTTTCATTTTTTTCAGATGGTTTTATTTATATATGCAGAGGAAGTGAAATTGAGTAAGTGAAGTGAATAAATTTCTGCATGAAAAGAGATGTTTTGTGGTTACGAATCCCAAAGCACAATCCGAGCGGACGACCTGGACTCTTATGGGTCCCCGCTTGCCGCGCTCTAGTTCTTATGACTAACTGGGTTCTCCGAGAATGTTGCGTATTCATCTGACGGTTACAAATTTTAGTTGTCAGTTAATATGACGATTCGATTTCGGGTAGCAACTGTAATGAGGTTGGATCTTGATGCTATTATCACTGGTAGTTGTTCGTTTCTTTCCATGAATGGCGAGCTTTGTGGTCTCCACGTGGGATATCCCAATTGGCTGGTTCTGTAGCTTGGCTCAACCGATGCTATGAAGTGACGTTTTCATGCTAAGGCTCAGTTAAAGCATGTTAAATTCAACGGAGAAATTATGAGATCTATAAGAAATCTGAATTCATTTTTTCAATAAGGAAAGAATATTAACACTGTAAAGGCGTAATTTTTTTTTAAAATCCACAAAAATCATTTAATTTACTGTACCATAGGTAATTAACGAGCGATGAGTTTTAGCAACTAATCAACGTGATAGTAGCATAGAATACACTCTTTTACTGCTGTTTATTGAGACAGTATGCTGATTAACATCACTAAGTCATTGTCACTTTATATATGTTGTCATTTTAAAGGTTTGTAGTGTTTCTGAACTTCTTTTTACGCAGTTTTAAACTTCTTTAAAGTAAAATGATTAAGAGCATAATCAAGTTGACCGTAATTTAGGACACTGTTAAACTTGAACTTTCGGTAAATACTGATGATGGTTAATGACTTCATAGGCTTGGGTTGGTATGTGGAGGCATAAGCAAAATCTCTTTTTTGGTAAGTGGAGACATAGGCATTTTGGTCTGCGAGATTGGTTAGTTTACAAGTTCATCATATCTTAGGACATCGTCAATTTTGTAAGCAAAAGAGATGTGGGGGCTGTAAGCAGCAGTTTCAAAAGTATATATTAAAAGGAAATATGTAGATTTGCTTACGTCTAATAGAGAATGGTTTATTCGCTAAGACACCTTAATGTTTTATAAAGTTCGAGTAGAATTCATTATAAGATATTCCCTTTTCTTTTAAATTACAGAAAATTCATGGTCGAAGAGCATATTAGTAATAAATAAATTTTACAAAATTTTATAAAATTCATTTACAATTTCAAATTTTTGTATTTAGAACATAAAAAGTTTTCCATTTCAATTTTGATATTTGAATTCTACGAAATTCAACATAACTAATCCAAATTTTCTTAAAATAGTTAGAATTTGCAAATGAATTCCATAAACTTAAGAGGCATACTTTTGTCTTATAAAATTATTCTTACTAAATTTTTTTGTTTTACCTTTTAAAATAATTTTAATATTTTAAAAATATTATATATGAATATTACTACATAATATTATATATTATATTATATTAATAACTACATAATAATTATAATACATCATTA
>JAOXYD010000001.1:9515473-9547418 GCA_028565735.1 Pinacopodium congolense | reverse complement strand
AATTTATATAATTATTACAGATTTAATTAATGTAAATCTAAATATTTAATTTTTAATAAAATGAAATTACCATTAATTAATTTTTATTATTAATATATTGTACAATAAAAATAATACATAATTAACAAAACATATCAAAATAACAACTAAAATAAAAAACAGAAAACAAAAATAAGAAATGAACAGCAAAAACCAAAAACAGCAACTTAAGGGCTTGTTTGGTATCAATGTGATTTTTAGTTATGGTTTTTAACACAAAAATCGATAAAGACAACACATTAATACAGCACAGAAATCGAAGACAAAACATAAAAATTAATACAAATATATCAAAACAACAACTAAAAATTACAACCTACAGCAATACCAAACAACCCCTAAATAAAAAACTACAAATAACAATTAAAAACAAAAAATATAAGCCATATCAAACGAGCCCTTAAGAATACAAATTAAGGATGTTGATATTTTGAAAATATAATATAAAATTACTTCATTTTATAGTAAATAGTGGGTTTAATTTTTTATATATTTATAATCACTATTTTTTGAGTAGACATTAAAAAAATTCTCGAGTGTACATATATGACTCATAAACTATATGTCATAACTAAATAATTTAACAAATTCTTGACTTAAAATTAAATGATATAGTCGATTTTAATAGTATTTACAAATTTTTGTCAGCCATAATAATATTAAAAGAAGACAAAAATAATAATAATAAAGAATTTAATAATAATAATAATAATAATAATAAAGATATAAATATTTTGATCATTTTATTTGTTATTCCTTTATTATTTTAAATTTATATTTTTAAACTAAATATTAGTATATAAATTCTTTAGTAATAAATTAAATAAAATAATACTTATTTCATTTTATTTCTCAAAATAACTATTCTATCCCTTATCTATTTTAACCTTTAAACCAAACAGCCTGTGGAGGAATTAATTTTGCCATTTCCCAATTTGCAGAACTCTCTTTACTTGAAGTAGCAAGTGACGGAAGAGTTCATTAATAATTATCATTACTGAGTTACATGTGCTCGAAGCCATGTAAATGGCTATGTTGGTCCCGACCCATTAGCCCCTGGAAAGGGGTATCTACTTCAAACGAACCAGGGTGTGAAGATTTTAAGAGAAGTGAATGTAATCTGTGATTCATGTATAGGTTGAGCTTATCTAATGAAGAAAGCGAGTATTCTTATGATCAAACCTAGCACTTCGTTTTTAAAATACTCCACTTAATCCCAATTATTGAATTCTTTGTGCTTTACTCTCACTTGGTGGTCACTGGTGTTCTGCTTTTTCTTTTGTTTGATTATGTTAGGAATGATTATAAAGTTGTCAGGATGCTTTATATAAAAATAGTAGGCCACTATGAGATTCTTTCAAAAAATAGAAATTTATTTCTTGAAAGGGAGGTTATGGTAGGAAATATGTGCTAATGAGTTGGGAACATCTGTTCATAGATATGAATATGATTTTATCTCTTTATCTTTTTGAATGGAATAGTTCGCTAAGTAGCCAATGAAAGTGCTGAAATACGGCTACTTAGTGCGTAAAAATTTGAAGTTTGAGATATATTCAATAAAATCTGTAAAAATCAAAATATTTAAAGTAATTTATAAAAAGGGATATTGCATTTGAAAGAATTGTCGTGCAATCATTTAAAAGGAAAGGTGCTGATTTAATATACTGATACTTATTAGAAGACGCTTTTTAAGTTGGTCCTTTTGCAAACAGAAAAGATATGATAGTAGTTGGAAAAACGTCTGCAATTGTTTATTTTGTGTTACATAAAATTACTGAGGAACGACGACTAATGAAAAACAATCTACTATGTCTTATCTAAAAACCTTTGAGCTTAATGGGAAAATTTCCAAAGAAAAAGCATTAAAGGAAAATTCCCAACAGTTCAACATAAATTATGCTGAGACTAGTTGGATATACATGCGGCAATGGCTCCAAGGATATGTTCCGTAATGTTGTCAGTTTTAATTTTTAGTTATTATTTTTTAAAATATAAAAATTTTAAAAAGTACAAAATTAAAAAATAACATATTAATACAATATAAAAACTGAAAAATAGTACAAAAATTAGAAAATTAGAAAAATACACAAAATAAGAAAGTCAAAACTCCAACTCTTGTTGCTTCTAATTTTCTGCCGTCAGTCATAAAGGTCAGTAGATTTCCTCTATTTAGAAAGTTATTTAATTATAATATTCAAGTTTTACAAGAAATTTGAGCCAAAATAAAGTTACGGAAGCAAGTTGTACGTGGAAACACCTTTTCATTAATCATTTTGAAACTATCTATGTATTAACATAATAGTAGAGTCTTTAATATCAATTATGGACGGAAGTATCAATCTAATGCACAAATTTTTGTAGTCCATAGCGAAGCATAAATAGTACAACAAATAATAAGAAAAATGGGTGGGTTTTGAGGAGTTGAAGAAACATTGAATTTTGATGAACAAATCTCCTTACTATGTGAAATATGGACGGATTTCTTATTAAATTACCGTAACAGTTTCAATAAAACTGGTATCTTCACGCCTAAAAATTTAATGTTTGTTATTTTGTAAATGAGATTTTAAAATTTTGAAAATATTTAATTGAAATTTATGGTTAATAAAAAATTTAATAAAATATTTAAAATTTAAAATTTTAATAATGAAAAACATTAAAAATGTTTAAATATTAATAAAAATATTAAAAATTAAATCATTATTTATCTAAATTTAAAGGATACAGACATTAGATTCGCTATAAAATTATTTTAATAATTTATTTTAGTGAAGAGATTAATAATATTTCGTTTGGTCATCAATCATTTAACTTCTCACTTGACTAGCTTTTGTCCTGGCAACCAAGTCAGCATCTATTCTGTTGGCAGCTAATAACTGATCAACTTCGGGTTGTGTTCCACACGAGTGGGAGAAATAGACTTTAGTTAGCGTCTACTGCCTATCAGTCTCTGATCTCATCTCTGTCTCCTTTTGTGTTTAATTTTCAACAGTAGCTACATCTCTGTTTCTAACGTGCTCCATGCTCACCAAGTTGGCCTCCTCACTAAAAATTGTTTTTCATATCATGGCTCCTTTAAACGATGTAATTTTTTCTATGTAATCTACCCGGCTTAAAGTTGAAATATCTGCTGTTTTTGCAAAATTTTGAAGAAATTCGTAGCTAATCAAATCAAAGTTGCAGGGTTTTGATGGATGGTGTAGAGATAGATCAAGAAGACAAGAGAGGCCTTTCAGACAAAAGAAGTAACGATGGGAGAGAACTGACTATAACTATCTCAAGTAATGGCGCAAGCGCGGATGCCATTGTTGATACTGAAACCTTAAAAGTGTCTGCTACAAAGGATCAGTGGAGGACAAAAGATTCAAGTGCTGACGGATCTGGAGATAATCTTGCAGAGATTCCCAGCAAGAGAAGTGTTCGAAGTTCAGTTTGTTCAAAGAAATTTAGCTATCTCGACGAATCAGTGCGTTCAAAGTCAGAGCTAACTGCAGAGGACGATGGTTACGATGAGGAGATCTACAAGAAAGTTAAATTGAAAAAAGAGAAGACTAGTAAATTAAAAGCTGGGAGTCTTATCGAGTGGATTACAAGTCTGTGTATCTTGGGCAGTCTTGTGGCCAGCTTGACCGTTGAAGAACTTAGAAAGACTGATGTTTGGAAGTTGAAATTATGGAAATGGTGTATGTTGGTGATGGTGATTTTCTGTGGCATGATGGCCACTAGCTGGTTATTGCGCTTTATTGTTTTTATCAATGAGAGGAACTATATGATGAGGATAAAGGATCTGCCTTTTGTTCACTGTTTGAAGAGGAGTGTTCAGGTTTTTATTTGGATTGGTCTGGTACTTCTTGTTTGGGTTTGTTTGTTTAATCATGGAGTTGAAAGATCTGAGACAGCCAGAAAGATCCTAAAGTTGATAACGTGGACTCTTATTGCGCTTCTTGTCGGAACATTTTTCTGGCTTATAAAGACTGTATTGCTTGAAATCGCATCATCTAAATTTCGGGTGCATGCATACTTTGATAGAATTCAAGAATTAATGTTTCAAAGCTACGTTTTTGCAACGCTTTCAGGGCCTCCGCTCATTGAGGAATGTTTGGTCGATGGAAGCTCCAGATATGCCAAAAAGAGTAAAAGGGTTAAGAAAAACAATTCGATCGACTTGGGAAAGCTTCATAAGATGAAGAAAGAAGAGATCTCAAGTTGGACTATGAAGGTTTTGGTAGACAGTGTGATAAATGATGGTCTTCGCATTGTCTCCTCCAGTGAGGATTATGAGATTAAGGAGGAAATGATTAGCAATGAAATGGAAGCAATTGCTGCTGCATACCGCATTTTCAGGAATGTGGCTAAGCCTGGTTGCAAGTGAGAATCCTTGATTGTTATGAATGTTATGTTGTTAATTATATTTCCCAGTGTCCGATATTTTATATTTCTGTGCAGTTACATTTCTAAGTATGAACTTCGAAGGTTCCTGCCAGAGGTGGAACTTGACATTGTTATTCCTATGTTTGATGGATGGCAGAACGGACAGATGGACAGAAACGCTTTGACAAATTGGGTGGTAAGACAAATTCACTTGGAACGAAGAACTCCATTAGGAATTGTGGCTTTATTTAGAGTTTAAACTTCCTTAGCTCCATTTGACTTGGATGTTCTGCTTATTCATGCTTCGACTCCTACGTTTCTCTTTTTGGCTTGTGTTGTGCAATTAAGTAAAGGATAGAGCTTGAGGTCCTGTTTTTTTAATGAGAATGTAGTGCTTTTTTCAATCTTACTGGTAAAATGTTGGAAATTTTGGCAGTAGTATTACACAATGTTCTGCACTTAAGTTTGTCGGAATCGCTTATCAAATTGTTTTGACTTCCAAAAATGATTCTGGCGATATCTTTACAGTTGGGGTTTTACAAGGAAAGGAAGAGGCTTGCACATGCTTTAAATGACACCAGAATGGCAATTACACACTTAAATAAAGTTTTGTCAGTGATAGTGGCGGTTGTAACCATTATCATCTGGCTTCTTTTGATGCAAATTACCAAGTCGGAAACTATTGCCATATTCTTAACAGCTGCAGCTTTTGCATTTGGAAACACCTTCAAGACTATATTTGAGGCTTCTATATTTATATTTGTGGTGCACCCATTTGATGTTGGTGATCGTTGTGTTGTTGATGGCATTCCAGTAAGTTTTTAACAATCTTTTTCGTTTCTTCTTCTACTTGTTTCCTTTTATCATCAATCGACTCTCTAAGGTTGGAAAAATCTAACCGTTAGTTTCACCTGAAACTTGGCAGCTCTTGGTTGAAGAAATGGATATCCTAACAACAGTTTTCTTGAAACTCGATAATGAAAAGATTTACTACCCAAATTCAGTTTTGGCTACAAAGCCCATCAGCAATTATTACAGAAGCCCTGATATGGGTGAATCTGTGGAGTTTTCAATTGATTTTACAACACCACTGAATAAAATTGGGATGCTGAAAGAAAAGGTTAAGAAGTAAGTTGACGGAACTCTTGACTTCCGTGACACATAATCTTACGAAACATTTTTCTTGAAAATGGTTTTCACCATTGAAGCCATTTCATGACTAAAATAAGCCTCATCTTTCTTACAATCGTATTTACTATTTGTATTATTTTGTTGACAGCCTACTCTTGTTCTGGCAGCTATTTGGAGAGGAATTGCTCACACTGGCATCCAAGCCATAGTATTGTAGTGAAGGAAATGGAAAATGACAGTAAGTTAAAATTGGTTCTTTATTGCACTCATACCATGAATTTTCATGATTTTGGTGAGAAGACCAGGAGGAGGACTGAACTCGTAGTTGAGATGAAGAGAATTTTTGAGGAGCTCAACATACAAAGTTCATCCCCACAAAATGCTGATAATGTCCGAGTGAGCGCCTCTTCTTTCTTATAACTCGAGTAGGGTAAATGGTGATCACATCTTAGCCTTCAAACAGTGTCAAAGTACCCTTCGCTATAAATCATTGCGTTAAGGAATTTGTATTTCAAGCCATTATGGGTTTTAGTAACAATTAAACACTAATTTAATTATGACGTGTTGCCTTTATTTATTAATAAGTGCTTATTCATTTCTCTCTTTTTTCTTCCATTTTCTTCAGAATCCGAGCATAGGAGTCACCGACTTTATCAAACATGGAGGTATTAATTTTGGCATTTCCCGGTTTGCAGAACTGCCCTGATTACTTGAATAGGCGTGTGATGGAGAAGTTCAATAATAATTACCATTACTAAGTCATCTGTGCTCGGAACTCATGTAAATGACTATGTTGGTCCCTACTCATTAGCCCTTGGAAAACGGTAAAGAGTTCGAAAAAATTACTATTGGGAGTTGAAACTAAACCTTGTGGACATTAATGGTTTCCTGTATAAAAATTGGATCTGAATTATCCTTTCTTCTTACACTTATTTGAGGGGAATAGGTGTCAAAGGTGCGGTACTCTACTATCGGTTGACAAGCCTAAAATCACTGAACTCTTCTAATTTTCCTCTTCTCATTACATTTTTTTTATAGTTTAAAATTTTCTTGAAAATTTCTCAAACTTAAGATTCTCTTATACCCTTTTTGTTAAAATTTTTATTAAAACTATTGGCGGAAAACACGTAATAAATATTATTTACATGGCAAACCGAAGTGAATATACGATGATTACTAAACTATTTTAATTTATTGATTTAATGTATTTATCTATTTACTTTATTAAATATTATTTATATTAAAATTTCAATATTATTTAATATGCGATATTAATTGATTTTATTGATAACTAATAATATATCAATTTATATAATTTCTTAATAATTAATAATATATTTATTAATTTAATATGATAATAATTAAGTGTTTTGTTATTTTTATTTATTATTTATAATAATATTTTAGTAAGATGATTGATTTCTATTTTTATTTATAATTCACATTTTATAAATAAATAATTTTTAATATTAATATCTAATGAATTTATGAATTTTTATTTATTAATTGATAAAATTCATAAACCATCACATATATTAAAAAGTATAATAATATTTAATATTTTAATGTTAATTTATTTTATAAATCATTAATAAATATTAGCCCATTATGTTTTATTAATATATAATAATAAATTATGTACTTTATTAGATAATAAATAAGTAATATGGCTAATTTTTATATTTTTATAGTTAAAATTTTTAAACATATAAAAATTGATTTATTAATTTTAACATTATTCAATAATTATTAATTAATTTTCTTGTCATATTAGTCGTTGTAATCACTGTAAATGTTAACTAATATTTCTTATCATATTGGTCTGTCTTATCATTTTACTCTACTTAATGACAATATTGATTAATTTTTCTTATCTTCACTCGAGTAAAAACCTATGCATGGGTTTATAAAAAATTCATGAGGTTAGCCAAGAGAAATTGCCTAAGGGAAATCGAAAGGCAATAGGTTACTAAATATTCGAAGGATTTGAAATCCATTGTTAAAGATAAAATAAAGAATGCAAGTATTGAGGACTCCATTTGAGGCAAGAAATATTGTTTTGAAGGTTAAATTAATGTTGTTGAGAAGAGTGGGCAAAAATATCCTTGCAAGAATTACAGCAACGATAATTATAAGTTGTCTTATGGCAATGGGTAATCAGTTTAGGATACCCATACACATAATGATTAGTACAAGGGAGAGAAGGACATTGTAGAATAGGTAGTGATAGAAATAAAAGAGTGATAAAAGGTAGTGAATTCTTATGTCAAATTAGCCTTAAAGAAGTATTTCATATGCAACAAACTTAGCAAGATCCAATGATTGCCTGCTTAAGAAGGCAATTCATAAGGTAGAGCAAGAGGAAGATGATGACTCTATTTATTATAATTAAGATGAAGATGAAGATAATGATGATTATAAATATAAGGATACGGTGGTGATGAACATAATCATGTGGTAAGATAAATGATGTTGTCTTTATAGTAGGAGGATAACACTCGAAGGTACTAGTTGATTTGGAATAAGTATGCTGTCACCAATCAATTATTTGATGTGATTATCGATAATAGTAGTTGTGAGAATATCATTAGAAGAGATGCTATAGAGCATTTGGATTGACGTTTGAGAAGAATTTTAATTGCTACTTCACTAATTAGATTAAGGTAGGGGAGAAGATCTAAGTAATAGAATGGTGCAAGGTATCCTTTCTTATTGTGAAACAATGTAGATTAAAATTTTGGATTTGGCCTATTAAATTGATTTAAAGTTTATAGGTCTATAAAACAACTATTTATAATGCCAAAGGTGTTCTTGGCGATGACAATTTGATGCTTAATATAGTTAAAGTTAAAGTACACTAAGTATGCAAAGAAATATATAATTGAATAAAGGTTATGATAAGTTGTCTTGGAGTGTATCCCTTTTTATAGAGTATCCTTAAATAAGTATAGTTGGACTTTGACTATCCTTGGTATTGTTGAATCCTACTTCTATTAGATAACTTAGATGGCCTTTAATTAAGATTCTACTTCTTCGTATGGATAGATCCAATCTTGATTAAACCAACCTTTTTTACATGATTGTGCCTTTTACATGTATCTAAAACCCATAGACTTAAAAAGGAAAATATGTTATGCTAAATAAATTGGACTCGCCTTATACACTCATCAGGGATATATCATTCTCCCCTTCCTTAGTTTCATCTTGAAATTTGGATCAATAAATAAACTTTTAGTAGTTAGGTTGGTAGAGATGTTGAAATTGACCATAAATACCATATGATTGTTGTATTCAAGCTAAGTCACTCAAAAATTGCTTTTAAAATGTTAATAATATATACTTAGAACCCTGTTAGAGACGTGTATAAGAAATTCATCAATCTTTATACATCCCTCTTAGGTTTCCTTAAAAAAGCCTGCTTATGATGGATTAACAAACATCTTTAATTCACTTGAACAAGGCTAATTGAGTTGGGATCTGGGATGATGATTTGATAAGAATGATCTTTTAGAAAATTTTTTGATAATATTTTATATGAAATGCACTTATTATATAGAAACTTCTACTACTTATAGTGAGGTGAACTATTGTTTAATCTTAATTGTTGATCTAGATCAATCTCGATCTTCCATCACATAAGGCATAAAATGTGAAAGATGACTCCGTTTGTAATCCTCTGAGAGGTTGTTAACAGAGAAAACACCTTTGTTCTTTGTTTTTTTTTTTTTGGCTTCTTGAGAAGGAGGATTCAATATTAAGGTGATCAGCATGGTTATCTTCTTTCTGTAATTAAGATTATATTTTATTTTTTACCTTTTTAAATTATAGAGGATAGTAAGAATGATTGGAGTAGTTCAGGGAATGAAGCTAATAATTTAAGCTCCTCTAAATATAGCGATATATGTTTTAATAGCATCAAACTATAAGAATAATAACCCTATGTCATGTAGATATGTTGAAACACTATCTTCTTTTTCCATTTTAGTTAGACCTCTTTTTAAAAGTATAATATAAACCTGGCTTAGTCAAATTTGGTATGGTTTTACGAGTACATAATTCTTCTCCAAACTTATTACCTAATGATTTTAATAGCAATCTTGAAGCAAGGATAAAGCCGCATAAGTTGAGAAGTTTTGAGTTCAAGGAGATAGAGGAGAAATTCCATATACTTGAAGAGCTAACCTTGAGATACCCTAAGGATGATGAGTATGGATATTTCACTAAGTTTAGTAAAGTAGGATTATATTAGAATATATTTAATTAGCTACAATTCGCATTACACCCAATAATTATTCAAATCACCAACTTAACAAGTCTAAGACCAAATCAATTTCATCCTCATGCTTAGAGCTTGTTGGTAGGATCCATCATTTTTTGACATATCTAGGAGTTGACCCAGTATTAAACTATTCAAGTTCATGTATCAATGTAGACTTGTGGAGACTCATAGTAGATAGTTTATCTTAAACACGAGAAGTAGGTGTCAATTATTGACAATTCTTAAAGGGTTGCATGATTGAAAGGATAATTTTATCTTGTTAATAAAAGATACAAGCTTATGGCCTTTTAGGATCACTTTGAGGGAATTAGATGGGTGGTTTATATAGCGGGACAAGAATAATGCAACCTTGAAGTTCGTATCCTAAAAACTCGTTAGCCAAGAAATCCTTTGTTGGCTTCTATATGGACTTAAGTGGGGTAAATTAAGTAACTTTAAAATTTTTTATGTCTTTTTTACCTAATTAAAAATTTTCCTCTCAGTGAAATATAAAACAATAAGAATAATAAATTTGCTAGTGACCATCCTTTTTGGGATTTTTTCACTTTAGTGTCTAAACTTTAAAAACTTTTAATTTAGCGACCAATCTTTTAAAACTCGTTCAACTCAAGAAAAAAGGTATAGTCTATTAATTTTTGCTGTTGTAACTACTGGAGTCTAATATGTGCACATCCACGTGGCGAAAAGTGCACACATGGATATTCACATATACAACCTTATTACTGACCAACATTTAAAAAATTTCAATTTAGTAACTAACTTTTTTAAAATTCTCAATTCAATGTCTAACCTTTAAAATTTTCAATTTGGTGACCAACTTTTTAAAATTTGTTCAATTCAGATTAAAATTAATTTTTCTTATAAAAATAATAAGTAATTAATTCATTAATATTTTATTAGAAAATATTATATAATGACTCCTAAGTTTATTTAAGAAATAACGAATCATATGTTAGACTATCGTTTAAAGAATATATAAGATTTAGACTTGATAAGTCTTTTATATAAAGAAAACAATTAATGAATAAATTTTTTAAATTAAATATATAGTAGCCATATTATCTTTTTATAAATAAATTTAAATTTAAAGATATATTATTTATTTTTAACAAAATGCAAATATAAACATAAAAAAGTTTATTTTTTCAAAAGATTGAAAATTATTCTATTGAAAAAAAATCAATGTATGGTCCCACTATAAATTCTTAAAGAATTTTATTTGATAGTTTATTTAATAGTTTTGATACTTCAACTAATTATAAGAATTTATTTGATTGTTTTTATACCTCATGAATTTAACTTTTATAATATATATGAAATAAAAGATTCTAAAAGTATTATTTTTATACAAGAAAATCAAATCAAATCGATTTAATTTTAATTTTTAATTAATCAAATAACTATGTACATTAATTATTAAAATTATTCTATTATAAATATTTGTATCAGTCTACTTATTAATTTTATATTGATAATATGTTCTTTTTAATTGAAAAAAATAATTACATAATTTTTTTTCTTATGGTAAGATCATACATTGAATTTTTTTTTCAACGGAATAGTTTTTAATCTTTGGAAGAAATAAATTCTTTTTTATATTTATATCTATTCTTTGTTATAAATCAATAATAGATCTTTAAATCTAAATTTATTTACAAAAAATATTTTATGGCTACTGTATATTTAATTTAGAAGATTTATTCATGAATTGTTTCCTTTAGGACAAAGACTTATCAAATATAAATCTTAGATATCATTTGAAAGAGAGTATAATATATAATTAAATATTTATTAATTAAAATTAGAATTCATTATAATATACTTATTAATTAATAACTTGTTATTTTTTATAAGGAAAAAATAATTTTCACTTGATTTGAATGATTTTTAAAAGTTGATCAATAAATTAAAAATTTTTAAAGGATGGATACTAAAGTGAAAAATTCTAAAAAGTTAATCACCATAGTGAAAATTTTTAAAAATTAATCAGTAACAAGATTGTATATGTGGACATCCACATGTGCACTTTTTGGCACGTGGATGTCCATGTGTTAAGTTATATTAGTTGTGCTAATAAAAAATTAACTAAATCCACCTTTTTACCTAAGATGAATGAGCTTTAAAAAGTTAGTCACTAAATTGAAAATTTTTAAAGGTTGGATGTTAAAATTTAAAAAAAATCCCAAAAGGTTAATCTATAATAGATTTATTATCTCAAGAAAATATAATAAAAATATCATAATATTGTTTAAATTAAAATAAACTTGAAAAGTAAAAAGGAAAGGACATAGATGTGCAAATTGATTTATAGTGGTTTAGTGTATAACTCACATCTATATTCACTCTTCAACACTCTTATTGAAAATTTTACAATCATTATCTTCTTTAACGGATGAAGATTAACTTTTATACAACCAGTTACTTTTTCATGGGATAAAAATAACCCTTTTATAATTGCTCTCTTTTTCACATAATAAGAATAACTCTTTTTCAACTTCAATCTAATAAACTTGCGACCTTAAAACATACTTTAAAAATTATCATTTAACCAGTGCAACGTGTTTACAAGAGTTTATAAAAAAACTAAATGATGTATGTAACAAACTTTATACAAACCACTCAAAAATAAATAAAAAATCACCAAAAACTTCTTAATTCACTTGTAATTCAATTCCACACAACTTGATGTAACACACTTATTGATAATTGAAAATGATCCTACTACCCATTTATAGCAATGGAATACATTAAAATATATTTAGAACAAATTTTTCCGATGGAACTAGCCATTGGAATATAATCTCATGCCCTATTGGTCAATCGTTCTATTGCACTAGTTGGACAATCATTGATCTATCAATCACTAGTCAACTAATGTATCTCATTAGTCAACCAATTTCTATGAAATTGGCACATTAGTTGATCATTATCAAACCCACTAGTCAACAAGTCACCGCTAGACAATTAGCCTTTCTAGAAACTAATTTTTTTACAACCTTAAAACTTTTTAACACATTTAACTAATCCCAAAACATATCAAATACTTCTAGACACTTATTTTTAACTGTTATAAACTTCAAGCTAGTTCCCTAAAAAATTTTAGCGTATTAAGAGGGTTATTTAAAACTTTTTCTACACAATTATTTTTAATTATGCATCCTAAATGCATATACTCTAAATAAGAATGCATTATACATGATTTATACCCTATAAACACTTTAAGAGGACTAAGATAAGATTACAATAAACATTACAAGATATACCCTATGTAAATTTCTATCTCGATCTTGGTCTTAAGCCTTCTCTTTTGTGCTTATTCTTCATGAATTCTATTTAAACTCTATTGACTCTAAAACATGTCTCTGAACATCATTTCTTAAAATCTATCTTTTTCAAACATCAAATCACAATAAAACCATTATTAGTGTTGCATGTTGGTTATATAATTATGAAAATTTGAATAATTTTAATGATTTTATTTTGAAAATTAACGTGATTAAGGCAAGTGTATTTAACGAACAAGTAATAAAGTGGAGTATTTTAAGCTCTAAATGTTGATCTTATAGGAAAAACTATTAATTACTACATTAATTAGATCACAATTATCTTGGAAAATCTAAATAATTTGATTAAAAACTTGAAGTAATGCTAAACTATTCAAACCCGACTTAAACACTTGAAAATGATTTTTTTAATTGCTTTAAAAAAATTCTAAAAATTAAAAAATGTGAAAATTAACTAAGGATTTAATGATTGATGATTTATTGAGCTTTAAAAAATGTTAAGGACTGAATTAGAGTTCCTTTACAAAATCAAAACAAAGTTATAATTAAGACATTACTTTTTCTTTATTAATTTTAATTTTAAGTTTGGTTATGCTTTAAATCAAGTTAATAGGCTTTAATTTTAAGAAATTGATTTCGAGATTTGCAGTCTCAAATCTCTAACTCTCACAAAAAATTGAAGTTTGGTCATTCATTAATTAATTTGTGTTGTTTATTAAGTTTTTCAACAAACTAAGATAATTTCTTAAGCTTAGATTATCTTTAACTCTAATCTAAAGTAGTCAGCATAAAATCAGAACTTTCAGGCCCTTAATAAACAAAACTAAGACCCTTTTACACGCCTTTACACTCTATTAAATAAAAAACAAACCAATCTTTAGCAATAAAAATAATTTAGCCACACATTTTGATCAAAGCATACAAAATATACAACTTAAGCATCATGCTTTCACAAATATAAAAATATAGGCCGTAAAAATAAGTTTAGAGGTTACAAAAATATCCAAGGAAAGCTCCTAGACGTGTCTTGATCTCCCAAATTGATTCTAGAATCCAAAAAAGATCTAAATCAATAAAATATTTTAGAAAAATCAAAGAACATTCAAGAATATAAGCTTAAGAATAATAACTTTAATTAATCTAAAAATAAAGCAAACACATAAAGGTTTTGAGTTAGAAAACCCCTGAATGTGGTCCGCAATCTTAAAATGAAGTCTTAACGACAAGATCAGATGTTCAGAAACTCAAGAAACAACAATGAATTCGAACTGAAAGTGTTTTAAACCTATGAACTACTTAGAACAAATGAAGAGAGAAGGAAGAGCATCTCCCTCAAACTTATATATGATTTCCTGTGTTTGAATATGTGTGTTTTTTGTTTTCCTATGTTTTTTTAACTCTAGTAGCCTCCCACTTAATATTAGAAGATAACTGTATTAATGGAGAACACACCTAAGCCGTAATTGTGAAGATTTTAGGTGGATATATCTGTCTAACCTCCAATACGGTGGGTTGACTCAAGGCAATACGATGCTCTGAGTCCGCCGTAGTGGTCTAAAATCACCACTCATATACTAGAGTTTCTAGGAGCAATACGAGGGTCTAGCCAGACCCACGTATTGATCATGAAATGTGATAAATTTTCTCTTTGCTTACTCCAATCTTCATTTAATCTCCAATTCCTGCACATTTAACATTATAAAACATAAATTGAATATTTAAGCATTGAATTAGGAGCCATAATTCAATAAATAATAAATAAAAACTAAATTAATTTGACCTCTAATAATTCCCCTACACTTAAGCATTTGCTTGTTCTCAAGCAAATTAATTTATCATCAATTTCATAATAAGATATAAATATAGGAAAATCAAACCAAAATTAATTACACTATTATTGAAAAAGTTTTCTTTATCCTTAAAAAATAATAACGCATAGAAATGTTATATAATTAATTACTCATACTAAATCTCAAATGCGTTTAAATCGTTTCATTCTTTTTCAATCTTCAACCTAAATTACAAAAATCAATTTCAAATGTAAAAGGCAATACATTGAATTTAATGCATCATCTTTATGACACTTTCACATCATTTCGTTAATTTAAAGCAAGACATAATTTAAATTAATATGTGAGCTCTTAAGTTTGGTTGAATAGTCACTCAATTTTATAACACGAAGGTGAACATTTTATCATAAACAATCCCCAATTCATTAATTGAGTAACCTAACATCGATTGCCTACTAGCATCACTTAATAATTTTAACCTTATGATTTTATATATGGTTAAAAGCCAACAAAGTTAAAAATTGCTCACTTATTTATTTTCAGTGAATTTTTTCTTTTTTATAGGTTTAATTCAGGCTTTTTTTTTAATTCTTCTTCGAATGATAAAAGTTTCTTTAAAGAATTTACAGAATTGCTCAGTACATTGTATTTTATAAGTGGAATATCCTCTAATCATCAGGTATATGTTATTCAAATCATGAAATGAGTTAAAAGCATTTGTCCTTAATATGTCAAATTAATCATATAAAATATCCAATTGGGAAAATAATTAAATTCAAGAGAAAAAATAGGCAATAATAAGTACTAAAATTACAAAATTTTTCACAATTTATAGAATATAATGAAATTAATGATAGATTAAAATACCTTTAGACTCACAATACGAATGTGTATAATGACAAATCCATAGAATAAAGTGTATAAATCCTTAAAATGTGTAAATGATAAATTCCCTCTCCCACACTTAAATGAAACATTGTTCTCAATGTTTATACACAAAAAGAAATGTAAAGTAGGGGAGTAGGTAAAGAAATACACCCGCTTGATAGACACATGATGATCCGTCAATTTGAATTGCAGGAACTGAAATCAATAAAAACAATAAACACAAAAAATAATAAAATATGCTCCAGTCATATAATAGGTAATAGAAGTATATTAAAGGAGTCACAGTACATCAAAATGTATGAATCAAATTTGAAACAACAACTTATACTATGAAACGTAAAACTATAATACTAAACAGAAAGGGAAACACACTGAAACAAACACAACAAAAGAAAATGTCCTAAGACAACTAAAAATCAGAACTATCTGGATCTCTGGCTCTTTGATGCTCCTTGAGGCATGATAAGCGAGAGTCCATGCTATCTATACGAAGTATGAGCTCATCAAAACGATCATCTCTCACACCACATAAATCAGAAATCTTAGAGGAAAACTAAAACTCCATCCTTAATAGAATAGTCATAAGGTCTGGCTGTGAGATGTCTAGAGGTGGTGGAGGTGCGTCGACAAGTGAAGATTGACGAGGTGGATGTACGCTCGGTGTAGCCGCAAATGAAGCCTTACCCATCTCCTCCTCATGTGTAGTTAGAGTATCAGGATTGGATGGAGCCTCCTATTGCTCGCCCTCCTCTGATTGACGCTATACTCCTTATACTCGAGCAAACTTCCATAGCTTCAGGGTACTGATGTTGATCTGAGTATAATGACCTTTATCCATTGACACCTCATAATCAACATCAACTTCAGCTGATTGAATGATCTTACAAAATAGACTTAGAAAGTAGAAAGTCTTACTCGGTTTGTGCATCTTCACCACCTCCCTTATGGAGGTGATGATAAAGCCAACCAATGGTATCTCTAGAATAGCTCCTAACCTATAAAGCATCTTAGAGAGGATGTAGGCATCACTGAGCCTAACTTCATTCAAACCAAGTACCCTGGGGACCATATTGGAATTCAAAATAACAATAATAATGTGCTCCCTTACCCTTAAAGGTGTAACAGAATAAACACAATCGTTCTTCTTAACTAATCCTAGGTCAGCAATAGCATTAGCAAATCAAAAGTTAGGATCTGAACTAATGTAATCTCCATGAAATGAGTCACATGCCTTAACATAAACATCCCCTTCATCCGATACATTAAAAAATCTAGCAAGAAAAGCACAAGTCAAGTAAATAGGGGTACCTCTAACGAAATTGTGGATTTTTATCGTCTCCATCTCATTTTTGCCTTCAATGTTTGCAAAGAATTTACGAACCAAATCCAGATAAATAGGTCTCGCAAAGGTTATAACTGGCTCCCAGCTTCGCACACAAAAAGCATTGGAAACATCAAATTGAGCCTGCAGGTCTGGATGAATGGAACACTTATAAACAAATTTCTTATTGTGGTGGGAAGCAAGCTAATTCGAATTTTCGAGCGTAGTGATTAGCCTTTTTCTCGATGATTATTTAAAAGCAGTTCTAGGTGGCATTTTGATGGAAAACTATTCGATAAATGCACCATAATAAGTCAAATAATACAAAGAAATCTAGAAAATTCTTTCGAAAAATTTTTAAAGAATATTTAATTCATCCGAAAATGTCCAAAAATTAGACGTTAACGAAATGTAACAAAGTTGGTATCAATTGAAAACTTATAGAATTTGGAATATAATGATACCAAAATTTAATGGAATAGAGGCCTAAAACACAAGAAAATTTGAAAAATCATACCACTTACGTGCATAGTAATTTTGAATAGTTTTCTAGATTTTTGGAGTGATTTTTGTGAGTTTTTGAGTGATTTGATGTTAGAAATGGATAGAGGATGAAATTCTCACAAAATGACACTAAGAACACTCAATTTAGTGCAAACATAAGCAAGGACGATGTATTTTTCAGAAAAAGGGGCGTTGGTGGCTTCAGGGAGAGAGAAAGAGGTGTTTCTACAGTTTATATTGAACACAATGTTTTAATCCTGTGTTTTCGAAGCAATACGACAGGCTGGGGAGCAATATGTCGGCCTAATCTTGCTGTATTGAGTCCACTATATTAGTCCTATAACAGGGTACTACTATAGGGTTCAACAGACTAATATGGGGGTTAAAGCAAACCCATGTAGCTTTGACCCATGTATTGGTACTGTTAACTCATTTTTCTTAATTTCTAACCTTATTTTGTATTAAAATTCATTATAAATCTTGTCCCAATAAAATTTAATGGATTGTTCATCAATTTGCCTTAAAATTAAAATTTAAAATACTCAAAAATCAAATTAAACAGATTAAAAATTAAGGAAATACTAAGGAAAGCATACCAAACCTACATAAACACACTTAAAAAGGGCTTAAAACATTAAAACTACATCATACCACACAAAATAAAATAAATTTACATATAATTAACTACCTAAAAAGGATAATTCCTAGTCAATGAGGATTAAATAGTGAGAGAGTATTAGTAGACTCCTCAAATTGACTAGGCATATACATTTTCACTTTTTACCTATTTAATTTAAATGTTGAGTGACTCTTAGTGACTTCAGTTGTTTCAAATAGATAAATCTTGGTCGCTTTATATGGCTTGTCTACTTTGATCTCAACTTGCTTAGAAATAACTTCAATCTTGAATTATAAATCAAAACCTTGTCCCCGACCTTTAATTTTCTTTAGATGATATGCTTATCGTGCCATCTCTTGACTCTTTTCTTATAAAATTTTGAATTTTGACAAGCATCAAGGTGAAACTCATCCAACTCATTCAATTGTAAAAGCCTTTCTTCATCAACTTTCTTTGAGTCAAAATTAAGAAAATTAATTAATAGCCCAACAAGCATGATGTTCTAACTCAAGGCAAATGACAAGCCTTGCCATATACTAACTTATATAGAGACATTCCAATGGAGGTTTTATATACAATTTGATAAACTTAGAGAGCATTGTCCAACTTTAATAACTTATCTTTTCTTGATGAGCTAACAGACTTTTCCAAAATTCCCTTGATTTTTCGACTTGAAATTTCATCTTGACCTCTAGTCTAAGGTAGTAAGCTGTAGCAATCTTATGTGTCACACCATACTTGAAAGGGAGGGAATCAAATTTTTTATTACAAAAATGTGTTCCTCCATCACTTATGATTGTTCTAGGTATCCCAAATCAAGTAAAAATGTTCTTTTTTAGAAAAAAAATTACACCTCTTGCATCATTAGTTGGAAGCACTACTGTTTCAACCCATTTAATTATATAATCCACAACTACTAAGATGTATTGATTAGAGTTTGATGAAGGGAAAGGTCCCATAAAATCAATACCTTAAACAGAAAAATTTCACAAACTAAAATTTCATTTAGTGGCATTTCATATCTCTGAGAGATATATTCGACCTTTTGACAATTATCACAAGACTTAACATAGTGAAATGTATATTTAAACAATGTAGGCTAATAAAATTTACACTAACACCTGATGTGTAGTTCTAGTAGATCTAAAGTGTGCTCCAGTTTCTCTTGAATGAAAATGACTTAAGATGGAAGGAACTTCTTCAGTAGGATTACATCTCCTAATTTTTCTATCAGCATATATTTTGAAGAGAAAAGGGTCGTACCAAAGGTATTTCTTAACTCCAGAAAATAATTTCTTAGCATATATTTTGAACAGAAAATGGTCATATTAAAGGTATTTCTTAACTTCATATAATAATTTCTTCTTCTATTGGTATGAGAAGTTAGGAGTTATAACATTACCAGCTAAATAATTCACGCCGTCCATATACCAAGGTAAGGTAAGAATGGCTAAAAAATACTTTTTAGGAAAAACCTCCTTGATGTCTTATTCTTCTTCTTTTTACATCACTGTTTCATCCAAACGAGATAAATGATCCACCTCAAATTTTTCTCTTCCTTTCTTGTCTCTGATTTTAATGTTGAATTATTACAAAAGGAGAACCCATTGAATCAAATGTGGCTTGGAATTCGGTTTGTTCATTAGATACTTCAAAGTAGAATGGTCCATATAGACAATCACCTTTGAAAACACTAAGTAGGACTAAAAATTATTGAAAGCAAACACCATAACTAACATTTCCTTTTTAATAGTGGTGTAATTCCTTTAAGCATCATTTAGAGTGCGACTTGCATAATAAATTAGATGAAAATTTTTTCTATATCTTTGCCCAACTATTGAACAAAATGTAAAGTCACTTATATCACACATTAATTCATATAGAAGAGACCAATCTGGTGATACCAAAATAGGTGCACTAGTGAGGTTCTCCTTTAACAATTAAAAAGAACGCATACACTTATCATCAAAATTAAAGATAACATCCTTGGTCAATAACTCAGTAAGGGGCTTTATTTTCTTTGAAAAGTCCTTTATAAAGAGCTTGTAGAATCCAACATTACCAAGAAAATGGCAGGAGCATTATACAAACCAAAAGGTATGCGTCTATATACAAAAATGTTGTAAAGATAATTGAATGTTATCTTTTCTTGATCCTCAGGAGTAATAGGAATTTGCAAATATCTACTGTATCCATCTAAAGTATACTGAAAACTATGCCCGACTAATCTCTTAATTACTTGATTTATGAAGGGTAAAGGAAAATGATCCTTTCGCGTGGCATCATTCAACTTGCAATAATCAATGCATATACCTTATCCGGTTACTTTTCTCGTGGCAATAAATGCATCTTAGTCATTCTTCATCAAAGGAGTTCTTCCTTTCTTTGGTACTACCTGAACTGGACTGATCCACGAAGAGTCAGAAATTAGAAAGATAATATTAGAATATAATAGTTTAATTAATTCATTCTTAACCACTTCCTTTATATTCAGATTAAGCCAACGTTGCAATTGGACCAAAGGTTTACTTCCTTCTTCCGTAAATATTCTATGAGTACAAATGGAAGGACTTAATCCTTTTATGTTAACTAAGGTCTAGCCTATATCATTCTGATGCTCTCAAAGAATTCTAAATAATTTTTCTCCATCATATCAGTTAATAATGATGATATAATCACAGGTAATTATGATAGAGGTTACAAAAAAGCATACTTTAAATACGAAGGAAGAGGCTTCAGTTCAAGAGTTGAAGACTCTTTAATTGATGGCCTTGAAAGGGATTGAATTGGCATATCCAAAGGCTCAAACCTTATAGATTGAATCCAACTAAAGATCTCATTTCCAGCTTCTAATTCCTCCAATAACTTCCTCTTCCTTTTACTTCCCCAGAACATGAATGATTCAATACTTTTTGTAGAGGATCTAAACATAGATATCTTAATAGATCATTTAGAATAGCATTAACTCTAATGAAGTTACATGAATCCACGGTAGAGGAATGCTTCATTATTAAAAAAACATTAAATTCAATCTCTTCATCTTGAAATCTGATAATGACCTTTCTTCCATGTACATCTATAAGTGCCTTGGTAATGGCCATAAATAGACTTCCCAAGATAATGGGTATTGTGCTATCTTTTTTCCATATTCAAGATAAGGAAATCAACAGGGAAAATAAATTTATTGACTTTAATAAAAACATCCTCAATTATCCCTCTTGGATAGGTTATAGATCGATTAGTTAATTGCAATGAAACTACCGTTGGTTTAAGTTCTTCTAATCCTAACTTCTTGAAAATAGATAAGGGAATTAGATTAATACTCGATCCAATATTTATCAAACCCTTATCTATTTGTTAACTACCAATTGTACAAAGACTGGTGAAACTATTAGGGTCCTTGAGTTTTGGAGGTAACTTTTTTAATAGGATAGCAAAACACTCTTCATTTAACTTTACAGTTTTATACTCATTCAATCTTCTCCTTTTAGACAAGATTTCCTTTAAAAATTTAGCATATGAAGGTATTTAAACAATTGTCTTCGCAAATGGGATATTGATATGAAGTTTTTTAAACATTTCTGAAAATTTTCCAAATTTTTTTATCGAGGTTCATATTTTGCAACCTTTAAGGATATGATATCTTAGGCTTATATGGTTGCACATTTTGATTAGCAAACAACCTAGGTGGCTTCTTTGAACTTTCACCCTCTTTTTTCTTTTCTTTATTCTTCTCTTATTCTTTAACTCTCTCTCTCTCTCTCTCTCTCTCTCTCTCTCTCTTCTGTCATGTCCTTCTTCATTTCTATCTTCTTCAGCTCTCTCTCTCTTCTGTCATGTTCTCTTATTATCTTTTGTTCTTCACTCTCCACCAACACTTGCTTTCGTTTCTCTTCTACCTTCTTCTTTTCATTCTCATTCTCTTTTCCACTTCTTAAGATAATCGTCTTAGCATGTTCTCTAGGATTGGCTTCAGTGGTACTTGGAAACTTACCCGGTAGCTTTTCTTGTAAGACTTGTGCAATTTTTCTAACTTGAGTTTCCAAATTCTTAATTGACTTATTATGATTCTGCATCCTAGACTTATTAGATTGTTTATACTTTAAAACTATTTCTTCCAAACTAGACAAATCTTTAGGAGGTTGGTTGGCTCTAAAGCTAAGTAGAGGGGCTCTTTGAGGGTTGGCTTAAATTTATTGTGGTGGTTGCTGATAGTTCTAATTATTGTTCAATGAAAAGTTTGGATCGTTCCTCCAACTAGGATTATAAGTGTTTGAGAAAGGGTTTCCTCTTGGCTTATTGAAATTTCCAATATAGTGAGCTTGTTCTGGTTCTGGGGTAAAAGAACTACCTTCTTGACACTTTAATGATGTATGGGAGGTACTACCACAACTTTCACATTCAACTTTAGGAGAACTACTACTTGCCCTACTCATTAGACTATTCAACTTCTTATTCAATACTTCCATTTGAGCTGTAAGAGCTACTATGTCATTAATCACATGAACACTATATGGCTTTCCTTGATGGATTTTATAATTGTACTGAAAACTATTTGTAGCTATTTCATCAATGAGATTGTAGGCTTCAGTTGCACTCTTGCATATAAGATTACCTCCAGCCGCAATATCAATAATTCTATAAGTCAAAACTGTCAATCTAGTATAGAAGATGTCTACTTGCTACCACATATTGAATCCATAATTAGGACAGTTGACAAGCATCTTTCTAAATCTTTCTTATGCCTCGTATAGACTTTCTTTTTCATACTGAACAAAAAAAATTGATCTCGATCTTCATCTTTACTGTCATAACAAGTGGAAAGAACTTAGTTGGGAACAACTTCATTAACTCATCACAAGTAGTAATGGAGTCAGATTGAAGTGTTGATAGACAGACTTTCTCCTTATCTCTAAGAGAAAGGGAAAAAGCCTTAACCTAATTGCATCATAAAAAACTTCATTGTTTTTAAAAAGATCACAAGTATCAAGGAAATTTTGCAAATGTTCATTGAGATTTTTTAAAGCTGAATCTCCAAATTATGAGGACCTAAACATAGAGATGATACTATATGGGATTTCAAAATTATTTGTAATGATTCTGGACCGAACAATGCTAGCCACAGGTCTACCTCTACTTTCCAATGTTAAGTCCATCAAAGTTGGTTTTCTATTTTTTTCCTGAGGTCCTACAGCTACATCTTCTACAGGGTCTATTTCTATAGGTTCTAATTATTTATCACTAGATGTTCCTACTTCTAAAGGATTAGAAGTAGTTGCTCGAGCCTTTTTCCTTTTCCTTCTCAACATGCATTCAAGTTCTAGATCAAATTCTACTAGCTCAGGATTTCATCCCCAAATATGCCTACAAAATTAAATAAAATACTAAATAAAGGTAAATAAACAAACAAGGCAAGTAAGATTACATAAATTAAAACAAGTAGCAAATAAAAACACAAAAAATCAGAAAAATTAGGAAAATAATTTTTACAAGTTTTAGAGTAACTGGCACTAAATTTTCCAATATTAAGGTCATGATCTCCAGCAACGACACTAAAAACTTGTTGCGCGTTGGTTATATAATTATGAAAATTAGAATGATTTTAACGATTTTACCTTTAAAACCAACATGATTAAAGCAAGTGTACCTATCAAACAAGAAATAAAGTAGAGTATTTTAAACCGTAAATGTCCATCTCATAGGGAAAACTGTTAATTATTAGGTTAATTAGTTCATAAATATCTAGGAAATTCCAAATAATTTGATTAAAAACTTAAAACAATGCTAAACTATTCTAACTCGACTTAAACATTTGAAAATGATTTGTTAATTGCTTTAAAAAATTTCTAAAAGTTATCGAATGTGAAAATTAGCTAAGGATGAATTAGAGTTCCTTCACAAAATCAAAATAAACTATGGTTAAGACTTTACTTTTTCTCCATCATTTTTAATTTAAAGTTTGATTATACTTTAAATCAAGTTAATAGGCTTTAATTTCAAGATGTTGATTTCTAGATTTGTAGTCTCAAATCTCTAACTCTCATAAAAAAACTAAGTTTGGTCATTCATTGATTAATTTTTGTTGTTTACTAAGTTTTCCAACAAACTAATTTGATTTCTCAAGTTTCGATTATCTTTCATTCTAATCTTAAATGGCCAACTTAAAATCAGAACTTTCAGACCCTTAATAAACAAAAATCAAACCCTTTTAAATGTCTTTAAACTCTATTAAATCATAAATACACCCATCCTTAGTTATAAAAATGATTTAGCCATACATCTTGATCAAAGCATACAAAATAAGCAACTTTAGCATCATGCCTTCACAAATCCAAAAATATATGTTGTAATAATAATTTTAGAGGTTAAAAAAAATATCCAAGGAAAGCTTTTGGACGTGTCTTGATATCCCAACTTGATTTTAGAATCGAACACAGCTCTAAATCAACACATTTTTGCAGAAAAATCAAAGAACAATTAAGAATTTAAGCTTAAGAACAATAACTTTGATTAATATGAAAATAGAGCAAATACATAAAGATTTTAAGTTAGAAAAACCTTGCATGCAATCCAGAAATTCAGAATGAAGTCTTAACAGCAAACTCAAATGTTTAAAAACTTAGAAAACAACAATGACTTCGAGCTAAAAGTGTTTAAAACCTATGAACTTCTTAGAACAAATGAAGAGAGAAGGAAGAGCCTCTCTCCCAAACTCATAAATGATTTCCTTTGTTTGAATGGGTGTGTTTTTTGTTTTTCTCTATTTTTTTTAGCTTTAGCGACCTTCCACTTGGTACTAGAAGACAACTACATATATGGAGAACATGCCTAAGCCATAATTATGGAGATTTGAGGTGGATGTCTGTCTGACCTCCAATACGGTGGGTTGACTCGAGGTAATACAATGCCCAGAGCCCGTTGTATTAGTCCTAAATCACCATTCCTATACAGGGGTCTCTAAGAGTAATATGGGGGCCCATCCAGACCCACGTATTGGTCCTGAACTGTGATAAATTAACTCCTTTCTTGCTCTAATCTTCATGTAATCTCTAAGTGCTGCACGTTAAACATTATAAAACATAAATTGGACATTTAACCACTGAATTATGGGTTATAATTCAATAAATAATTAATAAAAACTCAATCAATTTGACCCCTGACAAGTAGCAAGATTATTTTTTTCATAATCAAAGCCTAGGTAGAACCTCTCTTAGTCCCTCTTTTTGATAATGATAATCCATGTGATATTAAAGAAATATAAAAGCAAATCATATATAAATCAAACCATTTTACTCCCCTATTTTAGCTTTTAATTCTGTAACTTACATGCATCTAGTGATTTCAAAGTTTCTTTATACTTGGTAAACAATTTCTTCTTCTTTTTTTTAGTTAAACTTCTAAACATTTAACTAGTTAATCATAAGTACAATCCATATCACAATCATCTTCATTATAAGAAGAAGAGCATAATGATACCTCATCATTTTTGTGAAATACATGTGATTTACTCCTTCTTCACTCTCGGACTCACTTGTGTCAGCCCATATAGTGGCTTTTAAGGCCTTCTTCTTCTTGCCTTCTTCCTTCTCCTTTTTGTCATGTTCTTTGATAAGTGAGCATTGTAACATTAAATGGCTAATTTCCTTGCATTTTAAAAAAGTTGTGTTAATTAATTTATTCTTAGAGTTGTGCTTATTTCCTTTGAAGTCCCTTATTTTTATAGAGATATTCTTCTTTAAGAACTTCTTAAAATTTCTTGTGAGTAAAACTATCTTCTTATGAATCACTACTACTTATGGAGGCTTCATCATCACTATTACTATTCTTTTGATACTTTGAAAAATGTATTCCTTTTCTTCCGGATTCAAATCTTTTAGGGGGAGGACATTTACGTCCTTTGCTTTTTACTTCTTGTATGGTCATGACTTTTATTTCTCATGTCTTTGATGGAGACTCTATTATCGTTCTTACTAATTAGTGTTGATCTTATCTAATTCTTTATGAGAATCTATAATATCGATGAATCTAGTATATATAAAAGAGATACTTTCATCATGCATCATATGAAAGAGTTGATATTGATGTATTAACATGCTAATCTTGTTTCCTTTCATTTGATTAGTGTCTCCCTGCATTACTTCTAAGGTGTGCCAAATTTCATGTACGATCTTGTATATGGATAGTCTTTTAAATTTATATCTTTACATAGTACAAAAAAAGGTGTGTGTGACCTTGTTATTTAGAAATACTAGTCTCTTATTATTTTGCCCAATTGTTTTGGGTATTTATTTATCATCTATAATCTAAGTGGGAATGTGAGATCCATTAGAAACTATCTCCTATAAATCTACGTTTTTGTTCATCAAGAAAACCTTCATCCCAGTCTTTCAATATAAGTAATCATTACCTTCAAAGAAAGGTTTTTTACTAATATTTTGACCTTTTAGACTAGTAGATATTTTGCTCATTATTTTATTGGAATTAAAGTAATATAATAATAATGCTTGAAATAAAACAAATTTGAAAAATAAAAAAGAAAGGTAAAAAAACATTCAAATCGATTTTTTTCATGGTTTGGTGTACAAGCCATATCTATATTAACTCTTGATCTCCTTTTGGAAATTTCACCATCTTCTTTAATAGGTGAAAATCAACCTTTATACAACATTCTTTTTTCACAAGACAAGAAAAATCATTTACAATTTGATAAGCCCACAGTTAAGTAACCTTAAAACTATACTTAAAATTTTTTTCACTTAACTAACCAAAAGTGTTTAAGGGGCTAACAAGTAAATCAAATGATGAATCCAACAAACTTCATACAAAGCTCAATTAAAACACTTAAACAATCACTTAAATGCTTCTTAATTTACTTATATTTCACTTAGATGCCTAATACACTCCAAAACACCTATTTATAGCTAAAAATTAGCTTACTTGCCATCTGCTAACATTATATTGCAATAAAATTTATTTAATTCATTTTTTTACCATTAAGACTAGTCATTAGAACCTGATCTCACACGCTGTTAGTCAACCACTTAATTGCGTTAGACAACCAGTCTATCCCATTAGTAAACTAATCTCTATAAAATCAACACAATGTCAACCAATCTAATAAACTGATCAACTAGTGACTAGTCCATATAGAACTAGTTTTTCACAAACTTTACACATTCTAACATGTAAAACCGATCTCAAAACATAGCTTAACATATTTAAATTATTCTTTTTCACAAATTTCATTACACACATATTTCAAACTAATTACCTAAAAATTTTTGGCCTTTTAAGTGGGTGATTAAAAAATTTTCCCATATAATTTCTCTTAATTATATAACCTAAATGAATAAAACCTAAACATGAATGCATCACATATGTTTTGAGCCCATAAAATACTTTGAGATAAACAAGGTAAGATTATAATTAAAAAAATACAAGATATAACCTATTTAATAACTCTATCTTTATCTTGATCTTGAACCTTTTTTTAATTTTTTATAAGCTCCATTTAAGTTATAAGGCTAAAAATTGTATTTCTTAAATCTTTGTTCTTTAAACTTGTATTTTCAAAATATCAAACACAATAAATTCATTAGTAGAAAAAGTGTTTTTTTAATCATTGAAACCAAGGTGGAATATCATTTAGTTTAACGTTAAGGGTTTTTGAACAATCGTTATGATTTTTAATGAGCTTCTCTTTACTTTAAAAGAAGATTTGTAAAAGGTTTTTTTTTTCACTTTTATAAAAGAAGATTGGTATTATAAGGATTCCTCTTCACATGAAGAAGATTATTTTTAGTGAAATTTCCAATAAGTAATTTAAGAGTAGATGTAAGCAAAAGTTTTCTTACTAAACCACTATAAAAATTTTGTTTGTCGATTCTCTCTTCTCTATCTCCTTATATCTTTTTCTTGTGAATTTTATTTATAGTCACATTATGACCATTACCATTATTATGCACTTCGTTATAGGTTGAATTGTAGTTAGGAATTACATACTTTATAAAAAACAGTTTAGGAATTACATTTGAAAATTTTTAATCACATAATTCACCCCTTTATATATCATTAGGGCTAGAATTTGTGTAATTATTGTTATATATATTTTGGCTAGAATCACTCTTATAGATATTCTAGAAGTATTTGTGATCCATTACACATATTCTTGATTCTAAGAATAATCTTCCCTTGATTTTAGGATGATTTTATCCTAGGATTGTGGGATTATATTTTTCTGTAAATAATATATATGCTACCCTATAAATGTATAATAATCAAGCAATACAAATGTAGGTTATATATACAATTCCAAATTTCTATATCTCAAATAAAAAATTTAAAACAACGAATTATGAGGCATATCTTTGCATATAACTCACTTCACTATTATGTCCCTTTTCTATATATGACAATTCCTCTTATGAATTTCTGTTATCTCCTTTTTAAAAGTGAATCCATCTATATTAGACTAGATCTCTCAATCTATAACTAATGGGAAGTACTTGAGTTACTCCATCACCATTTACCAATCTAAATCTTTGCAAATTTACTTATTAAACTTCATTATCCTAACTCTAGTACTAATGAAGGCTTCTAAAGGGACTTGGGAAGAAATTAGACCAAAATTAAGTGAGATTATATACAAACAAGTATACTTTATCCTAATTCAAAACCTTAGTATAAATTATCACTTCATCATTATGTCCCTTTTTGATATGAGACAACACTACTCATGAATTTCCAACATTACCTTTTTTTGCCTAGCCTCAAGGATATCAACTTCTCTTTCTCTATAAAAGTAACTTCCTCATATAATTATTTTTTCTTCCTTCCTTTAAATGTTTTTCTATCTCTGGCTTGATCTCCTCAAAATTCAAACTCTCTTCAACTTTCATTTTAATAACTTCTTCCACTCTCTTTCTTGTTTCTTCTTTTGTAAGTTCTATTCATGCTTCTTGTTGGCACCTATTGAATTAAAAAAAAAGTTTATTGAGAAAATTGAAATTAGTGAAAACGCCAAATGAATTACTCTTCAATTTTTAAATGTCTAGGAACAAAACTGGACTAAATTTGCCTAGGATATTTCAAACTTTCTAACATTTTTCATTCTCTCTTCACATATTATTACCCATACTAAATTATATGTCGACTTTTGATGGGTTATGAGATCCATTACTCTATGTGGTCCCTTTTACCAAAAATTTTATAGAAGGGATAAACATATTATATGTGTGTGTGTGTGTGTGTGTGAGCAAAAGGTTTACTTGACTTCCTAATGTTTTAGAAAAGATTTAAGGCAGTCCAAATCAGTTATTTAGGGTACCATTTTATCTTTAAGCATTTGATATAATTCGTCCCCTAAATCCTAACTCTATTAAGATTATATTAAATTATCATTAAATTTATATACATCGTATGCCAACATGACAATATGGGCACTTACTTAGGTTTTCTCTAATTTTAAGTTATTTTTTAAAGAAATGTCACATCAATATTAATAGGGACTAGATTGCCTCATTGGTTTATTATGTATGCAAAATCAAAGATAATTTAAGAGAATCTTAATAGAGTTAGGTCTAAAGGAAAAATTGCATCATTTTGCAAACATTAGAGGACAAGTTAAATTTTTTCTAAAGCATTATAAAGAAAAGTGATACTTTAATAATGGTAGGGAGTAAATTAAAATTTTCTAAAATATTAAGAGGTAGATCTTTCCTCAATATATAGGTGGCTTATCAAAAGAGAATGAGCAAATTAGTTTAAATATCTTGACTTTATAGGTTTTATTAAATATATCTTAAAATTTTAATTTTTAATAATAAATAATATCAATGTTGAAAATTTAGATGCATTTATCTTAGTGTTAACACTGCTATTGACATCCATTAGCATTACTAAGTTGTCATGTGGAAAATCTTTGATAGCAAGTGATGTCTTTTTAACCTAAGTGAACCAAAAAAAAAAAAAAAGTCCTTTAATATGCTATATGTTTAGTCATTTCCTTTTTTTCACATTTTATCTAGAACTTAAATAAAAAATTCTTTCAATCTACCTTGAATGAATTAGATTTTGAAGATTTTAAGAAATGAAGCATGAAATTTATTATTAATATATAGGTTGGGATTATTCATTGAAGAATGTGAGTATTTTCATGGAAAATTCAACCCAGCACCTCCTTTTTTCTTAAGATACTCCACGAAATTTAAATTATTGAATTATATTCACTTTATTGTCACTTTAAGTCTTTCATTTACTCAACATGATACGTGCTAAACTAAGTGAAGTTCTGATTAGAGTTTTGACAACAACAAAACATGTTACTACTAATATTTTTATCCTTAATGATATTAGTAAGTTCATATATGAAAGATCAAGTTTAATAAAAGGGGAAGATATGTTAATATAATACATGGTAATAGAAAGAAATACCACTAAATGTCGTGAAAGTTAGGTCAAAAAAGGAATATCACGCATATGGTAATCGAAAGAAGGGCTATTAACTGTCCTGAAATTTGGGTAAAGACGGAATATGGTGTATATCATTTATGAGTTTAGAAATATAGTCTTGATGACAAGATAGATACTGAATTAGTTTTGGAAATAACAGAAGATGGTAACATTAATAAGAGTATGTTTTTTTCACTTACATCAAAATTCAAAAGTATTATAGCTTAGAAAACACATTCTAAAAGGTAAAAAAAAGTTAATGAGTGTTAACAATAATATTAATGTTGGGATACACATATATAAAATTCATAAAAGTGATGCTATTTAGTGTGTAAAATTTAAAAATTGAAATATATTTAATGAAATCTTTTAAAATCAAAATATTCAAAATAATTTATAAAAAACGTAGATATCGCACTGGAAAGGATTGTCATGCAATCATTTTAAAGGAAAAGGTGTTCAATGAATATACTTACTTATTACTTATTAGACGACGCTTTTATTTCGTCTTGCAAACCGAAAAGATATGATTACATTAAGAAAAAAAAGTTTGTGATTCTTTATTTTGTGTGATATAAAATTGGGTTTGATTACATAGTATTCTACTCATGACCTTTTATAACTATTTTCATATAAAATAAAAAGAAATAATAATAAAGTAATCAAAACAACTTTTATCTTATATGAAGATGGCTATAGAAGGCCACCAATAGAATACTATATAGTTTTTTTCCTATAAAATGGGTTTGACTACATAGTATTCTATTCATAACCTTCTATATCTATTTTCATATAAAATAAAAAGAAATAATAATAAAATAATCAAAACAACTTTTATCTTATATAAAGATGGTTATAGAAGACCACCAATAGAATATGATGTAGTTTTTTCATGAACAAAAATAAAGTGTCTAATTAATAAAAACCATATCAATTTACTACATCTAATTTAAAAATCTTTGAGTTTAATGGGAGAAATTATGAAGAAGAAGCATCAAAGGAAAATTGCCAATAATTTAAATTGAATTATACGAACACTAATTGGCATACAGATGGCAATGGCATCAGTACTAATTGAATTTAGATTAGCGGAAGTGTGGCATAGATGCGAGAAGTGGAAAACTTAGAGCACGTTTGGTATCACTTCTCGTTTCTGTTTTTTGTTTTTATTTTTGTGTATGTGTATTGGTTTCTGTGTTATTTTTAAGTTTCTGTATTGTATTAGTATGCTGTCTTTTTTTATTTCTGTGCTATTTTTATTAGTTTTTG